>CAUOFW020004081.1:5565-57432 GCA_963454935.2 Ilex paraguariensis
GGGAATCTTTGCATGCGACACATACATAGGCACATACTTGAGAAAGGATTTTAGGTCATCTNACTGGTAAATTCGAAACATTAGGGGCAATGTTCGATTTAGGTTGGGGGGTGTGATCTACGATTTCAATTTGTTATAGTTTCGTATTTTTTTTTTTTTAAAAAAAAAAAGAAGAAAAAGAGATTGTTCTGGATTGCGTATTTGTTTTACAACATTTTTGCTTATATTTCATGATCACATACAGCTTCAATCGTCTTTGTGACGGACAGACGTTAAAGAACCATATAGTGAGTTTTAAAGCATAGAAAAACATGGATGTTAAAATTTGTTGGTTTAGTTTGGGAGTCTTGCGCACATTTTCATCTGATGTGCATGCTGTGATCATNTTTGCTATCCATTTTTTGCACCCTCTTATAAATCGGTATGACATAGAGAGGCAAGAAAAACAGAAAAGAAGATGGTGGCTATTGTTCAATGAAGAATTGGTGAAAAAAAAAAACAAGGAATTGCCAAGAAAGTGAAAAATGAGAAAAAATGAAAGAAAAAAATATCATTTCTAGGCAAAAGATCGAAAAGCAAGAAAGAGGTGTGCTACACTACATTAAAAAGGGGATAACTTTTTAATACCATTGACGTCATTTCGTTAGNTAAGAAAAACAAGAGTAGTCAAAAAAATTAAAATTCGAGAAGCCCAAGCAAAACCATTGTGTGGCAGAAGTACTTTTGCTAAACATCGTCGTGCCAAATGGNTAATACCATTGACGTCATTTCGTTAGCCACTGACCTCTGGCCACATTAAAACCTATACAAAGTCCTAATTGATCTTAAGTCTGATGCATGTGTGTGTTGTCGATCGAAAACTGGGTTATGTTAAATAGTATTTCTTTAATTGTATTGATATTCTTCCATGAGATTATGCCAAGAACATGATTAGTCTACTNGTTTTTACATAAAAAAATACAATCAGTGCTCTGAACCAATTTCGGGTCATACAACAGATCGATTAAACTGGATAGTGTATAGGCAGAGTAAGAATTTTTCTAATACGCCATCTTATACTAGTCCAGGACTTACACGTTATGTGTGACAAGAAGTGGGAAGGGTCACTAATAATGACATANATCCCTTTCTAACTGTGCATATGAGTCTTCGATTGACCATCCTCTGATCACATGTCCTTTGAGAGACAAGTCACTATAATCGGAGTGAATTTTTTTTTGCTGAGAGCATTCTAAGAGAGGTTTAAGACATCAAAGCTATCCATGGAAGGTGATAAAGTGGAATATTTGTTATATAACAATTCTTGCTACTAGATTGATCATTCCTACTACATAGGTAATTTCAAATACCAATGTAACAAGTGTTTATTTTTGTATAGAGCACGTACCAATGACAGAGAAGTGTTCGGAAAACAATTCAAAATTAAGGGACGTGTGTCTCGATGATTCTGTTGCTAACTCATTCTGATCTTACATATACACATATTTTAATTGGAGTTTGTAAGAAGCTTCACTAAAAACCTTCACGAGACAAAACTCGTCCACTAGGGATCACCTAGGGGTTTAACGGCTTGTTGCATATGCTTAATGCAATCGTGTTATCTACGAAAGTGATTTTATTTTTTTATGTTGTTATTTATTACTAGGGACTAGTAATGTTTAGGTTGGGGGGTATGATTAACCCTAATTAAGGCATAATTTAATAGGTAAATTGTGTTAGTTGAATAAAGTAAACTAGTCAAAATAAATCAAATTAGAGTTAGTGTGTGAATAAAAGATAATACATTAATTGTTGTTCTTTTCAGGGTTTTGTCCGTTAAAGCTACAAACTACTGGAGAGCCAATTGCATTAAAGCTACAAATTACTAGGGTGCCAATTATCAAAGCTCAAAACAAAGGGGGATCAAAGAATTCAAGGCCACCTAACAAGACTTTCATGCCACCAAACAAGACTTTTCAAGGCCACCTAACAAGACTTAAACCCTCCTTTGTTGCCTATAAATACCACCCCTTAGGACTTGTAAAGCATTCATCTTTTGGTAGTGGAAAACCCTCCAAAAGTATTATTACTTTCCTTATTGCTTATTGATTTCTTTAAGTATTATTTTCTTTTATTGTATTATTACTTTCTTTTAATTTATTGCTTTCTTTTACTTTAAGTATTGCTTTCTTTTATTGTGTTATTGCTTTCTTTTATTTCCATTGATTGAGCTTCCTTCTTCCCTTAAAGGAGTGAAACTTTTTCACTTTTCTAGAGCTTTATCAAAGCCGCGAAGGGTGAAACGTGATTCACTCATTCTTTGTCGAAGATCCGCTCCTTGTGTAAAGTGTTTTACCTTGTAACTCCTCTACTTGGAAGAATGAGCATCACTCACTTTTCTAGCTTTAACAAAGCCATAAAGAGTGTGTAGTTTCTCATCCAATCTTTAGTAAGAGGAGATTATTCGGAAGTTATATTTATGCATTTCGTTTATACTTAGATCTAGTCTTTATTTCTTCATAATGTCTTCTCATCATATTGTTGTCTTTATTTTAAGCATGAATAGCTAAATCTCTTAGTTGGCAAAACCAAGAGGAACCTCCACTTGGGTATACCATTTCAACTCATTCTCCTCCCCTCTTTCAGAGTTCAATGGTTCGGTTTGACTGGGTTGAGGGTGGATAACTTGGTGAGTCTTTNCAAGAGGAACCTCCACTTGGGTATACCATTTCAACTCATTCTCCTCCCCTCTTTCAGAGTTCAATGGTTCGATTTGACTGGGTTGAGGGTGGATAACTTGGAGAGTCTTTGATATTCCGTAAGCCTAGTCATGGTTTATGCTTAGGTACTCACCAATTTTACCCCTAACTTCCCACGAATCAATCGTTCATTCATGCTCTATTGGAGGAGGGTTTCGAGTTGAGACGGTATTCCTATTGGAGTGACCTCTTGGATTTACCAACATTTGTTTTTCATTTTACTAGCATCAAAACAACTTCACCAAACAACTTCCAACAATCAAAGATTTTACACTTTCTTTCTCCCAAAATCACCTTCCCCTCGGTTTACTTCCTTCCCTGTGGAAACGACATTGGAATATCAACAGGTAAAACATGATCCACGAAAGTCTCCTTGCGCTTGGGGAGCACTTTTGTTCACACATACTCACATGTGAAATCTCATTCATCCAACATTCCGTTGTCATTTCTTTTGACATCATCCCTAGGAGAGTGACACTCCCTTTCATTCATATACTCTACATGCTAAAAGGTGATGCTTAGAGGTTAGGAAACAACAAGGAATTTTGTCAAGTAATAATGCCATGGAATATAGTGACACCACCTTCCTTAAATTTCTTAGTCAACATGGCACCATTCCTCATCATTCTTTTCCTGCCACATCTCAACAAAATGAACATGTTGAGCACAAACATCATCATATTCTTAATACTGTTTGTGCTCTTCTCATCTCTTCTTCATGTCTTTTGCATTTTTTGGGTAAAGTTTCTCTTATTGCTGTCTATACCATCAATCATATTCCCTCTCATATTATTGACAATCAATCTCTATATGAGCGATTGTATGAAACTTCCCCTTATTATCAGTCTCGTCGAGTCTTTGGTTGTGCATGTTTAGTCTTACTCCAATCTCATAAGGGTACCAAGTTGGAACATCGGGCATGACTTTGTTTTTTCTTGAGTTATGGTATTGAACTTAAGAGTTATCATTATTGAGATCCATATTCCAAGCGTCTCGTGTTTCTCGACATGTCTTCTTCTGGGAATACAAGATGTTCTCGTCCTTGTCTCAGTTTCAACTTTCGTCTGCCCCTATTTCTCCTCTCTTTATTGATCCATCTATGGATCTATATCCTGATGACCCACATCCATACTCATCTCTGCTTTCATTTACGGACCATCTAGAGGTTTTTGTCATGCCTATTGATCCTGATCCTACTCCTACCCCACTTCATACTACTGGTGACCATGCCTTAACTCCTGAACCCTCTGCACCATTTCCTGGTGATATTCATTCTCCTGCTTATCAACAATGCTATTCCACTTGAGTAAGGAACATTTCTGTTTGTTTTCATGATTATCATTGTTTCTCCACTATTCTTTCTTAGAGTGAACCTTACTCTTATCGTAAGGCTAACTTTGACCCTCATTGATAGCAAGCAATGGCAAAAGAGTTATAGGGGCTTGTTGACACACATATTTGGGATTTGGTTGATCTGCCCCCTAGTAAAATATCTATTAGTTGTAAATAGGTTTATAAGATGAATACTTGCTCTGATGGTTCTGTTGAGTGTTACAAGACTTGTCTAGTGGCGAAGGGTCTTACACAGGAGTATGGTATTGATTATGAGGATACTTTTGCTCCCATTGCTCTTCCCACTTCAATTTGAAGCCTACTAACTATTGCTACCACTCATTTGAGGAAATTATATCAAATGGATGTCAAAAATACATTTCTCAATTTCGTATGCTTACTAAAAAAGTCTACATGCAGCCTCCTCCTAGGTATCCTCATTAATCAAATTAGGTTTGTTGATTCTATCATGCATTCTATGGTCTCAAGCAAGCCTCTAGAGCTTAATTTGCAAAGTCTAGTGCTACTATTTGAGATTTTGGTTTCTCTTCTAGCCCTTATGACTCGGTTCTCTTTATTCGTAAGACTAAACGTGGCACTACTCTATTTCTTCTCTATGTGAATGATATAATTATCACGGAGGATGATATTTCTGATCTCAAACATTTTCGCAATACACATTTTGAGATGAAGGATTTTGGTTCTCTTAGCTACTTCTTGGGCCTTGAGATGTCATCTGACTCTAGTGGGTATTATCTCTCTGAAGCTAAATAAGCTTATGATCTTCTTATTCGTGTTGGACTCACTGATTGCAAGACTATACCTACCCCCATTAAAGCAAAATGTTTGCCTTACTACCTTGGATAACACATCTCTTCCTGACGCCACTCTTTATCACTAGTTGGTAGACTGTCTTGTTTATCTCATTGTTACTCTCCTGGATATAGCCTACGTTTTTTATCATGTCAACCAATTTTTGACTGCCCCACGTTATACTTATTATGATGTTGATCATAGTATTCTAACATATATTAAGGGTACTATCTTTCATGGTCTTTATTAATCTACTCATTCATCTCATGAGCTACAAACCTATTCTAATGTTAGCTGGGCTGGAGATCCTACTGATCGTCGTTCTACCACTGGTTACTGTTTTTTTTCCCTTAGTGAAGTAAGAAACAATCTGTTATCTCTCGATCCAATACAGAGGCAGAGTACTACTCTCTTGTTGACACTTCCTAGGAGCTTTTTTTTGGCTTCATTGGCTCTTAGAAGATTTCTCTCATTCTAGTGCTACTATTCTTTGTTGTGATAATCGAAGTGCAATACAAATTGCTCACATTGATATTTTGCATAATCGCACCAAGCATATTGAGATTGAATGTCATTTTGTGCGATAACATGTGGTTCAAAGCATTGTTCATCTTGCCTCTGTTTCTTCATTTGATCAGATTGCTGACATCTTCACCAAGGCACATCTGTTGGGCCAATTTCGTGAGTTGATTTCCAAAGTCAAGTTAATTTCTACTTTACCTCCTTGAGTTTGATTGGGGGGGGGGGGGGATGTTAATGTATCTATGTTTGTCCCACATCGATTAAACTATAAAACTTCACTACTCTCTTATGTTATAAATAAACATCCTCATGCATAGAGTAATTTATACCAAAGTAATATGCAATTGATATTCGCTTTTTATTCTCTTTTTTTGCAAGTTGATTAGGATGCTTATTTATTTTTATTATTCAATTTAATTAGGATTCTTAGTTATTTTGTTTCCTAGTTTGATTAGGTTTATGCTATTATAAATAGCAAATTATGTAACCTATTGAGCAGCTCTTGAATACTATTCATGCTAATCATGCATCGCCATCATTCAATCTTCTTTGTTATGGACACAAAAAACTCATAGTTTCAAAATTATTATCAATTATAACATTTTATGATTGGTCATAAATTTATTTTA
Source organism: Ilex paraguariensis (assembly GCA_963454935.2). Classification (NCBI taxonomy): domain Eukaryota; kingdom Viridiplantae; phylum Streptophyta; class Magnoliopsida; order Aquifoliales; family Aquifoliaceae; genus Ilex; species Ilex paraguariensis. Next base: position 11,600 of record CAUOFW020004081.1, read on the forward strand.
ATTTGTTGTAACTTCATTTTAAAAAAATATAAATTAGACCTTAACAAATAGTAACGTTCGGTACAGTGTCAAAATAATTTTTTGGTACCCATACATTGAAATTGAAAACAAAAGGAGGCCATGACCTTTTACGCGTGAGAATAATGCTGGAATAATCCTACTCTTATGTGGCACATGTTAATAACGTTGTGCATGTATGGAAGTACAATTCTAATCTTCGCGTCTGCAATGGCTATACTTTGAAAAATTAGAGACAGACTTGTCCGGCAAGTCTTCCACTACAAGTCTGAAAGATACAAAAATAATTTAAAACTCAAAGCCTTAAAGATACAAAATGATCCTAATTCTAATCGGAAAATTCTACTATACTTAAAAAAAAATTGGTATGGTACAGTCGGTTGTCACTTTTTATGGGTAAAGTCACAATTCTAAAAGAAGAAGTTACAACTGCTCAAAGAAAAATCATAATTGATCACCAAGTGCGGAGCTAGGATTTTTGTTTATCCTGAACTAAGCTAAGCATTCATACGACTAACAAAATACAAATGTAAACTCATAAATATATTCAATAATAAAAATGTAAACAAACCAGAGACCCTATGCTGCCAGGGGAATGCATGGAAACGCAAGCCAAAGGCGAAAAAAAAAATTAAGAAAAAATAGTAATTACCTTGCATGCAGTATCAAATCCAAAGCTTGTAGGAACTTCTTTGCATTTCAAGTCACCATCAATGGTCTTTGGAAGAGGGAATGGTTCAAACTATCACTGCCAATTTTAGAACACAATACCTGGGAAAAAGATTCACACTCTGAACAAGTATCATGGTAGTCTTGGAACAAATATAATGTTATTAATGTGATATTTTCATTTAACTGATGCCCATAACATGCCTCTGGGTGAACAATGAACTTAATGACTAAATGACAAAAAAAAAAACCTGTGTGTTATGTACTTTAACTTACTCAGGGAAAAAAAAACCACTTAGATCCTTAAAATTAAAATTTCTTGGATTGAAATGGCAATTTCTCTTATTAGTCATTCTTACTATATGTTGACCCAAATTTATAGTATATACCAAGCCATAATGAAATTAGTCCACTAATTTTCTTTTGCAACCAAAATTTAAGGATGTCATGTGCATACATTATGTAAGAAACTAGAAGGATCAACTTTAATATGCAAACAGGAATGCTAAGTTCAAAAGAACACATAAAAAAACTTAACGACTAATATTTGTAAAAGCCAGTATTAAGTTTGTAAATTTTGAAACAAGCATGAGAAATCGAAGGAAAAAATACATTGAGAAAAAATCATAGGAAGTAAAAGGCAAATTGTAAAGAGGATCGACACTGGAACAAGCTAGAATCATTAACAGCCAGTGATAAACTGTAAACATTAGTTATCAACAAGAAACGTTTAGTATTGAAAAGAAACATAGTCATTGAAATTAATCAGACGAAGCATAAACATAAATTAACCAAATCAAATTCAAAAAATAGTAGAGTTCAAAATGCACAAATAAGTAAAAAACAAAAAAAAAAGAAAAGAAAAGGAACAGAGAAGAGTGGAGAAACTTTACCCATACATGAAAACTTCAGCATCTTCAAGAATATTCTTCTTGCAATAGTAACAATTCTTTAGAAATCCCCCAACCATCTCCGTATCACTCTGATCAACACTCTCCTGCACCGGAGACGAGAGAGTCAGAATCTTCGGGCGCGATTGATCGACTTTCTCAACCGTCGAAGTCTTCAAAACCTTATTCAGATGGTGTTTTCGAAAGAGGGATGGGGGAGGGTTTTTGCGGTGATGGGCTGGTACTTAGTGGTAATTTTTTATTTTATTTTTTACTCTGGGCTTCAACCCACCTTAGCCCACCAATAGATCCGTCCTTGTCAATCACAGACGCCTATGATTGATCATGAAAACTTTGGTATCGACCTTAACCTTCCATGGTTGCTCATACCATTTAAAGTTGTAACTTATGTTTTAGAAAAATTATACCTTAACATTAAAAATTTGTAATTTTTAGTACGATACCGGGGCGATCTTGTGGCCTTTCCGCCTAATTCTAGGGCAACTACTACTACTTTGGAAAATTAGCAAGTCTTCCACTACAAGTCTGAAAATGGGCAAGTCTTCCACCACAAGTCTGAAAATGGGCAAGTCTTCCACTAAAAAAGTAATTGCCATAGTTATCTATATTTATACCTATATATCTATACTACACAAAAATTTTGATTTCCTTTTTTAAAGTCAACTATACTTGCCTATATATTTCCATCTAATTTTCATTTTTACACCTATTTGACTTTTGACTTATTTTAGACTATTTTATAAGGACTTTTAAATTCTTTTGAACTCATTTATTAGTAGTACAGTTATATACAATCTTCTATATCCATATGAAGAAGGAAAACCCTATAGATGTTAAATTATTATACATATATAGGTTCCATATTGAATTTTATAGTCAAATATATGTTATATTTTATTTTTTTAGTATGCAATAATATAATAATATTATAAACAATCTAATCAATCTATTTAACAAAATAAAAATTAATAATTTTAGAATATAATTAGATGGAAATGCCTAAAGGGGTCGAAGAGATATACCTAAAAAAATAACAGAGTAGGTACTCAAAGTCTTAAAGAATAAAATCATAATTATGCATCACTTAATTAAATATATAATTAAATTTTTTTATAATATATATAGTACTTAGAAATGTTAGTATATGTAAAAAAAAATTGATTTACTATTTCATCCCTATTTAATAATGTTAAATGAAATTTTTTCTTTTTTTTCCAGGGGAGGGGGCGATGAGGTTCAAACCCATGACCTAACGGTCCAACGACATGTTGCAGCGACCATTAGGCCAATCCCTAATCCTCCAAGTCAATCATAGCCCACATAGCTGCCAAACTGCCCTTTAAACTAATCAAGCTGTTGTTCACTTTGGTCACTCTGTAGCAAAGACGAATCTATATTATACTGTTATATAAATATAGTTATCAAATTAGATTGTCAGATCAAATATATGTTATATTTAAATATCTTTATTCAAGAATTAGGTTTAACAAGAAATAAAAGATAGATTAATATTTTGACACCAAATTTATAATTTAATTTTTAGACATAAAATTTATATTTTCATATATTCAACAAAAAATTATTATTTAAATTATTCACGTTCAACACAAGACATTGCTTGTATTATAAGTGATTTAATCAATTTATTTGTAAACCTCCACATGTTTATCTTAATATAGTGTCATAATTATTGTGAAATGGTCATATATGTAATGACTTAAGAATGAACTATATAGATTGTAAGAGTAGAAATAAATAACTTTGGGAGAGGCAATATGTGGTGTATTAGAAATTAAGAAATATTCCGTAGATAAAACCCATTTTAGAGAGAATTCAGGTAGGAAAAAGCTTTTTTACTTTGATGTCTGATAGATCTGACATTTTTACAGTGGATATTAGACTTCCAGGACTACAAAAGTATATTTTACGAAATTTTCTAAATCGGCCTCTAAGCAGGCTAAAACTTCCTTGGAAGTTCCATTGAAAACTGGAGTTCGTTCAAACGTGAAAGGATCCGTTCGAACGATAGTTAGTCCCAATATTTTGGTGTCCGACAAAAACTCTAATTGAAAAGCAAAAGTACTGGGAAACAAACAACGTTCGAAGCCCAATATGAGGTTCAAACGCCATGTAGATAGTTCGAACGTACTGTCGCAATTTTGAGTATCAAGTCTATGCCGATTGGAGTATTTTCTCATATTATAAATACCTAAGGACGTCTTCCCTAGCCCTATTTAATCAGTTTTTAACCCTAGAGGACCTTAGAAAGCAAGAAAGAAGAAGAGAAACACAAGATTGAAAAGGGATTCTCACATTGGAATGGATCAAACACGTTAGGTTTACACACAAACTACAGAATTAAGGTAGGGGTTTCTTCCTAAACTTGTTTATTGAGGCTATGATTAATATGTATATGTTTTGATTCTAAATAGTATATTTATGTTATGACATCATTGTTTTTTGATTTTCTTGCAAATCGTATCATGTCTTTAATGAGGTTATCATTTGATAACCATAAAAACTCTCTTTCTTATTATCAAAACTCTAGTTTTCAAGAATATAGATTTTACCCTTGATATTCCATTGTTATTGATTTAGAAAATCTAGTGTTTTGTTTAAATAATAAAAATATATTTATTGATGATCTCTTGCATTTTTTTTTTTTGAGTTATTCTAATGGAAAAACACTTGTGGAATTATGTTTCTAGGTTACCTATGATTTGGTGAATTGATTTGGTATTGTATCACTTATGTGGATGTTTTGATGAACATGGGGNGTTACCTATGATTTGGTGAATTGATTTGGTATTGTATCACTTATGTGGATGTTTTGATGAACATGGGGTGACCGTTAACTGGGTATCTTAGAGTGGGTAGATGCGTTTTTTACTCCCAATGGGTTTGAAGGTTCCTTACCACCCATAGTGAGGTTGATGCCTTATGAGGACCAAACCACTATTCTCTCACGAGTATCGAGGCTAAGAGCTAGTATATCATTCATGGGTTGGATTTATTACTACCGATGCGTTGGTATACGACATTCCTAAAGTTGTGTATTTTTACGAGGATTGGGTGTGTGTGTGTGTGGGTCAAGATATTCTTAATGTGTGTATTCATGCTAAGTCTTACTACAGACCTGAGATACAGTGTTGGTAATGAGTTGTTGTTTGAAAGTTGATTTTGCTTCATCATTTAATTTATTTCTACTACGTAAACTTCAGATCTGATGAACTATCATTGTTTTATTTCAAAAGTTACATATGATATTTTTGTAAAATGAGACCAACATGTTTTATAATTTTTTAAAACCTTGTTCGAGCTTGGGAGAATTTTTCTACAGAGTTTAGTACTCACTCCCTACAAACATCATCTTTTTCAGATTACAGTTTAGAGGAAAAGCTCAGATTGGAAGAGCGGGTGAATTGGGAAGCTTAGACGGATGGATACGTGGTTCCCATAGTGGATGTTTAGAGTTATTACATTTATGTTCTAGGTTGAGAGATTAATTTTGAGACAATGTTAAGGATAATATTTTATTTATTCTATTGTTAGATAATATTTGGTTTTTGGTTATAACTACCAGGGTTTGGCGTATTTGTTTTGGATGATACTTTAGTTTTTATGGATGATGAATGAAATTTCTTTAATTTATAAGTTTTATTAGTTGCTCTCATGATATGAATGGTGATAGATAGTAATGTCTTACAGGGTATATTTTGGGGCGTTACAAGTTTGGTATCAAAATTTAAAAATTAAGTCTTACATGGAAGCTGTAAATTGAGGATTACCACTAGAGGTAGGACTAGGTGGAATGAAATTTTTACTTAAATCTTATACATGCCTTATACTTTGGATTCAAATGTGAGTTAAGATTTCTAGTATATTAAGGAAAACTAAATTGTAATTTGATGTGCAGAATGAAGGGTGGACAAGGATGAAGGAGGACGAGGACATGGAGATCAAGCAAACCCACCACCACCACCACCTCCAGATGCCATGATGGCATTTATCAATGTCTAAGGGAGTTAACCACTCTGGTATAACACCAAAATGGAAATAACAATCATAACGGGGTCGTTCAGCCATTAGCTCCTACACCAAGCAACAGGGATAGTAATAGAAGGATAGTAGTTCTTCGAGAATTTTGAGGCAACACCCACCTACTTTCCAAGGAAGCCCTCACCCTTTGGATGAGGATAAGTGAATTCATAGGGAGAAGAAAATGTGTAATAACATGAGAGTTGCAGAGGATCTGCAGATCGGCCAAGCTATATATCTACTGGAAGGGGAGGCAGATCAATGATGGGACTAAGTAAAAAGAATGAGGCACACTGATACAATGACCTGGGAGGATTTTAATCAAATATTCCAAGACAAATATTTTCCTGAATTGATCAAGGACAAAATGAGTGCTACTGGATGGTCTCTAAGAGAAATTCTTGACTTTGTTGGGGATGTTTAAGGTCCAAATAAAATTCTCTACCCACTTGGTGTTNTCATTGTTACTCTCCTGGATATAGCCTACGTTTTTTATCATGTCAACCAATTTTTTGACTGCCCCACGTTATACTTATTATGATGTTGGTCACAGTATTCTAACATATATTAAGGGTACTATGTTTCATGGTCTTTATTAATCTACTCACTCATCTCATGAGCTACAAACCTATTCTAATGTTAGCTGGGCTGGAGATCCTACTGATCGTCATNCTTATTATGATGTTGGTCACAGTATTCTAACATATATTAAGGGTACTATGTTTCATGGTCTTTATTAATCTACTCACTCATCTCATGAGCTACAAACCTATTCTAATGTTAGCTGGGCTGGAGATCCTACTGATCGTCATTCTACCACTGGTTACTGTTTTTTTTCCCTTAGTGAAGTAAGAAACAATCTGTTATCTCTCGATCCAATACAGAGGCAGAGTACTACTCTCTTGTTGACACTTCCTAGGAGCTTTTTTTTGGCTTCATTGGCTCTTAGAAGATTTCTCTCATTCTAGTGCTACTATTCTTTGTTGTGATAATCGAAGTGCAATACAAATTGCTCACATTGATATTTTGCATAATCACACCAAGCATATTGAGATTGAATGTCATTTTGTGCGATAACATGTGGTTCGAAGCATTGTTCATCTTGCCTCTGTTTCTTCATTTGATCAGATTGCTGACATCTTCACCAAGGCACATCTGTTGGGCCAATTTCGTGAGTTGATTTCCAAAGTCAAGTTAATTTCTACTTTACCTCCTTGAGTTTGATTTGGGGGGGGGGGGGATGTTAATGTATCTATGTTTGTCCCACATCGATTAAACTATAAAACTTCACTACTCTCTTATGTTATAAATAAACATCCTCATGCATAGAGTAATTTATACCAAAGTAATATGCAATTGATATTCGCTTTTTATTCTCTTTTTTCGCAAGTTGATTAGGATGCTTATTTATTTTTATTATTCAATTTAATTAGGATTCTTAGTTATTTTGTTTCCTAGTTTGATTAGGTTTATGCTATTATAAATAGCAAATTATGTAACCTATTGAGCAGCTCTTGAATACTATTCATGCTAATCATGCATCGCCATCATTCAATCTTCTTTGTTATGGACACAAAAAACTCATAGTTTCAAAATTATTATCAATTATAACATTTTATGATTGGTCATAAATTTATTTTAATTTGTTGTAACTTCATTTTAAAAAAATATAAATTAGACCTTAACAAATAGTAACGTTCGGTACAGTGTCAAAATAATTTTTTGGTACCCATACATTGAAATTGAAAACAAAAGGAGGCCATGACCTTTTACGCGTGAGAATAATGCTGGAATAATCCTACTCTTATGTGGCACACGTTAATAACGTTGTGCATGTATGGAAGTACAATTCTAATCTTCGCGTCTGCAATGGCTATACTTTGAAAAATTAGAGACAGACTTGTCCGGCAAGTCTTCCACTACAAGTCTGAAAGATACAAAAATAATTTAAAACTCAAAGCCTTAAAGATACAAAATGATCCTAATTCTAATCGGAAAATTCTACTATACTTAAAAAAAAATTGGTATGGTACAGTCGGTTGTCACTTTTTATGGGTAAAGTCACAATTCTAAAAGAAGAAGTTACAACTGCTCAAAGAAAAATCATAATTGATCACCAAGTGCGGAGCTAGGATTTTTGTTTATCCTGAACTAAGCTAAGCATTCATACGACTAACAAAATACAAATGTAAACTCATAAATATATTCAATAATAAAAATGTAAACAAACCAGAGACCCTATGCTGCCAGGGGAATGCATGGAAACGCAAGCCAAAGGCGAAAAAAAAAATTAAGAAAAAATAGTAATTACCTTGCATGCAGTATCAAATCCAAAGCTTGTAGGAACTTCTTTGCATTTCAAGTCACCATCAATGGTCTTTGGAAGAGGGAATGGTTCAAACTATCACTGCCAATTTTAGAACACAATACCTGGGAAAAAGATTCACACTCTGAACAAGTATCATGGTAGTCTTGGAACAAATATAATGTTATTAATGTGATATTTTCATTTAACTGATGCCCATAACATGCCTCTGGGTGAACAATGAACTTAATGACTAAATGACAAAAAAAAAAACCTGTGTGTTATGTACTTTAACTTACTCAGGGAAAAAAAAACCACTTAGATCCTTAAAATTAAAATTTCTTGGATTGAAATGGCAATTTCTCTTATTAGTCATTCTTACTATATGTTGACCCAAATTTATAGTATATACCAAGCCATAATGAAATTAGTCCACTAATTTTCTTTTGCAACCAAAATTTAAGGATGTCATGTGCATACATTATGTAAGAAACTAGAAGGATCAACTTTAATATGCAAACAGGAATGCTAAGTTCAAAAGAACACATAAAAAAACTTAACGACTAATATTTGTAAAAGCCAGTATTAAGTTTGTAAATTTTGAAACAAGCATGAGAAATCGAAGGAAAAAATACATTGAGAAAAAATCATAGGAAGTAAAAGGCAAATTGTAAAGAGGATCGACACTGGAACAAGCTAGAATCATTAACAGCCAGTGATAAACTGTAAACATTAGTTATCAACAAGAAACGTTTAGTATTGAAAAGAAACATAGTCATTGAAATTAATCAGACGAAGCATAAACATAAATTAACCAAATCAAATTCAAAAAATAGTAGAGTTCAAAATGCACAAATAAGTAAAAAACAAAAAAAAAAGAAAAGAAAAGGAACAGAGAAGAGTGGAGAAACTTTACCCATACATGAAAACTTCAGCATCTTCAAGAATATTCTTCTTGCAATAGTAACAATTCTTTAGAAATCCCCCAACCATCTCCGTATCACTCTGATCAACACTCTCCTGCACCGGAGACGAGAGAGTCAGAATCTTCGGGCGCGATTGATCGACTTTCTCAACCGTCGAAGTCTTCAAAACCTTATTCAGATGGTGTTTTCGAAAGAGGGATGGGGGAGGGTTTTTGCGGTGATGGGCTGGTACTTAGTGGTAATTTTTTATTTTATTTTTTACTCTGGGCTTCAACCCACCTTAGCCCACCAATAGATCCGTCCTTGTCAATCACAGACGCCTATGATTGATCATGAAAACTTTGGTATCGACCTTAACCTTCCATGGTTGCTCATACCATTTAAAGTTGTAACTTATGTTTTAGAAAAATTATACCTTAACATTAAAAAATTGTAATTTTTAGTACGATACCGGGGCGATCTTGTGGCCTTTCCGCCTAATTCTAGGGCAACTACTACTACTTTGGAAAATTAGCAAGTCTTCCACTACAAGTCTGAAAATGGGCAAGTCTTCCACCACAAGTCTGAAAATGGGCAAGTCTTCCACTAAAAAAGTAATTGCCATAGTTATCTATATTTATACCTATATATCTATACTACACAAAAATTTTGATTTCCTATTTTAAAGTCAACTATACTTGCCTATATATTTCCATCTAATTTTCATTTTTACACCTATTTGACTTTTGACTTATTTTAGACTATTTTATAAGGACTTTTAAATTCTTTTGAACTCATTTATTAGTAGTACAATTATATACAATTATTTATTTCTATATGAAGAAGTAAAGTCCTATTCGGTAAAATATTGATATATTTTAATTTTTGGTGTGCAATAGTATAATAATCTATAACTATTTCTATCTATATCTATATCTATATCTATGTCTATTTATACTACTTATAAATATCAGCATCTATGAAAAACTTTTGATTCCCTATTTTATCCCTAATTATTATAATGAAATTAATTATACCCACCTATATACTTTTATTTGCTCATATTTGACTTTCAATTTATTTTGAACTCTTTTATAAGTACTTTTAAATTATTTTGAACTCATTTATTAGTAGTACAGTTATATACAATCTTCTATATCCATATGAAGAAGGAAAACCCTATAGATGTTAAATTATTATACATATATAGGTTCCATATTGAATTTTATAGTCAAATATATGTTATATTTTATTTTTTTAGTATGCAATAATATAATAATATTATAAACAATCTAATCAATCTATTTAACAAAATAAAAATTAATAATTTTAGAATATAATTAGATGGAAATGCCTAAAGGGGTCGAAGAGATATACCTAAAAAAATAACAGAGTAGGTACTCAAAGTCTTAAAGAATAAAATCATAATTATGCATCACTTAATTAAATATATAATTAAATTTTTATATAATATATATAGTACTTAGAAATGTTAGTATATGTAAAAAAATTGATTTACTATTTCATCCCTATTTAATAATGTTAAATAAAATTTTTTCTTTTTTTTTTCCAGGGGAGGGGGCAATGAGGTTCAAACCCATGACCTAACGGTCCAACGACATGTTGCAGCGACCATTAGGCCAATCCCTAATCCTCCAAGTCAATCATACCCCACATAGCTGCCAAACTGCCCTTTAAACTAATCAAGCTGTTGTTCACTTTGGTCACTCTATAGCAAAGACGAATCTATATTATATTGTTATATAAATATAGTTATCAAATTAGATTGTCAGATCAAATATATGTTATATTTAAATATCTTTATTCAAGAATTAGGTTTAACAAGAAATAAAAGATAGATTAATATTTTGACACCAAATTTATAATTTTATTTTTGACACCAAATTTATAATTTAATTTTTAGACATAAAATTTATATTTTCATATATTCAACAAAAAATTATTATTTAAATTATTCACGTTCAACGCAAGACATTGCTAGTATTATAAGTGATTTAATCAATCAATTTGTAAACCTCTATATGTTTATCTTAATATAGTGTCACAATTATTGTGAAATGCTCATATATGTAATGACGTAAGAATGAACTATATAGATTGTAAGAGTAGAAATAAATAACTTTGGGAGAGGCAATATGTGGTGTATTAGAAATAAGGAAATATTCTGTAGATAATACCCATTTTAGAGGGAATTCAGGTAGGGAAAATTTTTTTTACTCTGATGTCCGATAGATCTAAAATTTTTACAGTGGATATTAGACTTCCAGGGCTACAAAAAGTATATTTTACCAAAATTTTCTAAATCGGCCTCTAAGCAGGCCAAAACTTCCTTGGAAGTTCCAATGAAAACTGGAGTTCGTTCAAACGTGAAAGGATCCGTTCGAACGACAGTTAGTGCCAATACTTTGGTGTCTGACAAAAACTTTGATTGAAAAGCAAAGGTACTGGGAAACAAACAACGTTCAAAACCCAATATGAGGTTCAAACGCCATGTAGATAGTTTGAACGTACTATCGCAATTTTGAGTATCAAGTCTGTGCCGATTGGACTATTTTCTCATACTATAAATACCTAAGGACGTCTTCCCTAGCCCTATTTAATCAGTTTTTAACCCTAGAGGACCTTAGAAAGCAAGAAAGAAGAAGAGAAACACAAGATTGAAAAGGGATTCTCACATTTGAGTGGATCAAACACGTTAGGTTTACACACAAACTACAGAATTAAGGTAAGAGTTTCTTCCTAAACTTGTTCATTGAGGCTATGATTAATATGTATATGTTTTGATTCTAAATTGTATATTTATGTTATGACATCATTGTTTTTTGATTTTCTTGCAAATCGTATCATGTCTTTAATGAGGTTATCATTTGATAACCATAAAAACTCTTTTTCTTGTTATCAAAACTCTAGTTTTCAAGAATATAGATTTTACCCTTGATATTCCATTTTTATTGATTTAGAAAATCTAGTGTTTTGTTTAAACAATAAAAATATATTTCTTGATGATCTCTTGCATTTTTTTTCGAGTTATTCTAATGGAAAAATACTTGTGGAATTATGTTTCTAGGTTACCTATGATTTGGTGAATTGATTTTGTATTGTATCACTTGTGTGGATGTTTTGATGAACATGAGTGACCGTTGACTAGGTATCTTAAAGTGGGTAGATGCATTTTTTACTCTCAATGGGTTTGAAGGTTCCTTACCACTCATAGTGAAGTTGATGCCCTATGAGGACCAAATCACTATTCCCTCACCAGTATCGAGGTTGAAAGCTAGTATATCATTCATGGGTTGGATTTATCACTACCGATGCGTTGATATATGACATTCCTAAAGTTGTGTATTTTTACAAGGATTGGATGTGTGTGTGTGTGAGTCAAGATATTCTTAATGTGTGTATTCATGCTAAGTCTTACTACAGACCTGAGATACAGTGTTGATAACGAGTTGTTGTTTGAAAGTTGATTTTGCTTCATCATTTAATTTATTTCTACTACGTAAACTTTAGGTCTGATGAACTATCACTGTTTTAATTCGAAAGTTACATATGATATTTTTGTAAAATGAGACCAACATGTTTTATAATTTTTTAAAACCTTATTCGAGCTTGGGAGAATTTTTCTACAGAGTTTAGTATTCACTCCCTACAAACATCATCTTTTTCAGATTACAGTTTAGAGGAAAAGTTCAGATTGGATGAGCGAGTGAATTGGGAAGCTTAAACGGATGGATACGTGGTTCCCATAGTGGATGTTTAGAGTTATTACATTTATGTTCTAGGTTGAGAGATTAATTTTGAGACAATGTTAAGGATAATATTTTATTTATTCTATTGTTAGATAATATTTGGTTTTTGGTTGTAACTGCCAGGGTTTGGCGTATTTGTTTTGGATGATACTTTAGTTATTATGGATGATGAATGAAATTTTTTTAATTTATAAATTTTATTAGTTGCTCTCATGATATGAATGGTTATAGATAATAATGTCTTACAGGGTAGATTTTGGGGCGTTACAAGTTTGGTATCAAAGTTTAGAAATTAAGTTTTACATGAGAGCTGTAGATTGGGGATTACCACTAGAGGTAGGACTAGGTGGAATGAAATTTTGACTAAAATCTTATACAGGCCTTATACTTTGGATTCAAGTGTGAGTTAAGATTTCTAGTATATTAAGGAAAATTAAATTGTAATTTGATGTGCAGAATGAAGGGTGGACAAGGATGAAGGAGGACGAGGACATAGAGGTCAAGCAAACCCACCACCACCACCACCTCCAGATGCCATGATGGCATTTATCAATGCTTAAGGGAGTTAACCACTCTGATACAATACCAAAATAGAAATAACAGTCATAACGGGGTCGTTCAGCCATTAGCTCCTACACCGAGCAACAGGGATAGTAATAGAAGGATAGTAGTTCTTCGAGAATTTTGAGGCAACACCCACTTACTTTCCAAGGAAGCCCTCACCCTTTAGATGAGGATAAGTGAATTCATAGGAAGAAGAAAATGTGTACTAACATGAGAGTTGTAGAGGATCTGCAGATCGGCCTAGCTATATATCTACTGGAAGGGGAGGCAGATCAATGATGGGACTAAGTAAAAAGAATGAGGCACACTGATAAAATGTCCTGGGAGGATTTTAATCAAATATTCCATGACAAGTATTTTCCTAAATCGATCAAGGACAAAATGAGTGCTACTGGATGGTCTCTAAGAGAAATTCTTGACTTTGTTGGGGATGTTTAAGGTCCAAATAAAATTCTCTACCCACTTGGTGTTACTACTGCTTGGTTCCCCATTTCCATTATGTCCACCGTGTAAACCTTGATCTATAATAAGATGATAGGCACTCTTGGCTGAGAACTCTCCAGACCTTGTATAATGCCACACTAACCGATCCTCTAGAAATTAATCGTAGATAGGTATGTAATTTCATCCACTTCAAAGGGAAGGAAATGATGCCGCAACAATTCCGAAATCTAGCCCTTTTTGTCTTGATCAATTAGGGAGTTGACCAGAAAGTTCTCATCCACATTCGATGCGATGCTTATAAGTCGAAATGAATTTGGCCCTGGAATACATTGATCCAACTTCGCTTTTACGCTTTGCGCATTTCCAATCCTCCATCGTATTCCAGCCTCAATCACTTTCTTTGACTTCAATATGCTTCACTAAGTAAAAGGACAATAGCCTAGCTTTGCTTCCATGACAGATAACAACGGGACATACTTGAATTTCAACACTTTAGACAACAGAGAATCAGGTTATTGAATTAGATGCCATAATTGTTTGGCCAACATTTCCAAATTGAAAGCATTCAGATCGCGAAAAGCAAGTCTCCCTTTTGATTTTGAGGTACACAACTTCTGCTAACTTACCCAGTGGATTCTCCCCTCGTTCGCTTTTTGTCCCCTAAAAATTAGATACCATGCTATTAATCTCATGACATAGGGACGAGGGAAGCTTGAAGCAAGACATTGCATACATAGGGATTAATTGTGCAACTGCTTTGCTAAGAATCTCTTTCCCCGCCATGGAGAGAAGTTTCTCTTTCCACCCTTGTATTTGTTCCAGATCCATTGTCGTATGGAGGCAAAAATCTCATTCTTGTACCTTCCTACCATTGATGTTAGTCCAAGATAAGTTTGGTGGCTTTCGGTTTTAGGAACTAATAAAAATATCTAGCATTCCACTCCTGTCTCCCATGTCCACATTACCAGTAAATCTTGCTTCTATCTCCCGTAACCTCAATCGAATGTCAAGACTTATTCACCCCGTTTAGGTCTCATACATCTAACACTGCGTTTGGTACGTGGTAATGTTTTTCGGTAGAAATAGAATGAGTTTGGGAATGGAATGAACTTGAGAATGAAATGGAATGTGCATTACTATTTCAATGTTTGGTAACTGTTTAGAATTAAGTGCTGGAATGAAATGTTCATTTCATTCTTATGTTTAGATAAAACAATTTTTTCATTGGAATATAATTAACTTTAACCAAAATATCCATAGTGACTAAAAATAATTAATAATAATTTTTTTTTATGATTGCGATTGTCTTTAAAAGTTGTGTAAACAAATTTATAATTAGAAAAAATGAGAATTCATTAAAAAAAATTAAACCCTTATAAATTTTAAAAAATTAGAAAACAAATTCCTTCAAAAATAGGTTCACAAAAAGAAATCAAAATAAAAAACCATTCTCTTTTTTTTTTTTTTTAAGAAAAGGAAAATTTTATTGATTGAATCAAAAAATTACAAGAATTGAAGAATTACAAGAATTCTAAACACGTTCAATACAGCTAAAAGGCTTTAATCCTTCAAAATGCTCCACAAGCACCTTCATTTCACCCATGACAGCAGTCTCTTCTCCCCCTTAAAACCAGTCACAGCACAGCAAAGCAATTCAGCAACATAGGCACACAGCAGCTAACAGAACAGCAAAATCACCTACTGAGATGAAGAAGAATTTGGTGGAAGCCATCGAGAGACAAATTTCTGCAAACAATATTCTGAAGCAAACAATACCAACTATTCTATTCTAACTGTAGGAGGGAACAGAATATATCACAAGGATTTGAACACAGATCCTAATTAACAGATAATCCGGAACCCTATAACCACATTGTTCCACCGATTAAGTTCCATGAATTAAACACACTAGAAATCTACAGATATAACTAAAAGTCCAACATAAAACTTGGTCAGAGCTAAACAAACTCAAACAATTCCAAACCCAACTGCAGAAAGTTGGGTTTATCAGCCTGAACTGAACTACTACTAACAGACATCTAAAGACAAACTGTAAACAGCCTCTCACCATTTCATATAGTGGAAATCTTATTCAATCTTCATTCTAAATACCATCATTAGAATATATCCATATATATTACTGCTTGTCCTTTCTCTGCTTGGCCAGCTTTGCAGCAACTTGTTCCACAAATGGGTTGTGTAAGGTTCTCTTTGGACTTAATGACTTTCACATTTGAAATTGTATGAGTGGGTTGGGTAAAAAAATGAAATGTTGTGAGTGAATTAATCCGGGTTTTGATTTCACCAGTTGGTGTTAACTACTGAGTAGACTTTGATATAGTGGAACTTGATTATTTCAAGCTTGATTTTAGTAAGAGATGTTCTTGTCTGTCAATATGTATTAGCTCATTTTTTGCAATTTAAAACTTGAAATTCAAAGGAAGTTTGCAGGATAGTATTGGCCAAAAGAAAGGAGAACGTAAATTAGTACTAGTCAAAACATTCCTGAGTTCTAGTTTGATGCCATAATCGTTGTATGCTTTTGTGTATCCTATTAATAGTTCTCTAGAAATTTGGGGACCTCTGCCAAAAATTGGACTATGAAGTATACTGACTTATATATTTCTGGTTGCTCATAGTCTGATAATCTATTCTTCCCATTAATCTACATGGTATTGATAATCTATTCTTTCCATTAATTTTCATGATAAAAATTAACACCCAGTTTTAGTCCCCATTAATGGTGGATCTGGGAGGGGTAGATAGGGTGTAGACCTAATTTTCGTATTATTTGCACCAAGCGACCGCGTTCAAATTTGAACCCACAACTTCAAGGTTTTTGCCCCAAATTTTTACCAATGAACTAGTTGCCCTCCATTATTTTCTTGGTGACTGATATATTGGCATTACAGTGATGATGCCATTTACATAAAGGTTTTTGAGTGCTGACCAATTGACCTTGCAGTATATGTGGACATTACCAGTGTAGAGATAACGAGAGAAATGTGTTGTACATGTGTTTAAGAGGTTCCAATGGTCTAGTTAGGTGCAGAAGAAGTGTTTTGTGGAATACGTGTTCCCAAAATTAAAGGATAATGGGAATATAAGTGTTGCAATCCATAAAAATTAACAAGCAGAAAACTTCTAGAGAACCATACTTCCGTCAGAAATTATTTCAAACACCTTCAAAGCAAGACCCAAATCACCACAACCCAATTACCATCAACCATCAACCAAACTATAAAATGATAAATTCCATCGCTCATCAAATCTCGTCTGCTATAAAGTTACCTGAGATTAGTGGCAATGGCAAATCTGGTCTGCTAATCAACCTTGTCCCTTCCAGCACAAAGAGATGAGGAAGAAGCTGACAATGGCTGGAGAAGGATAGACTGTTATGCTTCCCGCTGATGAAGGAAAATTCACAGAGGTGAAGTGAGGAGAAGGGAGAAGAAGGGAAAAGATGAGAGGAGAGAAGAGGATGGGGGCTGAACAATGAGCAGTGACGAGAAGAGCAAGAGAAAGAGAGGGACGATCGGATTTTTCGTGGACGGTAATAGTGTGACTAATACCTTTGTTTATTTGAAAACGGCTAATTCCATTATTTATGTGATTAGTTATTTCTTAGAAATGGAAATGAAATTTTATTTTCACGAATCAAACAAATGAATGAGTATTACTAAAGAATGGCCGATCTATTCTTAAGGTTTAATACCATGTACCAAACAAAATTAGGGTATATAATCCGCATGCCATCTCAAATAGGAGACAATCCCACATCTTCTTTTCGTTTTATTTTTTTCTTTTCCAAATTTCACAAATTTCTTTATTGTTTCCCTCTGTGTTCTACACTTCACTTCTCTTTCCTTTCGTTTGATTATTCTTCTTTTAACATCAAACTAACATACATAGCAAAATACGGCTTAGTGCCCAACTCTTGCAGAACTAACGACACCGAACTACACACTGCATGCATATCTCTTTAATTACGTACGTTAAAACAAGTTTTCAACTGTTTCTTTATTTTAGTACTATCCATAACTCATATTTGAAAGCACGAGGCAATATAAAATTCAACCATAAAAAAATCTGTCTCACTATATTTAATTACATAATTTGAAATTAAATTTTATATATTATTTTTAAAAAAAATGGCAAAATTTTCTTAAAATAATAACCTTAACAAAATATCAACACGTGTACAATATTCTATATGAACAATGTCCGAAGTCAAAATTATATTGAGTCAAAATTAAATAATTTAGCTTGTTAAAGAAATGGATAATGTAATAAAAATAGGTAAAAAAATATGAGAATAGGATTCAAACTCCTAAGTCCTAATTCCCTTATTGTATAGATTGGGGGAGGTGATTGGCCTAGATTAGTGTGAAAAATTATGGGCTTAGTGGGATTTTCAAGTTTTCTTTTTTGGTGGGGGAGGGGGGGTTGGGGAGAGCGAGAGAATATTTTGATGATAATTTTGAGCAATTGGATTGAATGAATCTCAATTACTCTTGTGCTAAGTTAAGTTAAAAGATTCAAAATAGGTCATATTTTATTATACCTCTTTCTTTCTTTACTTAGGTTAAGCTTTAGCTTTAAAATTTCGACCTCATAATATAAATTCAATATTTATATCTGAATCATAGATTGACCCAACCAATATTTTTATCACTAATTATTATTATTTATTTGGGGGTAGCTTATTAATAATGAAAATGCGAGACATCAAAATTTTCAAGTTCAAAAGAAGAGTCTAGGTATTTCAAACATATTTCCAATGTTAAACTAGCCAAATTATCATGTCCAACTGAAATTTAACTTATTTAACCTCAATTATAATAATAATAATAAAACTCAATTGAATATGATCTAATTACTAAACTTGTTCATTATTCAAGGCAAGGCTGAGCAATAAGCTGTTTCTGTTGAGAATTGTATACATATGTGGAAGCATATGGTTAAAGATATACCTTAATTCGCTTTAAGCCCGAAATCTTTGAAGGATGATTCACGTACTTTTAAATCTGAAAAAACATCTTTACTTTTTTTTGCTCGAGTGATATAGTATTGTTACGCAACAGGAATCAACACCAGGTTTTTTGCAACACAAAATCCTTTCAACGTTATGTAGGAAGAGAGAGAATCAGACGATAAGAGTTTTTCTCATTTTGTCTATTGGTTGCCTTAGAATTTATATAGGCAACACATAGGTGCCTTGAAGAAGAATATGCCTATTATTTGTTTAACAGACACATCCCTTGGGGGTAAAAGACACCTCCAAAAGTCATGCTCCTTGGGCATTTTCTAAATGGGTTGACCCATCATGGGCGCCCTAGTTCGTGTCCATGACCTAAACCCAATAACTAACATCTCCCACTAACTCATGGTGGGTACGACATTGCCATCTCTGTCAAAATCTATTACAGACATCAACGTCAATTCATACAGACAAATGGGTCATATGACCACTGAGCACCCCAGTAATTTGGAAGCTTTACAACAGAAACTCTACAGAATCATCATAAAGGCATCAACCCTAAAAAAAATTAAAACGATGTCTCAAGTACTCTAGACCCATTCAGATATATTGGTTTAAGCATCTCTAATCTCTCACAAAAAAAGACATGCTTAACACTTCAAAGCTTAACCCTATAAAGCTTTCACCAATATATTTACACTTTGTCACTATCTAAACTAGTGTCCAAAGTTGTTGATAGTGAATATATCGCATATGTTTTGAATAGTCTTCCTTTTGCCCTCATGTCATTAGTTCAGAATTAACCATTTTCCCAGCAATGTCCCGAAAAGCCAAATCACTCATGGCCATAAGTAACATGCCAAAGTAGCTGAGCATTAATTCTTTCACTTTATGATATAGTCAAGAGTTAGAGAGTACATAGAATGTTTGCTTATAAAACAATAACTTGGTCATGTAAAAAATAACTCAAATGACTCACACAGTGATGAAGCAGGGATCCATTCTTTCACTTCCTTAATTTTTTTCCAAACACATGTAGTATGTAATACACACTGCACTGGAGTGTCTCGATCCTAATGAGAACGTATGTCATACTCAAACACTGTACAAATCTTAGTCTAGTCGCTCTAAAAGCGTTTAACCCGAGTTTTCTATTTGCTCGCCCTCCAAAGATGCCAAATTAAGATCTTTCCATCTGGCCAATAACAAACACATGCATAATGTACA
Source organism: Ilex paraguariensis (assembly GCA_963454935.2). Taxonomy (NCBI): domain Eukaryota; kingdom Viridiplantae; phylum Streptophyta; class Magnoliopsida; order Aquifoliales; family Aquifoliaceae; genus Ilex; species Ilex paraguariensis. The sequence continues at coordinate 31,432 of CAUOFW020004081.1, forward strand.
TGAAGTTGAATCCATTATCGATCCTCAAATGTTAGATCTCATTTTGTATACAAAATAGAGTGATATTATATGCTAGAGTATCTCATCTTTTCTTGCCATATCAAGCGCCAAAAGCGATTGCTCGTGTGAGTGAGCTAACCACTTCCGCTGACATACTTAATGTGTGTGATTTCTCAAATACCAAGGTGATTAAGGAATATAAAATTTAATTGCAAATAAAATCATGTATCAANGATTGCTCGTGTGAGTGAGCCAATCACTTCCGCTGACATACTTAATGTGTGTGATTTCTCAAATACCAAGGTAATTAAGGAATATAAAATTTAATTGCAAATCAAATCATGTATCAATATCCCAAAAATTTCAATATAAATGACTGTGTGATCCATACAATCTCTAACACATAATCAATACCTACGAAGTCATAGAGTTCTAACATGAGCCACTTACGTATTTCTACCTATAGGCTTAATCAAGGGGTTTGCAACCATTTAACTAGTAGATATTCAAGATCACTTTGTTTTGTGCAATCATGTCTCTAATGTAATGATATCTCAAATCTATGTGTTTAGTTTTTCAATGATGCTTAGGATCCTTGGCATTAGCTAACACAACCATGCTTTCACAATGAATTGTCACCGGGCCCAAAGTATGTCTGACAACTTCTAGGTGTTGAAGGAACCTTCTTCACCAAACAGCTTCTTGTATAGTAGTAGAACAAGTTACATATTCTGCTTTCATAGTGGGTAAGACTATGGAGGATTTTTTTTGCCACACCATGTAATGGCCCCACCATTAAGTAAAAAAGTATATTCTGATGTGAACTTTCATTCATTCATATCACCACCTAAATCCACTTCCCTATAACCAATCATCTGTAAATTTGGTGATTGGTAGCATAACATAATCCAAAGTCCCCTTGAGATATTGTGATATTATTTTCATTGTCTTCCAATGAGCTAACCTAGGATTTGACTGAAAATGACTAACCAAGCCAACCGCATACAAATATTGGGACAAGTACACACCATTGCACATATTAAGCTACCTACAACACTAGCATGGGGAACACGAGAAATCCTTTCCTTTTCCTCAGGAGCCTTGGGGCACATCTTTAGGCTTAAGCTCTCGCCTTTCATTACAAGAATGTCTATGGATTTGCAGTTCTGCATCTTGAATCGTTCAAAACCCTTCTTAATATAAGNCCCCCCCCCCCCCCCGCCATTAAGTAAAAAAGTATATTCTTATGTGAACTTTCATTCATTCATATCACCACCTAAATCCACTTCACTATAACCAATCATCTATACATTTGGTGACTGGTAGCATAACATAATCCAAAGTCCCCTTGAGATATCATAATATTATTTTCATTGTCTTCCAATAAGCTAACCTAGGATTTGACTGAAAATGACTAACCATGCCAACCACATACAAATATTGGGACAAGTACACACCATTACACATATTAAGATACCTACAAAACTAGCATGGGGAACACGAGAAATCCTTTCCTTTTCCTCAGGAGCCTTGGGGCACATCTTTACGCTTAGGCTCTCGCCTTTCATTACAAGAGTGTCTATGGATTTGCAATTCTGCATCTTGAATCGTTCAAAACACTTCTTAATATAAGTTTCTTGAGACAAACCAAGAAGTTTCTTACAACGATCCCTTAGGGTATTAACTCCGAGCACAAAACTTGCTTCACCTCAGTCCTTCATCTTTAATGTCGAGGACAACCATTTTTGAATGGTGGCAATCATCTCCTTATTATTTGAAGCCAATAAAATATCGTCAACACAAAAAAATTGAGTCAATAAGCTATCTTAGATCGTTTGACATACTAATAATGGTCTTCATCGATCATCATAAAATCATTCGAAGTAATAGCTCAATAAAATCTTAGATACCATTGCCTAGAGAATTGCTTTAGGGAATAGATAAATTGTTAGAGTTTACAAACTTTGTTTTCCTGAGCCACTACCATGAAGCCCTCAGGTTAATCCATGAAGACCTTCTCATCTAGTTCGCCATTAAGAAAGTTTTAAAGTCCATTTGTTATAGTTCTAAATCCAAATATGCGACAATGGCTAGAATCATGCGAATCGAGACAAATCTCACAGTTGGAGGAAAGGTTTCCTTTTAGTTCACATTTTCTCTTTAGGTGTAACATTTTGCCACTAGGCAAGCCTTATATCTTTCTATGGATCCATCACCTTGCATTTAATTTTGAGAACCCATTTTTTCTCAATGTCCTTTCGGCCACTTAGCCTTCATTGACTCCATCTCGTCATTCATTGCAACTATCCACTTATTACTAGTGGTGATGATATAGCCTCTTTAATATTTTTCTAGCTTTTGCATCATCATGTGGCACAACCATGAAAGCTTTCGATTCAATCTCAAAATGACGTCGGGGAATGATTCCACGCTTGCTTCTATGCAACTCTGTGTTGTATGGATCTATATCCATCAAAATTGATCCACCATTGAGTATATCTCTCCCATTATCTTTAGGAGGTGACAAAACTATTTTCTTGGTCTCTACTTGACTATTGGGTATATCTCTTTGGGGATCATCTAACTCATGGAGTTCTATTACTTTAGACACATCTCCTCTGATAGGAAAATCCTCAAGGAAAATTACATCGCTTGACTCAATTTTAGTTACTTTTCCATCAAGTTGTTCACCTATGAACGCATAGCCCTTAAAGTGCTCAGAATAGTGGATGAAATACACTTGTTCCCTTTAAAACCTAACTTCTCATACTTATGAGAAGTATTGTGTTCATAAGCCGTTCAACACCATGGCTGTAAATTACTTAAGTTAAGTTTTGTGTTTATCCATAACTCATAGGGGGTGGACGAAACTAATTTAGAAAACACTCCATTAAGAATATAGACAGTAGTCAATAAATCAACTCTCCAATATGAGATTAGAAGATGCGCCTACACCATCATTGCCATAACCATCTCAAGTAAAGTGCGATTTCGCCCCTCCTTTACACCATTTTGTTGCGAAGTGCCACATATTATCAATTGCCTGATTATTTTTTTTCTTCACAAAGTTCTTTAAACTATTCAGGTAGAATCTCGTGACCTTGATCGGTTCTAAGAGCCTTAATGATATTGTCTCGCTAATTCTCAACCTCTTTAATGTAACGTTTAAAACAATCCAATGCTTCAGACTTATGAGAAATTAGATAGACATGATTGTAGCGAGTAAAGTCATTTATAAAAGTGATGAAATAAGATGCATTGCCTTCAATTCAGAAGGCCACATATATCTGAGTGTATTAATTGCAATGGAACAGATGCATAAAGCCCAAAGGGAGTGGTGTACATAGTGTATTATTTGCAATAGAATAGATACATAAAGTCCAAAGATGCATCATAAGGAAATTTTCACATGTGGGCAAGTTGATTTTAACAAGTGGGTCCAAAAGTCCCTATTTAGCTAATCTATTCATTCTATCTTGTCCTATATGATCTAATCTAGCATGCCATCCAGTAAAATCAATACCATCCATAGATGTAACATAATAAGATTCAGCACTAGAATGATCACTATCTTATACATTAAAACCAAATGTGATTGCACCAGATCCATAAAATGTAGTTCATTTCTAATGCCAACATAGCCTAAATGGTCTTTTATCTCGGTTGTACTTGTTAAAACTATCATGACTAGCCCATTTCAAGCCTCAAACCTATTCACACCTCTCTTGTGCTTAGACCCAGTTGTTTTTTGTAAGCCAACATTAACCACATAAGAACTGCTTTCACCTTTGGCAGCCTCCAAGCGCTCAGCCTCAAGCTCAAGATGATGCAATACATCCTCGAATGTTTTCATACTCTCATTAAGCATTATGTTCTGTTTCATATGCTCCCATGACAGTGAAAAGGGAACGGAGTACAGATTGAACTTGTTGTTAGTAGTTCCTAATTCACGATCATAGAGGTCATAGTCCTTAAGTGTTGTGTCATTGTATGCTCTAGCTTCTTTTGATATGAGTCAAACTTCGTGGTCAACCTACGAAATCTAACAAGATAAGTAATATCAAACTTCTCTTTGAGGGCCTTCCATATAGTGTGAGAAGTGGGACAATTTTCAAAATTGGGAATAAGGTCATCTTGCATGCTCGCTTGCATGATATAACGCTAAACAATAAAATAAATGCAACTAGCATAACAAACATGCTAATATTTTTCTATACATGTAAATATTCAAAATAAAAAAAAATGCATTATCTCATATTTTTTTATAAAAAATTAAATCGATCACCAAATAGAGCATATCATTTATAATTACTAATTCAAGAGTCATATGCAATAAAACCCAAGCAAAAACAAATATGGAAATTATTTTTAAATTTTAGTGCAACAGGTCAATGTACACCATGGTAAAACTCGTGTTCTTTACGCTACTGTTGCTTGCAGAAAATAAATTTCAATTATTCTCATTTTTGTTTAAAAAAATAATGTAACTAAAACAATTGATACCATATAAGGCCATTTGTTTCATTATACAACTTTTTCTCTATAAGTTTTCCTTTTGCTTTTGTATTTGTCGACGTCACACCCTCTTAAATAAGAAGACAATAAAAAAAATGGTGGGTCCCAATGGCAAAAACCATTTGCATTGCATGTTTTTTTTTTTTTTGGAAAGTCATTTGCATTGAATGTTGGTTCTGCCGAGATCTATGGGTCCTGCCAATAAGTTGACCAAAGAAATAAACTCCAGCCAAACATTGTGCCTTCTAACTTTATTCAGTCCGGCGTGTGGGAGAGATCCAATTACCAACGAGAACATTCTAATTCACTCGGACATCAAACATTGGGAATTGAAGCATATGACCGCAGATATATCTCAACAGGCACCCTCTGAATTGAACGGTCAAAAGTCGATCTCTCCAGTCTCCGTGCATCTCTCTCACATCCCCAAAACCCCAAAGGAAAAGATCTAATAAGATGACTTCTAGAAAGATTTTCATTTTTTGGGAAGTTATCTTGATTATTGTATTGCTTATGTTTTCTCCTGCAGTGGTTGCAAGGGAACTACTCAAATATTCAAAAATAGCACAACTGGTAACTTTTGCCACCTCCACGGTCTTTCATATTTCTTTGTCTCAGATGTTTTATTTGATCATTAATTTTGCAACCAGTAATAATTGATCTAACTTTAGTTGGATGTAGTTGAAAGTCTTAGCTCATGGCCTCAACTTCCCTAAATTCAGCTTCTAGGCCCCAATCAAAGCAACACACACAAACACATTTACTGATATTATGATTAATCCTACTTAGACCTAATTTATTTATTTAATTAATTTGTTGACTTACTGAGTTACTCTCATTAGATTTATAGTAGATACTAGTATTATTTGGGATACGCTGCTAATTCAATACTTGACACCAGCATAAAGTCAATAAATTAAATATAAATAGTATTTTTCATATATCTGTATAATAAAATATAAGAAATTTTAAATTCCTCAACTTATAAATTTGTTTGAATGTCCTTAAGTTAATTGGCTGAAAAATAAAATTGTCTTTCGAAAAAATAATTTCTCGTCCACTAATTGTTTACGCCGTCCAAATTGTTTTAACCCCTTAAATCACACTATTTCGAATATTTCACATCTCCTATTATATATTGTATATATCTCATCAGCAGCCTCACTATTTTCTCAATCATCTCCCACGCCACAGACAATCGTTATTAATACTTAATTTAACTAATGCACAAAATTCTGATATTCTAACATTGAACAAAAAAATAAAACTTCCACTAGATTACGTATCTCTAGGCATACTGATCATCGCTAATTTTATATCATGCATGTTTCCGCTCTAAATCAAATAAGCATACAATTTGAATAATTGATATGAAATTCTAATTTGGATAACATGCTAAACAATGAAATAATGCAACTAGCATAACATGCTAATATTTTTCTATACATATAAATAGGCTAAATAAAAAAAAATGCATAATCTCATATTTAAAAAAAAAAAAAACTTTTAAATCGTTCACCAAATAGAGCATAGCATTTATAATACTAATTCAAGAGTCAAATGCACTAAAACCCAAATAAATCATGAATTGAGATAGTATTTTCAAAGTTTCGGATATAAATAAACCAACACATACACAAATCTTATATATAAAATCTCAATTTCACATAAAATCTCAATAGGAGATAAGCTCTCTGAATTTGATGACTTCAAATTCCTTGATATCTCTATTTTTTTCATGACATTAAAAAAACATTTCAATATTTTCCAAAAAAAATTGGTACATTTTTATCACACATAGCTATTTTACACTTTGGTTCATACTTATCAAGCATCTTTATTTTCTCTCTTAAAGATGATCGAATCATAAAAAGATTATGTACATGTCATGTTAGTCAAGGTACACTTTATTGAGCCTTTACAAAAATTCATTTAAACTTGATACTTCACGTCAAAATGGAACATTTATACGAGTTACACATACTAGGAGATAAAATAATTTAATTTGGCAATATTAACCTCAATGACTCTTGTAGGTGAAATCTTTTAATTAAACAGTGGGTAAATAAAAACATCAACCATGTAAACCAATGTTCATGCATCCATTATGCAAGTTTACTAGTTTTGTCTCTTGTGGATGACCTAGAACCTAAATGGTAAGATATGATTATCTTAATTAGTCTTAAAATTTCTCAACTGTCATGAAGNTCTAAACTCTTTTCATTATCCATTATTTTATAGAAGGATTTCTATGACCAGTTAACAAGTAAACTCACACTACCAAATATTACCTTTCATGTCATATTACAAAACAGTCTCTCTTGAGATGCCAATCCTTTAAGTGCATGACAACAACTCATTAGACAAAAATTATATGATCAAATCCAGAACAAATCAAATACTCATAGACCCCACTATTTTTACATTTTTTTCCTCACACTTTAATTTTTCTTTTCTTTCACAAAGAGGAATGCATCTTAAAATTGTTAGAACTAGACTCAAATATGATTAAAAAAATATATACATCAATCAATTAAATTCTATAAACATGAAATTGAGAGGATTGTTGAACTNCACCTGATGCAACATTTATTTTTCATTTATGTCCATGAATATGTACCCAACTTCGATACATTTTTCCAACCTATTTATACTTAAACCATGCCAATGAATAAGGAAAAAGAGATTATTTTGATTTTCAAAATAAAATATGAACACAATGTTGTTTGTCTATACACTCAGGAGTAGTTTTGTATCAAACAATACATGCTTGATAGCTGATAGCTAATCATTATTTGGATACTATGATCAGGTTAGCATATATAAGACCTCTCCCTCACAAATATTGACAGTAAAAATAAATTAATCATCTAACGGATATATAAACAAGCCTATAAACACTCCTTTGAGTAAGGTGATTAATGCCCACAAAAAATAGACAAATAATAGGTAACCCTTTTATTTTCTTTTTAATGTGCACATCATTTTGATGAGAGAATGCCTAGTTAATTTGAGAAAATATCCCAACCAAATTGGTTAATCAAGGACAAAGGAAAATGCAGAATACTTTCCTAAGCTTTTAGATCCCTCTTTAGTCTCGTGACTCTCATATGATGACCAGTTGAAAAGTAATATTAATCATAGCCAAAATGAATATATGAACCAGCATAGATACTAGAGCAGTGCCACTGACTTATACACACAAAGATGCAACACCTTGTTTATCATCGAATGAAGTCTCCACAGTTTACTTAAGATAATCCAGAGTGTAATGTATAACACCATGTGAAATCAAGATGGCCTTTCCTTTTTTAGAAGTGATTAAAATCATGTGCCAGCAACTTATCACAAAGAACCATTTAGCCAACTCAAATCTATAATATATATCAATAGACATAAATTCCTATTAAAGAATACGCAGTTTAAGCATTAATTAATTACACTCAATATATTCTTTTATAAAGGCCAAGCAGTCTTGCATTAACGTGTTGCATACAATCTTAATCTAATTTATTTACTTGAATGCCAAATTTTTATATCGAAACCGTTCACATATTTTAGTCTGATCAAATAATTGAGTTCGTAAAAGTATACTTCAAATTTATATATAAGAGAACCATTTACTTAGTTTACGATATGAAAATAATGCATTAAGTCTATTTCAACGTTACAATCTTGACAATCACCTCATGAACTTGAACAATTTGTTTTACTTGCAAACACTAGTGGGTCTTATACATCGTGAAATATTAATCAGATTTCATAGCTTGTTTTTTGTTACTCAATCCCTAAAACACCAGTTTTTAAATAAACCCTTCTTTTCTATTAGCCCCATTGGGCGATAAAATTTAAATGTTTCAAAGAAATCCTAGAGTCAATATTTATAGTATTTAGAAACTCAAACACCATTCATCATCCGACATGCTAGAGATTATTTGGCTTTTTACATGTTAAGTTTTCTAACAGAAGGTCTAAATTCTGAAATAATTGTATAAAGATTCAAGCTCTGTCAAAACTATTGAGAATTGAGCATGGTTACACACCAAGGACCGGTATTCCAAAACTTCTGAGCTACTTAAGGTCAGTAGAAAGTGCCCAACTTAAAAGTACTAAAGCAAAATTTGTGGTAATCTAGCAATTTAGGGCCTCTAAAAGTCTATTATAGTTATAGTTTGATACAAAAGTTTTAAGTAACGTGTCACTTCATGACAAAATTTCTTTTCTATTTCTAATTCGGTATAACGGTCAAATTCCATCAAGAAGCAAACGAAATAGAGACCATCCGATCTAAACTCTTTTCATTATCCATTATTTTATAGAAGGATTTCTATGACCAGTTAACAAGTAAACTCACACTACCAAATATTACCTTTCATGTCATATTACAAAACAGTCTCTCTTGAGATGCCAATCCTTTAAGTGCATGACAACAACTCATTAGACAAAAATTATATGATCAAATCCAGAACAAATCAAATACTCATAGACCCCACTATTTTTACATTTTTTTCCTCACACTTTAATTTTTCTTTTCTTTCACAAAGAGGAATGCATCTTAAAATTGTTAGAACTAGACTCAAATATGATTAAAAAAATATATACATCAATCAATTAAATTCTATAAACATGAAATTGAGAGGATTGTTGAACTTACCTCGATCATCGTTCAATTTGAGATTATGGTGGATTTCATACCCGATAAAGTATTAAGCTTGGGTTGAGGCAGACTATGACACTCTCTTTAAGACGATTCACACATCTACGAATAAAATATTCGATGTAATAGATCCCAACACGCTGCCTTTAGGACACAACAGTCCAACTACTCACGGTAATTTCTCTAGGTTTACACAACTTTGAGAAGTAGAAACTCCACAAACACTTTTCTTTGCCCCAAGAATATCACATAATATATATGTATACCACAAAAAGAGAAGAAGAAGACATAAGAACATCATACATTGTCACCCACATAAACATAACATATATGAATATAACATATATAACTTATGGATCACAAAATTTCACCATTATAATTCTCATTATATAGATACTAATGGTTAAACTTGTAACTCACGTGTCTTATAAATATATAATAAATTTTTATAATCAAGTTAAAATGAAGATACAAATAAAGATGAAGTTATTGCAATATAAATTAAATAAATAATAAAGGCTACATTATTTTTATTAAAATCAATACTTTAACGCAAGTTTTTTTTTACAGCATAAAAGCCTCTCAACGTTAAGGAGAGAGAGAATATGACATTTAGAGTTTTTGGTCATTATGTCTAATTGTTGCCCTAGGGTTTATATAGACAACCAATAAGTGCTTTCACAAATGATACTTTGTTAATAGTTTAACTTTATCTCAAAAAGTTAGTAGTTTAATAAATACATCCCTTGTGTGTAAAGGACACCACTATGAATTTACANTCAATATATTCTTTTATAAAGGCCAAGCAGTCTTGCATTAACGTGTTGCATACAATTTTATTTACTTGAATGCTAAATTTTTATATCGAAACAGNTCAATATATTCTTTTATAAAGGCCAAGCAGTCTTGCATTAACGTGTTGCATACAATCTTAATCTAATTTATTTACTTGAATGCCAAATTTTTATATCGAAACCGNTGATCCTATCAATCGTGCTGGATATTCGATTTGGATCATGGATCCGAATTGGGCATCTATGATGGGTTAACCCAATTAGAGAATGTCTAAGCGCATGACTATATAGACAACCAATAAGTGCTTTCACAAATGATACTTTGTTAATTGTTTAACTTTATCTCAAAAAGTTAGTAGTTTAACAAATACATCCCTTGTGTGTAAAGGACACCTCCAAAAGTCATGCCCNCGTTCACATATTTTAGTCTGATCAAATAATTGAGTTCGTAAAAGTATACTTCAAATTTATATATAAGAGAACCATTTACTTAGTTTACGATATGAAAATAATGCATTAAGTCTATTTCAACGTTACAATCTTGACAATCACCTCATGAACTTGAACAATTTGTTTTACTTGCAAACACTAGTGGGTCTTATACATCGTGAAATATTAATCAGATTTCATAGCTTGTTTTTTGTTACTCAATCCCTAAAACACCAGTTTTTAAATAAACCCTTCTTTTCTATTAGCCCCATTGGGCGATAAAATTTAAATGTTTCAAAGAAATCCTAGAGTCAATATTTATAGTATTTAGAAACTCAAACACCATTCATCATCCGACATACTAGAGATTATTTGGCTTTTTACATGTTAAGTTTTCTAACAGAAGGTCTAAATTCTGAAATAATTGTATNCCTAGAGTCAATATTTATAGTATTTAGAAACTCAAACACCATTCATCATCCGACATGCTAGAGATTATTTGGCTTTTTACATGTTAAGTTTTCTAACAGAAGGTCTAAATTCTGAAATAATTGTATTAAGAATTCAAGCTCTGTCAAAACTATTGAGAATTGAGCATGGTTACACACCAAGGACCGGTATTCCAAAACTTCTGAGCTACTTAAGGTCAGTAGAAAGTGCCCAACTTAAAAGTACTAAAGCAAAATTTGTGGTAATCTAGCAATTTAGGGCCTCTAAAAGTCTATTATAGTTATAGTTTGATACAAAAGTTTTAAGTAACGTGTCACTTCATGACAAAATTTCTTTTCTATTTCTAATTCGGTATAACGGTCAACTTCCATCAAGAAGCAAACGAAATAGAGACCATCCGATCTAAACTCTTTTCATTATCCATTATTTTATAGAAGGATTTCTATGACCAGTTAACCAGTAAACTCACACTACCAAATATTACCTTTCATGTCATATTACAAAACAGTTTCTCTTGAGATGCCAATCCTAACCACATGAAACGACAAGTATCCTTTAAGTGCATGACAACAACTCATTAGACAAAAATTATATGATCAAATCCAGAACAAATCAAATACTCATAGCCCCCACTATTTTTACATTTTTTTCCTTACACTTTAATATTTCTTTTCTTTCACAAAGAGGAATGCATCTTAAAATTGTTAGAACTAGATTCAAATATGATTAAAAAAATATATACATCAATCAATTAAATTCTATAAACATGAAATTGAGAGGATGTTGTAGTTACCTCGATCATCGTTCAATTTGAGATTATGGTGGATTTCATACCCGATAAAGTATTAAGCTTGGGTTGAGGCAGACTATGACACTCTCTTTAAGACAATTTGCACATCTACGAATAAAATATCTGATGTAGTAGATCCCAACACGCTGCCTTTAGAATACAACAGTTCAACTACTCACGGTAATTTCTCTAGGTTTACACAACTTTGAGAAGTAGAAACTCCACAAACACTTTTCTTTCCCCCAAGAATATCACATAATATATATGTATATCACAAAAAGAGAAGAAGAAGACATAAGAACATCATACATTGTCACCCACATAACATAACATATATATATATATGTGTATGAAATATATAACTCATTGTCCAAAATAATTGACCCATTAACTCATATCATAAAACTCAATTATCTTGGTCTTGACCAAATTTAATATAATGCTCACCAAATAAATCTCACACTTGTAACTCACGTGTCTTATAAATATATAAATAAATTTGTATAATCAAGTTAAAATGAAGATACAAATAAAGATGAAATTATTGCAATATAAATTAAATAAATAATAAAGGCTACATTATTTTTATTAAAATATACCAATACTTTAACGCAAGTTTTTTTTACAGCACAAAAACCTCTCAACGTTAAGGAGAGAGAGAATATGACATTTAGAGTTTTTGCTCATTATGTCTAATTGTTGCCCTAGGGTTTATATAGACAACCGATAAGTGCTTTCAAAAACGATACTTTGTTAATAGTTTAACTTTATCTCAAAAAGTTAGTAGTTTAACAAATACATTCCTTGTGTGTAAAGGACACCTCCAAAAGTCATGTCCTTAGACATTCTCTAATTGGGTTAACCCATCATAGATGCTCAATTCGGATCCATGATCCAAACCAAATATCCAGCACGATTGATAGGATCAAACTCAATTTATAAATTCATAGTGGTGGTGAAAAAATGGCACAGATCTAGAAAAAACTATTAGTTTAATGGTAAGGCATCTCATAGGGGTGGTGAAAAAATGACACATACAAATCTAGAAAAAACCATTAGTTTAATGGTAAGGCATCTAATATTCAACCAGCGGGTTTGTGGATTAAGTCTCAATGGGTGTGTGATTTGGAATAAGTCATAGTAACAAAATGAGATTANCGGATCCATGATCCAAATCGAATATCCAGCACGATTGATAGGATCAAACTCAATATATAAATTCATAGTGGTGGTGAAAAAATGGCACAGACAGATCTAGGAAAAACCATTAGTTTAATGGTAAGGCATCTAATATTAAACCAGCGGGTTTGTGGATTAAGTCTCAATGGGTTTGTTATTTGGAATAAGTCATAGTAACAAAATGAGATTAGCCAATTTGAACATAAGCATACGAAAACTAAACTACTTTGGTGGGACAAGGAATAACTATCAAAACTTAATAATACCCAAAAATACGATTTGCATATAATTTAGTGTTATAATTAGTTAATCTAATTTATCACAACCATTAGATTGGTTGTAAATTCTAATAAATATTAGAACCCACTGTTAATCTAATCGTTATAAAGATTTTTTTTTTCTTTTTAATTGTTAGAAAAAATTAGATCAACAAATTAAGTTCAAATAACATTACTCTAAGTACACCAAAACTTAATAGACTTGATTAAATAACCACAACAGTTGTGGCCATACATTCCCCAGTCCTCAACGTGCTTCTCCACAAGCACTCCGTGAGTTGAATCGTCGAAAGTCGGTCTTTCCGAGGGGAGGTTCAATAGTGTTGTTGAAAAAATTTGGGTTTTAAGTCCTATTTTTGAAAAAAATCCCAAATTCTTAGATGTTATAAATAGTCTATATAAAAAAATTAAATCTATAAGTACTTTAAGCCTTACAAAAAGGTCTTATTAAAACACAAGCTCAAACAAAAAAAATAAAAAAAAATTAAGGCCTTACGTCAAGAAGGACCCCATAATTTATAGGTGTGGAGTAATAGTCCAAATAAAAAATTTAAATCTATGCCCAAACAGAAGATTTCAAAGTAAGTAGATTGGACCTATTAATTCAATTGTGAAATTTAAATTTTCTAAAATTTATTTTTTTTTAAAAAAGGAAAAGAAAAAAAAAACAAACAGTAAAACTAAAACTACTAAAAATCTAATCTTAACCAAACAAAAAGTTAAGTTTAAAGTTATCATCATAATTATTGAATAATTATTTCTCTATTACCATCAAGTTCAAATGGTAGCAAAAGCTTGAATATAAAATTTTAATTAATATTTTATATTTAAAAAAAATTAAACATTAGATTTATTATTAATATTAAAAATAAAAAGATCTTACCTACAATTTTACTCTGGGCTCCAAAATGTGTTGGGCTGCCAGTGGGCTCTCTGGTCTTCATCCATCTCTCTCATAAACTATAGTCATCTTGGGTCTCTTACACATGTCAATTAAAGTCCTCGTGTTTGAGTAGTTCAACTTGAAAGAAAAAACTAAAACTACCACCTTTGTGGCTATATATATCTCGGATTCTAAACATGTTCTCTCTCTCTCTCTCTCTCTCTCTCTCTCTCTCTCTCAAAATAAAAAATAAAAAATAAAGGAAAACAAAAACATGCCCACATCCCCAAAACCACAAAGGAAAAGTTCTAATAAGATGGCTTTTAAGAAGATTTTCATTGGGAAGTCGTTTTAATTATTGCATTGCTTATGCTATCTCTTGCAGTGGCTGTAAGGGAACTACCTCAAACATCCAAAAATAGTACAACTGGAAAGTTTTGTCGCCTCTACGATCTTTCATATTTCTTTGAATCAGCTGTTTACTTGATCATTAATTTTGCAACTTGTAATAGTTGGTCTAACTTTAGTTGGATTTTGTTGAAAGTTTAAGCTCATAGCCTCTACTTCCCTAAATTCAGCTTCTTGGCCCAATCAAAGCACCACACACAAACACATTTACAGAAATTATGACTAATCCTACTTTGACCTAGTTTACTTATTTAATTAATTTATTGACTTGCTAAAGTACTGTTATTGGATTTATAGTAGACTCCAATATTAGTTAGGATACGCTACTAATTCAATGGTTGACACCAACATAATGTCATTAAATTAAATCTAAACAGTATTTTTTTATCTATCTATATAATAAAATACAAGAAATTTTAATACCTCAACTTATAAATTTGTTTGAATGTCCTTAAATTAATTGGTAAATATATGCAATTAATCTAATAGATAAAATTGTCTTTCAAAAAAATAATTTTGCGCCCAAATAGTTGTGAACCGATCCAAATAGATTTGACCACTTAAATCACACTATGTCGAATATTTCACATCATCCATTATATATCGCATTTTTCACATCACCTATTACATTAAGGGTTTTTTTTTTTCTCATTATGACTATTGGTTGCCTTAGAGTTTATATAAACAACTAATAAGTGTTTTGAAGAATGATACGTCTATTGGTGGTTTAACATACATATCCTTTGTGTATAAAAGACACCTACAAGTGTCATGCACTTAGACATTCTCTAATTAGGTTGACCCATCATAGATGCCTGGTTTGGATCCATGATCCAAACGCAGTATCTAACACGATTGATAGGATCAAACTCAATATATAAATTCATAGGGGTGGTGAAAAAATGACACATACAAGGCATCTAATATTCAACCAGCGGGTTTGTGGATTAAGTCTCAATGGGTGTGTTATTTGGAATAAGTCATAGTAACAAAATGAGATTAAGCCGATTTGAACATAAACATACCAAAACTACTCTACTTGGTTGGGACAAGGAAAAACTATCAATACTTAAGAATACCCGAAAATGCGATTTACATATTGTTTATTGTTATAATTTGTGAACTTAATTCATCACAACCTTTAAATTGGTTGTAAATCCTAATAAATTTTAGAACCCTCTGTTAATCCAATCATCATAAAGAATTATGTCAAGAAATTAGATTCAAATAACATTGTTCTAAGTATACCAAAACTTAATAGACTTGATTAAATAACCACAGCAGTTGTGGCCACACATTGTCCATTCCTCAACGTGCTTCTCCAAAAGCACCCCGTGAATTGAACCGTCAAAAATCGGTCTTTCTAAGGGGTGATTCAGTAGTGTTGTTGTAAAAGTTTGGGATTTAGGTTTCATTTTTAAAAAAGATACCAAATTCTTAGATATTATAAATAGTTCATATAAAAAAAGTAAATCTATAAAAAGTTTAAACCCTACAAAAAGGTCTTACAAAAACACAAGCTTAATCAAAATAAATAAATAAATAAAATAAGGTCTTACTTCAGGAAAGACCCCATAATTTATAGGTGTGCAGTAATAGTCTAAATAAAAATTTAAATTCATACCCAAATAAAAGATTTCAAATTAAGTAGATTGAACTTATTAATTCAGTCGTGAAATTAAAAAGTCTTAAAACTTTTTTTTTTTTTTTTTTTTTAAAAGTAAGGAAGAAAACCTAACAACAAAACTAACACTACTAAAAAATTTATTCTTAACCCTCAAACAAGTTAAGTTTAAACTTGTCATCATAATTATTGAATAATTCTCTCTCTTACCATCAAATTCAAATAAGGTAACAAAAGCTTAAATATAAAATTTTAATTAATATTTTTTATTTAAAAAAATTAAAAATTAGATTTATTATAAATATTAAAAATAAAAAGAATCATTTATCATTTCTATTTTGGGCTGCCGCCGGTCTCTCCAGTCTTCATCCATCTCTCTCATAAACTATAGTCATCTTGGGCTCTTTCACATGTCAATTAAAGCCTTCTTGTGTTTGAGTACTTTAACTTAAAAAGAAAAAGCTAAAACTAACACCTTTGTTGCTCTCTCTCTCTTTCTCTCTCTCTCTCTCTCTCTCCCAAAAGAAAAAATTAAGGAAAATAAAAACATGCCCTCATCCCGAAAACCATAAAGGAAAAGGTCTAATAAGATGGCTTCAAGGAAGATTTTCATTTTTGGGAAGACATATTGATTATTGTACTGCTTATGTTATCTCCTGCAGTGGCTGCAAGGGAACCACCTCAAACATCCGAAAATAGCACAACTGGTAAGTTTTGCCGCCTCCACCGTCTTTCATATTTCTTCGTATGAGCTATTTTACTTTATCATTAATTTAGTTGAAAGTTTTAGCTCATGACCTATACTTCCCTAAATTCAGTTGCTAGGCCCAATTGAAGCAACACACAGATATTATGACTAATCTTACTGCATGGGATAATTCCTACAATCGTGTGAGGTAGCGAACTCCCAACCGACGAACCTGAAACAACTGGGTCAGGGAAAAAAGGGGTCAGGCGTGTGCCCGGCTAATCTCCTCCGAAGCTTAAGTCAATATAAGATCGAAGGGTTTTGCTTAATGGACTTTTTCTGGTTCGAGTTTGCGTACTTTCGTCTATCTTTCTGAGGAATACATATACCTGAATTAGTAATAATTGCCAAAAATTTTTAGTCTCATCTGGACATCTTCACATCTGACACACCATTCCTCGTGCAGTGAGCGTTTCCTATTCACATCTCCTCCTATTGAATGCTAAGGAAAATGAGATAAAAGCTCGGCCATCCGCCGAGCACTTATGCCACTCCCTGAATAACCAAATGCATCAGGTCGGCATCTGACACCAACTGAGCATTGAATACTCGGCAGAACAGTTCCTCGGAAGAGCTGATGCGTCGTCTCGGCGCATCAGTCATTAATACTTAGCTATCATGACAGTAGACTTAGACTCCCAGAGGGTAGTTGCTTATAGGGGCGCATTTATTTGCCCTGTCACTATCACTTATTCCGCCATAAATATGAGGTCACATCGCATTAAATACGATGTCAGCTGTCATACTCGATTGCTCTGTGTCACCATACCTCAGCTTACCTCCTCGGCATCATTTGGACATCCCAACAACTTCATTGTTTCACATGTCAACCCGGGGGCTGAAGAGCCACACTTGAGTCCCGCCAACTGTCCCCCAACCGCAATTCTTTTCGCAGAACAAGACAAATGGTGTAAAGAGATTGGGACTCCATCATCATGCCTTATTAATGGCAACGGTTACTTGAACATCTGGTGCCGCTCTTTTCAAATGCCCTAATGATAAGTCAACTTTTCGATTCCCGTTCCCTGTGAGGCAGTATAAATAGGAGGTTTTCCTACCTTCTCAAAACTTTTACATCCTCAATCTCTCCTCAGCAGTCAGACCTCGAGTGCTTTCCTGTCCTTCGAGTTTCCTTCGTCCTCCGAGCCTTCTTTGAAGACCACCCTCCTGTAAGTACTTCCACTTGAGCTTTTTCCCTCTTCATTTCCTCTATATTTAGTCCTCTTAGTGCCCACCAATGCCTAGAACTAGTAGAACCATGGGAGAAACGTCTGTTAGGGCTAGTACTACCCACAAGATGAGGAGAACCCAAGTGACAGATGAGAATATCCAAGCCTTTAAGGTTAGGTACCACATCTGTGAGCCTGTCTTCTCTTTCCCCTTCAACCCTACTCACCATAGGAGGGATATAAGAAATATGGACATGATGCCTTTCTGGACGAAGGCCATCATGGAAGGAGGGTTGACCTTCCTCCTTCATCCCCTATTGCTGGGAGTCTTGATGCAACTGAAGCTCTTTCTCCTTCAATGTGGAGTTAAATTCTTTAGGATTGTGATGGGCATAGTCGCCTTAAACACTCGGTTGGGGACTAACTTAAGGGTAGAAGAAATTTTATTCTGCTACGACCTAAGGCTCGTTGCCAGGGGACGATATTACCTCCGGGCTCGAGATTCCTCAATGTTCGGCTCTTGATGAGCACTATCCAAAACAACCTGGTAGTAAGTTTAACTCTTTCTCGAGTAGCCCTCGCCCTCTTTTGGTCATTCCCTAATATCCCTCCTTTTTCAGGCCAGCCAGCAGGTGGGAGCCATCATTGAATGTTTTAGGGAATATAAGCAAGAGGCGAAAAATGCGGAGCGAGCTGCAGCTGCTAAGGACGACCACATCCTGAAGGTCGAGAGGACCCTTGGCGACCAAACCAAGCACATCGTCGAGCTCATCCGCCAGCGGGACACCATTCATGCCGAGTTGGAAAAAGCCAAGGTGGGTGAAGCCGCAACGATAAAGAAGACCGAAGAGTATGAGCTGCGAGTGTCCTCCTCCGAAGCCAAGCTGCAAGAGTTCGAGTCTATAATCAGCGCTCTCACTGCCAAAGTTGACTCCTTGACAGTAGAAAAAGTGGGAGAGCAGAAAAGGCTGCAATCGGAGTGTTAGAGGGTGTGGGCGGCCACTCAAGACCAAATGGTCCCTACTTTCGAGGAAGCCAAGAAGAAGGCTTTCAAAGAAGGTTGGGATGCCGCCCTTCACGTCTGCCATGTCGAGGTAGGTTCGGACTTGTTCACCATGCACAGCTTTCGAAGGGAGGCCGATGATGAAGCCTTGGATGAACGGGTCCGATTCGGCCTTGGCGATCATGTGGAGGCAGAAGGGTCGATCGGGGCTGAAAGTGGAAGCGAACCCATCACACTCAGCGATGGATCTGACCAGCCTTCTCCTACCTCTCTGTCTTTGCCACCTGCCCAGCCAACAGACAACATGTCCCCTCCGTCCCCCATCATTACTAGAACGCATGATACCGAGCTAGATAAGTTATTGGGGGCTGGAGGTGAGTTAAAAAGGCGGCGTGGAGGCCTCGGTGAGGAAGGAGCCGAGGAAGAATGAGCCAAGGGCCTCAGTAGCTGGTGGCCTTACTTCTATGTCCTGTATTTTTGTAGCTCCTTGTAGTTCTGTACTGAATTTTGCTAATGTTTGTATGCCTGGGGACGCAAAGCCCTTTTTCTATAATGAACTTTAGTTTTCTATAAGTGTGTTTTCCTGTGTCAATCATATTTTCTGAGTCTTACACCCCCCAGGGCCGTACCTCTAACGACTGAGCGCTTGGTTCATGTTAGTATTTTGAGAGCGTTGCTCCAAGGGTGGTCCTACACCCCTCAGGGCCGTATCCCTAACGACCGAGCGCTTGACTTAGTATTTTGAGAGCGTTACTCAAAGGGTGGAGTCTTACACCCCTCGAGGTCGTACCCCTAACGACCGAGTGCTTGGGTCGTGTTAGTATTTTGAAAGCGTTGCTCCAAGGGTGGAGTCTTACACCCTTCGGGGCTGTACCCCTAATAATTGAGCGCTTGACTCGTGTTAGTATTTTGAGAGCGTTGCTCCAAGGGTGGAGTCTTACACCCCTCGGGGCTGTACCCCTAACGACCGAGCGCTTGGCTCTTGTTAATGCCACCGTGAAGACTGAAACTTGATTTAGTAATAGTATTTCTTTAAATTTGATACATTCCATGGTCGGATTACATAGTTACCATTCATATTTTGCAAACGATATACGCTTGTGCCCCCCACAGAGATCACCTTGTAAGGGCCCTCCCAATTGGGATCTAGTTTTCCATTAGTAGGCTCGTGCGTATTGCCCACCACTTTTCGTAGCAACAAATATCCGACTTGAAATTCTCTCAATTGAACTTTCTTTTGGTGCTGCTGTGACAACTCCCCTTGGTACTTTGCCAGCTTGATGGATGCCAACGACCTCCTTTCCTCTGCTAGATCAAGATCCCTAGCGAGAGTTTGATCATTATTGCCCAACTNTTGTTCTCTCTCTCTCTCTCTCTCTCCCAAAAGAAAAAATTAAGGAAAATAAAAACATGCCCTCATCCCGAAAACCATAAAGGAAAAGGTCTAATAAGATGGCTTCAAGGAAGATTTTCATTTTTGGGAAGACATATTGATTATTGTACTGCTTATGTTATCTCCTGCAGTGGCTGCAAGGGAACCACCTCAAACATCCGAAAATAGCACAACTGGTAAGTTTTGCCGCCTCCACCGTCTTTCATATTTCTTCGTATGAGCTATTTTACTTTATCATTAATTTAGTTGAAAGTTTTAGCTCATGACCTATACTTCCCTAAATTCAGTTGCTAGGCCCAATTGAAGCAACACACAGATATTATGACTAATCTTACTGCATGGGATAATTCCTACAATCGTGTGAGGTAGCGAACTCCCAACCGACGAACCTGAAACAACTGGGTCAGGGAAAAAAGGGGTCAGGCGTGTGCCCGGCTAATCTCCTCCGAAGCTTAAGTCAATATAAGATCGAAGGGTTTTGCTTAATGGACTTTTTCTGGTTCGAGTTTGCGTACTTTCGTCTATCTTTCTGAGGAATACATATACCTGAATTAGTAATAATTGCCAAAAATTTTTAGTCTCATCTGGACATCTTCACATCTGACACACCATTCCTCGTGCAGTGAGCGTTTCCTATTCACATCTCCTCCTATTGAATGCTAAGGAAAATGAGATAAAAGCTCGGCCATCCGCCGAGCACTTATGCCACTCCCTGAATAACCAAATGCATCAGGTCGGCATCTGACACCAACTGAGCATTGAATACTCGGCAGAACAGTTCCTCGGAAGAGCTGATGCGTCGTCTCGGCGCATCAGTCATTAATACTTAGCTATCATGACAGTAGACTTAGACTCCCAGAGGGTAGTTGCTTATAGGGGCGCATTTATTTGCCCTGTCACTATCACTTATTCCGCCATAAATATGAGGTCACATCGCATTAAATACGATGTCAGCTGTCATACTCGATTGCTCTGTGTCACCATACCTCAGCTTACCTCCTCGGCATCATTTGGACATCCCAACAACTTCATTGTTTCACATGTCAACCCGGGGGCTGAAGAGCCACACTTGAGTCCCGCCAACTGTCCCCCAACCGCAATTCTTTTCGCAGAACAAGACAAATGGTGTAAAGAGATTGGGACTCCATCATCATGCCTTATTAATGGCAACGGTTACTTGAACATCTGGTGCCGCTCTTTTCAAATGCCCTAATGATAAGTCAACTTTTCGATTCCCGTTCCCTGTGAGGCAGTATAAATAGGAGGTTTTCCTACCTTCTCAAAACTTTTACATCCTCAATCTCTCCTCAGCAGTCAGACCTCGAGTGCTTTCCTGTCCTTCGAGTTTCCTTCGTCCTCCGAGCCTTCTTTGAAGACCACCCTCCTGTAAGTACTTCCACTTGAGCTTTTTCCCTCTTCATTTCCTCTATATTTAGTCCTCTTAGTGCCCACCAATGCCTAGAACTAGTAGAACCATGGGAGAAACGTCTGTTAGGGCTAGTACTACCCACAAGATGAGGAGAACCCAAGTGACAGATGAGAATATCCAAGCCTTTAAGGTTAGGTACCACATCTGTGAGCCTGTCTTCTCTTTCCCCTTCAACCCTACTCACCATAGGAGGGATATAAGAAATATGGACATGATGCCTTTCTGGACGAAGGCCATCATGGAAGGAGGGTTGACCTTCCTCCTTCATCCCCTATTGCTGGGAGTCTTGATGCAACTGAAGCTCTTTCTCCTTCAATGTGGAGTTAAATTCTTTAGGATTGTGATGGGCATAGTCGCCTTAAACACTCGGTTGGGGACTAACTTAAGGGTAGAAGAAATTTTATTCTGCTACGACCTAAGGCTCGTTGCCAGGGGACGATATTACCTCCGGGCTCGAGATTCCTCAATGTTC
This sequence comes from Ilex paraguariensis, assembly GCA_963454935.2. Lineage (NCBI taxonomy): Eukaryota > Viridiplantae > Streptophyta > Magnoliopsida > Aquifoliales > Aquifoliaceae > Ilex > Ilex paraguariensis. The sequence continues at coordinate 53,653 of CAUOFW020004081.1, forward strand.
GGCTCTTGATGAGCACTATCCAAAACAACCTGGTAGTAAGTTTAACTCTTTCTCGAGTAGCCCTCGCCCTCTTTTGGTCATTCCCTAATATCCCTCCTTTTTCAGGCCAGCCAGCAGGTGGGAGCCATCATTGAATGTTTTAGGGAATATAAGCAAGAGGCGAAAAATGCGGAGCGAGCTGCAGCTGCTAAGGACGACCACATCCTGAAGGTCGAGAGGACCCTTGGCGACCAAACCAAGCACATCGTCGAGCTCATCCGCCAGCGGGACACCATTCATGCCGAGTTGGAAAAAGCCAAGGTGGGTGAAGCCGCAACGATAAAGAAGACCGAAGAGTATGAGCTGCGAGTGTCCTCCTCCGAAGCCAAGCTGCAAGAGTTCGAGTCTATAATCAGCGCTCTCACTGCCAAAGTTGACTCCTTGACAGTAGAAAAAGTGGGAGAGCAGAAAAGGCTGCAATCGGAGTGTTAGAGGGTGTGGGCGGCCACTCAAGACCAAATGGTCCCTACTTTCGAGGAAGCCAAGAAGAAGGCTTTCAAAGAAGGTTGGGATGCCGCCCTTCACGTCTGCCATGTCGAGGTAGGTTCGGACTTGTTCACCATGCACAGCTTTCGAAGGGAGGCCGATGATGAAGCCTTGGATGAACGGGTCCGATTCGGCCTTGGCGATCATGTGGAGGCAGAAGGGTCGATCGGGGCTGAAAGTGGAAGCGAACCCATCACACTCAGCGATGGATCTGACCAGCCTTCTCCTACCTCTCTGTCTTTGCCACCTGCCCAGCCAACAGACAACATGTCCCCTCCGTCCCCCATCATTACTAGAACGCATGATACCGAGCTAGATAAGTTATTGGGGGCTGGAGGTGAGTTAAAAAGGCGGCGTGGAGGCCTCGGTGAGGAAGGAGCCGAGGAAGAATGAGCCAAGGGCCTCAGTAGCTGGTGGCCTTACTTCTATGTCCTGTATTTTTGTAGCTCCTTGTAGTTCTGTACTGAATTTTGCTAATGTTTGTATGCCTGGGGACGCAAAGCCCTTTTTCTATAATGAACTTTAGTTTTCTATAAGTGTGTTTTCCTGTGTCAATCATATTTTCTGAGTCTTACACCCCCCAGGGCCGTACCTCTAACGACTGAGCGCTTGGTTCATGTTAGTATTTTGAGAGCGTTGCTCCAAGGGTGGTCCTACACCCCTCAGGGCCGTATCCCTAACGACCGAGCGCTTGACTTAGTATTTTGAGAGCGTTACTCAAAGGGTGGAGTCTTACACCCCTCGAGGTCGTACCCCTAACGACCGAGTGCTTGGGTCGTGTTAGTATTTTGAAAGCGTTGCTCCAAGGGTGGAGTCTTACACCCTTCGGGGCTGTACCCCTAATAATTNGCCTAGAACTAGTAGAACCATGGGAGAAACGTCTGTTAGGGCTAGTACTACCCACAAGATGAGGAGAACCCAAGTGACAGATGAGAATATCCAAGCCTTTAAGGTTAGGTACCACATCTGTGAGCCTGTCTTCTCTTTCCCCTTCAACCCTACTCACCATAGGAGGGATATAANAATTGAGCGCTTGACTCGTGTTAGTATTTTGAGAGCGTTGCTCCAAGGGTGGAGTCTTACACCCCTCGGGGCTGTACCCCTAACGACCGAGCGCTTGGCTCTTGTTAATGCCACCGTGAAGANTATGGACATGATGCCTTTCTGGACGAAGGCCATCATGGAAGGAGGGTTGACCTTCCTCCTTCATCCCCTATTGCTGGGAGTCTTGATGCAACTGAAGCTCTTTCTCCTTCAATGTGGAGTTAAATTCTTTAGGATTGTGATGGGCATAGTCGCCTTAAACACTCGGTTGGGGACTAACTTAAGGGTAGAAGAAATTTTATTCTGCTACGACCTAAGGCTCGTTGCCAGGGGACGATATTACCTCCGGGCTCGAGATTCCTCAATGTTCGGCTCTTGATGAGCACTATCCAAAACAACCTGGTAGTAAGTTTAACTCTTTCTCGAGTAGCCCTCGCCCTCTTTTGGTCATTCCCTAATATCCCTCCTTTTTCAGGCCAGCCAGCAGGTGGGAGCCATCATTGAATGTTTTAGGGAATATAAGCAAGAGGCGAAAAATGCGGAGCGAGCTGCAGCTGCTAAGGACGACCACATCCTGAAGGTCGAGAGGACCCTTGGCGACCAAACCAAGCACATCGTCGAGCTCATCCGCCAGCGGGACACCATTCATGCCGAGTTGGAAAAAGCCAAGGTGGGTGAAGCCGCAACGATAAAGAAGACCGAAGAGTATGAGCTGCGAGTGTCCTCCTCCGAAGCCAAGCTGCAAGAGTTCGAGTCTATAATCAGCGCTCTCACTGCCAAAGTTGACTCCTTGACAGTAGAAAAAGTGGGAGAGCAGAAAAGGCTGCAATCGGAGTGTTAGAGGGTGTGGGCGGCCACTCAAGACCAAATGGTCCCTACTTTCGAGGAAGCCAAGAAGAAGGCTTTCAAAGAAGGTTGGGATGCCGCCCTTCACGTCTGCCATGTCGAGGTAGGTTCGGACTTGTTCACCATGCACAGCTTTCGAAGGGAGGCCGATGATGAAGCCTTGGATGAACGGGTCCGATTCGGCCTTGGCGATCATGTGGAGGCAGAAGGGTCGATCGGGGCTGAAAGTGGAAGCGAACCCATCACACTCAGCGATGGATCTGACCAGCCTTCTCCTACCTCTCTGTCTTTGCCACCTGCCCAGCCAACAGACAACATGTCCCCTCCGTCCCCCATCATTACTAGAACGCATGATACCGAGCTAGATAAGTTATTGGGGGCTGGAGGTGAGTTAAAAAGGCGGCGTGGAGGCCTCGGTGAGGAAGGAGCCGAGGAAGAATGAGCCAAGGGCCTCAGTAGCTGGTGGCCTTACTTCTATGTCCTGTATTTTTGTAGCTCCTTGTAGTTCTGTACTGAATTTTGCTAATGTTTGTATGCCTGGGGACGCAAAGCCCTTTTTCTATAATGAACTTTAGTTTTCTATAAGTGTGTTTTCCTGTGTCAATCATATTTTCTGAGTCTTACACCCCCCAGGGCCGTACCTCTAACGACTGAGCGCTTGGTTCATGTTAGTATTTTGAGAGCGTTGCTCCAAGGGTGGTCCTACACCCCTCAGGGCCGTATCCCTAACGACCGAGCGCTTGACTTAGTATTTTGAGAGCGTTACTCAAAGGGTGGAGTCTTACACCCCTCGAGGTCGTACCCCTAACGACCGAGTGCTTGGGTCGTGTTAGTATTTTGAAAGCGTTGCTCCAAGGGTGGAGTCTTACACCCTTCGGGGCTGTACCCCTAATAATTGAGCGCTTGACTCGTGTTAGTATTTTGAGAGCGTTGCTCCAAGGGTGGAGTCTTACACCCCTCGGGGCTGTACCCCTAACGACCGAGCGCTTGGCTCTTGTTAATGCCACCGTGAAGACTGAAACTTGATTTAGTAATAGTATTTCTTTAAATTTGATACATTCCATGGTCGGATTACATAGTTACCATTCATATTTTGCAAACGATATACGCTTGTGCCCCCCACAGAGATCACCTTGTAAGGGCCCTCCCAATTGGGATCTAGTTTTCCATTAGTAGGCTCGTGCGTATTGCCCACCACTTTTCGTAGCAACAAATATCCGACTTGAAATTCTCTCAATTGAACTTTCTTTTGGTGCTGCTGTGACAACTCCCCTTGGTACTTTGCCAGCTTGATGGATGCCAACGACCTCCTTTCCTCTGCTAGATCAAGATCCCTAGCGAGAGTTTGATCATTATTGCCCAACT
>CAUOFW020004081.1:58804-69741 GCA_963454935.2 Ilex paraguariensis
ACTGAAACTTGATTTAGTAATAGTATTTCTTTAAATTTGATACATTCCATGGTCGGATTACATAGTTACCATTCATATTTTGCAAACGATATACGCTTGTGCCCCCCACAGAGATCACCTTGTAAGGGCCCTCCCAATTGGGATCTAGTTTTCCATTAGTAGGCTCGTGCGTATTGCCCACCACTTTTCGTAGCAACAAATATCCGACTTGAAATTCTCTCAATTGAACTTTCTTTTGGTGCTGCTGTGACAACTCCCCTTGGTACTTTGCCAGCTTGATGGATGCCAACGACCTCCTTTCCTCTGCTAGATCAAGATCCCTAGCGAGAGTTTGATCATTATTGCCCAACTTGAAGGCTCGGCTCTGTATTGTTGGGAGTCCTACCTCCAATGGGATGACCACCTCGACCCCAAATGTCAGGGCGTAAAGGGTTTCTCCCGTCGAAGTCCTCAGCGTGGTCCTGTATGCCCATAATATGTTAAGTAACTCCTCGGTCCACTTTCTCTTTGCTGCCTCGAGTCTCTTCTTGATTCCCGCCAGCATAATTTTGTTAGACACCTCAACCTGTCCATTACATTGGGGATAGGCTAGCGCAAAATAGTAATTGCATATTCTGTACCCCGAGCAGAATTCTCTAAATGGGTCACTGTTAAATTGAGTCCCATTGTCAGAGACGATAGCCCGGGGGATTCCAAATCGGGTGATGATGTTCTGCCATACGAACTTTCTCACCTCCACATCATGAATGCGGCTTAAAGGCTCGGCTTCGATCCATTTAGTGAAGTAATCGGTTGCCACCAGCAAGAATTTCTTGCCTAGTGGGAATCTCGGGAGAGGCCCGACAATATCTATTCCCCACTGTGAGAATAGCCAAGGGCTTGTTAGCAAGTTCAAATCTCCAATATGTTGCCGGATAATAGGGGCAAACTTCTGACATTTGTTGTATTTTCGCACATAACTCTTCGCGTCCTTCTACATGTATGGCCACCAGTACCCTTGCATCATTGCTCGGTGCGCGAGAGACCTTCCACCTGTGTGGCTCCCACACACCCCTTCATGGATTTCGTACAACAGGGATTCCACTTTGTCTTCGGGGACACATAGCAATAGTGGTCCCGAGAATGATTTTTTGTATAGTTGATCATCTGACATCCAGAATCTAAGGGTTTTGAGCTTAATCTTCCTAGCCTCTCGGACGTCCTCGGGAAGCATTTCGTCCGTTAAATATGCAATGATTGGCTTCATCCATCCCAACGGTGCTTCTATTATGGTTAGTAACACTTGCTTGGCCTTTACTTCGTTTATGCTCGGACTTTCCCGGGTCTCAATAAGTATGCGCCGAGTTACCTCCGAGGCCAAAGCTGAGGCCAGGCATGCTAAGGCGTCGGCGTGGGTGTTATGATCTCTAGGAATCTGAGAAACTTTTATTTTTTTGAACTTTTCCATCTTGGGTCTTGCCTTCTCATGATACGCCTTCATTCTGCTGTCCCGGACCTCAAAGTCCCCACTTACCTGGTTCATGACCAGCTGGGAATTGCAAAATATCCGATGGTGCCTAACCCTAATCAAGCTTGCGGTGTCCAGTCCTACTAGCAACGCCTCATATTCAGTTTCGTTATTGGACGCCTTGAATTTCAACCTGATTGCCCTTTCAATGATGAACCCTTCTGGGTTAGCTAGCACGATACCTGTCCTTGCCCCCTTTGCGTTCGAGGATCTATCAACATGAAGATCCCAAACGTCCCCTGTTGGATCCTGTGACGTTGGTGGGGGCTCGGACGCAGAGAACTCAGTGACAAAGTCTGCCAAGACTTGTCCTTTTATTAACGTTCGAGGCTTGTACCTGATTTCAAACTCTCCAAGCTCTACAGCCCATTTGGTAACCCTCCTAGACATATCGGCCCTGTGAAGGATAGGCTTAAGAGGTCGGTCTGTAAGGATGTCTATGGGGTGAGCCTAGAAGTAGTGTCGAAGTTTTCTCGCCGAAACTACCAATGCCAAGACCGATTTCTCCATTGGAGAGTACCTTGTCTCGGCGTCAAGCAAAGTCTTGCTTATGAAATACACAAATCTCTGTGCCCCTTCGCTATCCCTGACCAATGCTCTACTCACGGCGTCTTGAGATACGGACAAGTAAAGGCTTAGCACCTCCCCTGCCGCTGGAACAAATAAAGTCGAAGGATGTTTCAAGTACTCCTTGATCCTTTCAAGAGCTTGACTGCATTCCTCGTCCCAAACCCCCTTAGCTATCCCCCTTAACTTGGAAAGGAACGATATNGATCCTTTCAAGAGCTTGACCGCATTTCTCGTCCCAAACCCCCTTAGCTATCCCCTTTAACTTGGAAAGGAACGGTTTTCACTTATCGGACGACTTGGAAATAAATCTGTTGAGGGCTGCCAACATCCTGGCCAATTTATGAACGTCCTTAATAGTCTTAGGCGCCCGGACATTCTGAATTGTTTGTATCTGCTCGGGGTTCACCTCGATCCCCCGATGAGTGACCAAATACCCTAAAAACTTTTCAGAGCTCACTCCAAAGGCGCACTTTGAGGGTTTAAGTTTTAGGCCATATTGTCAGAGGATGGCAAACATCGTCCCGAGATGCTGGAGATGGTCGGCCTCCTCTTTGCTTTTCACCAACATGTCATCAATGTACACCTCCATCGTTTTGCCAAGCTGGTCTTTCAAAATTTTGTTCATCAATCGTTGGTAAGCCGCCCCCAGAATTTTTCAATCCAAAAGGCATTACCGTGTAACAATAGATTTCTCGGGGTGTGATGAATGCCGTTTTTCTCCTGATCTGATTCATACAGGAGAATCTGGTGATATCCAACCCGAGCATCCATGAAGGTGATGCGCCTGTGGCCGGCTGTGGCGTCTACCAACTGATCAACTTTAGGTAAGGGATACTCGTCCTTAGGGCAAGCCCTGTTTAGGTCCGTGAAATCCACACAAACTCGCCATTTTCCTTCTTTCTTCTTGGCGCACACGGTATTGGACAGCCATTGGGGAATTGTACCTCCTTGATAGAACCTGCCTCCAACAACTTCTCCACTTCTTCATCCACAGCCTTCGCGTGATGAGGCGCCGTTCTCCGGGCCTTTTGCCTAACGGGTTTGAATAAGGGATTCACATGGAGCCGATGAGTCATCACCTCGACACTTATCCTCGTGATCTCGGCCTGGGTCCAAGCAAAGACATTGGCATTGTGACGTAAAAACGAGGTCATATCATTTCTCTCTGCGCCGCTGAACAATTCTCCTATCAAGAAGTATTTCTCACCGTTATCTGGGCTCAGGAGAATCTTCACCAAGGCCTCAGTAGACCGGTCGGCCGGCTCCGTGATGGGCTCGTCCACCCCCGGACGATCGTTCTTTTATTGCTATTTGGCGACCACCGCATCGGGATCTCGCTCCTGATCGCGGTCGTTGACTCCCATTTTCACCGCAGCATAGAAGCAACTTTTCTCCGAGGCCTGATCACCCCGGATCTCCATCATGCCCTGCGGTGTTGGGAACTTTATCTTCTGGTGGTAGGTCGAGTGGACCGCCTTTATTGCATGTAACCACGATCTCCCCATGATTGCATTGTAAGGGGAGTCGAAGTCTACCACCACAAATTCCACTGGTGTAGTCACCACCCCCGTCCGTACCATGAGTGTGATTTTTTCAAGGGGCAGGGCGCTGGAATCATTGAAGTCGATGAGGTGGGTTTTTACGGGTTCCAGATCCTTCTGAGAGAGTCCCATCTTGCAGAAGAGGTGATCGTATATTACCTCGGAAGAGCTGTCCAAGTCCACCAATATCCTCTTAACGTCAAATTTCCTAATCCGTAATGTGATCACCAATGCATCCTCGTGGGGACGACCACACCACTGAGATCAGCATCCGAAAACTGGATAACCTTGGCACAGTTTCATGGCCTCTTGGGCAGCTGCTCATCACCCCTTCTGTCCACCCTAACTGCTTGAGAGACCCTTTGCAACTCGGCGTAAAGGGAGTTCTATGTAGGTCTCTCCACTGTGCAAGCATGGATAACATCAATCACGAGTGCGACCTCAGCTGACACCTTAACTTGCTCCCTCGCCGACCCTCTGGGACGACCCTTGTCGATGAATTCCCCGAGGTGTTTGTGTTGCACCAATTGTTCGAGGAAGGACTTATAAGTCTTGCACTCCTCCATCAAATGGCCGATATCCCTATGATATGAACATCGGAAGGCCGGATTCCTCATTGACGGGTCTCCAATCATCCTCAGGGGCCACCTTAAGTATGGTCTGTTTTTGATTTTGGGGAGTATCCTATGAATAGGCTCATTGAATACTGTGTTCACTCCCTGGAAGGATAGGCAAGTTGGGGGTGGAATAGGCCTTCCCCTTCGGGACGGCTGCTCTCTTTCCCTTTTTCTCGGCACCGTGGCCCTGCTTTCGAGCGCGGCGGACTTTTCCTCCACCTGGACATATTTGTTAATCCAAGCTATCAAGTCTTTCATGTCCACCAGAGCCTTTTTGGTCAGCGATTTGTACAAATTAGTGTCTCTGGATAGCCCCACCCTAAATGACGTCGTGGCCAATGCCTCCACCTCATTCAACTCATCCCAATATCGGACGACATATTGTCGGAGTGTCTCTCCCCCTTTCCGCCTAAGCGTCAACAGAGTGCCGATGTCTTTTGGTTTCTTACTGCTGGTGATGAATCGAGCCAGGAAGAGCTTTGTCAATCGTCTCCAGGACCCAACGCTCTCGGGAGCAAGGTTCTCATATCACCTTATACCAGTGTCCCCTAGGCTCATGGAAAAAACTCGGCACAACACCTTTTGGTCAATATCGTAGATTGATATTAATTGCCTGTCCCATCATAGACTTTGAACCGTGGGACGGTAAACTTCTTTGGCATCTCGGCCTCCTTAATAGCCCAGACAAACGGCGAGATAACTTCGTCGGAGTAGACCGTGAGTTCATGGTTGCGCTGAGCGATGAAGGGGGCCTGTGGATCTTTGGTTGATCTCTCCCCTCGAGGCCTTCAGGGCATGGACTCATCTTGAAATTCGGTGGCTCTGATGCCCTCGGGTATCCCTCGGCATAGGTCCCACCTGGACAGGCCTACCTTCAGGCCCGATTCTGACTTTCCCTTGGAGGTCGAGAACCCTCCTCAGCGGTCACGTCCATCGGATGAGTGCCTTATCCAATCCTTCTTGGAGGGCCATCGCCAGGCGGGTCTGGATAGGTTCTGGCTAGGCACCTGGTCCCCAACCCTGCCACTATGCTCGCTCGCGCTTGTTGACTGCTCGAAATCGTCAAGACATTGCTGAACTTTGGCGTTTTCCCTTTCAAGCTGCTTAATACGTTTGTCCATCCGCTTTTCCACCATCTCCACGATGTCATGAGCCATGAGGTCACGTCCCCCAAGGACCTAATCCATAGGGAGCGTTCTTTACGAAGAATGCCCTACCCCATCTGATTGACCTAATGAGCCCAGCTCCAGAACCGTTGGAAGCCGGACGAGCTCTGCGTTCCTAGCCCGTACACCTGTTCCCTTACCTTGAGATTGAGTGTTCACCATCAGAGGATCGCTACCAAAAAAATGCTTTCGTTCCCACAAACGGCGCCAAATTGCACGGGATAATTCCTGCAATCGTGTAAGGCAGCGAACTCCCAACCGACGAACCTGAAACAACTGGGTCAGGGAAAAAAGGGGCCAAGTGTGTGCCCAGCTAATCACCTCTGAAGCTTAAGTCAATATATGATCGAAGGATTTTGCTTGATGGACTTTTTCTGGTTCGAGTTTACGTACCTTCGTCCATCTTTCTGAGGAATATTTATATCTGAATTAGCAATAATTGCCAAAGATCTTCAGTCCCATCTAGACATCTTTACATCTGACACACCATTCATCGTGTAGTGAGTGTTTCCTATTCACGTCTCCTCCTATTAAATGCTAGAAAAATGGGGTAAAATCTCGACCATCGGCCGAGCACTTATGCCACTCCCCGAATAACCAAATTCATCAGGTCGGCATCTGTCACCAACTAAGCATTGAATACTTGGCGGAACAGTTCCTCGGGAGAGCTGATGCGTCGTCTCGGCGCATCAGCCATTAATGTTTAGCCATCATAACAGTAGGCTTAGACTCCGAGAGGGCAGTTGCTTGCAGGCGCGCATTTATTTGCCCTGTCACTATTACTCATTCCTCCATAAATGTGAGGTCACATCACATTAAATACGATGTCAGCTGTCGTACTCAGCTGCTCCGTGTCTCCATAGCTCGACTTACCTCCTCGGCATCCTTTGGACATCCCAACAGCTTCATTGTTCCACATGTCAACTCGGGGGCTGAAGAACCGCACTGGAGTCCCGCCACTTACTTTAACCTAATTTACTTATTTAATTAATATGTTGACTTACTGAATTATTCTCATTGGATTTATAGTAGACACCAGTATTAGTTGGGATACATTATTAATTCAATAGTTGACACCAACATAAAGTCAACAAATTAAATCTAAATATTATTTTTTCATAAGTCTATATAATAAAGTATAAGAAATTTTAAATTCCTCAACTTATAACTTTGTTTGAATCTCCTTAGATTAATTGGTAAATATTTGCAGTTAAATCTGATAGATAAAATTGTCTTTCGAAAAGTTAATTTCTTGCTCAAATAATTTTGACACCTTAAATCACACTATTTCAAATATTTCACATCTCCTATTATATATAGCATATCTCTCATCAACAACCTCTCTCTCTCTCTCTCTCTCTCTCCCATTGCATGTGTGTTTCTTTTTGTGCCCTTGATTGTTTTTTTTTTTTTTTTGTTATTTATAACATGAGACAAAAAATGGACAGTTGGTGATGCCAAGTTGGTGCGACTTTAATTTTTGGCTCAAAGTTTGTATGTGTGCAAAATTTATATTACTTCATAGGCGAAAACAAAATTTAGGGGCCAATTTGGTATTTTAGTTTTGTTACACATTGCCTTTAGCTACGGGTCCATTTCTAGTAATTAGATTTGGTTACTGCTATTTGGTATAGCCATATAAGAGAATCACCTTTAAAAGTCAAATTATACATTCTAGAAATAAAATTATAACTATTTGTTAATGATCGCAAACAATATTAATCAGTTGTAACTTCAATTTTAAACTTCATTTGTCTTATTCTTAATTCTAATATTGTATATCTTTTCCCGGTTACAGGGGTTTCATTTCTACATTTCCATCGACTTAAGGATAATGGTTGGGAGCATGGCTTTCTCCCATGACGAGCGCTATTATGTTGATTTTGTCAAATATATTAGGGTTTTTTGCACTTTGCACCTGAAAGATTTTAAATTTATTTACTTCGTAAGAATCTTCAAAAATTAAATTTTGGACATTGTATCCTTAATATATTAAAAGTATTGCAATATGACTCTTCCGTTAGTTTTCATTATTTTTTCTGTCAAAAACTAACCCATTGACACTAATGAAAAAACTAACGGAAATCTAACAAAAGGGCCACATTGCAACACTTTTGATATATTGAGAGTGCAATGTATAAAATTTAACCTTTGAAAGTATAGAGTGGAAAACTTAAAATCTTTCAGGGTGCAAAGTAAAATTCGTCTATTAGGTTATTACTAGGCCGAATGACACTTTATCTCTTAGTTTTTAAATAAAATTTTCTCTTTATTTTTTTAAATATTAAAAGTCTCACATTGCAAGTAGATAGAAAAACACGTTACATGTTATTTTTGAGATACTTTAGTGAAATTTAAAAACACTAGTTGATGCACACATGTGCATTGCACGTTAATAATTTATAGTTGTAATTTTTGTATACTTGCTGATGAGTTTTTAGATTTATTTGTTTTTTGTGTAGCTATGATTTTTGTTGTTTCCATTATTGAAAAAGACATCCAAAGACCATGGAAAATCTAATTGAATATAAAGGAACAAATATATGATTTGTAAATAAATGATAAACTGAAAAACACCAAGAATTTGAAGCCTTTTGCACCAACAAATACAAAAAATTATTACGAATTATATGAAAATAACATTTTGTAGTTCTAAGTCCATATTAATGTTTGGATGAAACAATCAGTAGATAATCACATAGTTGTTGGCTTATTTGGATAGTCCTCTGAAAATTTCAATGTCAACTTGAACATACCTGGAAGCACATAATACACATTACAACACAACCCTAAAACACTATAGATAAAATTTGATAGGCAGAAAAACTTCGGCAAAAAATTATCAATTACTAATGTCTAATATATCATAGACTAATGTTAACAAGTGTCATATAGTAAAATATAGTCATGGCAAACATTAAGAAAAGAAAGTCGCCTAATGCTACAACGCTTGGAAGACATTTTTTCAGAACCATACAAATGGGAGGTCCTTAATATGGGTATGCTCCTTGCTGCCCTAACCAAGGTGGGCGGCCCAAAGCCATTAAATTCAAGAAAAGGAGTTCCTAGAATCTAATTTGGCCTTTGCTTAAAAAGGATCCTATTTCTTTGTCATACCCACTTCTTTGTTTATGTTCAAACCTACAAATGTTTTCATTGTAACAACATTTTGAGAATGACTTTTAAATCTTCATTGAACAATTCAACAAGTTCCTCTCAAAGTTACTCAAACAATAGTGTCAAAGAAACATATACATTTTATAGAATCTATAAACCATTAACATAAGCCATTCTCGAGGTATTGGAGGGTGGACCATGGCATATAAGGGGCCAACCCATTATCCTACGGAAATGGCAACCTAGGCTTAAATTGCACAAGGAAGCTTTTAGGAAGATACCTGTCTGGGTGAAGTTCTTTAATATTCGTCATGAACACTGGACACCCAAGTACTAATGGAAGCCCCCAAGATGTAACCAATGTAAGGTTTTTGGACATAGTTGTTCTAAGATTCTTATAGAGTCTAGGATTTTGGTAAAAGAAAGTACTTCATTTGCAAATGAAGTAATCTCTAATGGAGGAATGGTAAAGCCAAAAAGTATCTCTAACCAGTCAATGGTTGTTCATGTTTTTGCAAAGGATGGAAGATATATGGTGTCTTTGCAAAAAGCTATAGATAAAGCAAGGAGAAAATAAATGAAGAGAAGGGTGGCCAAATTACCATTGAGCTCCAAACTAGTCCTAGTGTTTTAAGTGGAGCTATCTCTTCCCCAAACAAATTTTAGGCACTAGAGTCTATGGCTCAAGGGGAGGAAGTAGTTGGTGCTAGTGATTTTGAATCACCTGAACCAAGTTCCATGCTAGACAAAATCTAGATGGTTGATGAAATTGAACAACTGATGACTACCTCTACAAGGAAGAAGAATAGGAAAGCAAAGGGAAAGCTCAAGAATCAGGCTAGTAATAGTCTGGTGGTAACTCATGAGGGGATGGGTACTCCTCCAATTTCAAACCCTAAATGACAAATATCTCATGCTGGAATGTGAGAAGGCTTAATGGCCCTCTTAAACAAGCTGAAGTGAGGAGACAAATTAGTCATTTTGAAGTAAGGATTTGTGGCTTGGTGGAAACAAAAATTAGTAGAGTTAATAATGAAAGGATCTTTAGAACTATGTTCCCTGGATGAATTTGATTAATAACAACGAATGGTCCACAAGGAGCAGTACATGGGTATGCTAGGATCCTCTTGTTTATGAGGCTAAGAGGTTGGACCAAAATGATTAGGTTATCCATTGTTGGGCTACCTATTTGGCCAATAGGAGCATCTTCTTCCCCGCTTTTGTCTTTGCCCAAAATACTGAATTGCTTAGAAGACCACTGTGGCTTAGCTTAGTGCAAAGGCATGCAAATATGATGAATAAAGCTTGGGTTGTGTTGGGTGTTTTTAATGTTGTGAGGTCTATGGAAGAATAATGCCAGAGACAAAGGTAGTGAGGAGTTTTGTGAATGCCTTTTTAGAGTGGCGCTTGAGGATTTAAAGTACTCAGGTGGTGCAACAAAAGGTATAATGGGGGTATTATTTCCAGCAAATTGGATAGGATACTAGTTAATGAATCATGGGCTATTGACTACCCTACATCAGAGGGTTTTTCCTGGTTCCAGGGATCTCTAACCATTCAATGGCCTTACTTAGACTTGGGGAGGGACAACCCACGGGTAGAAGACCTTTCAAGTTTCTTGATTTGTGGACCAAGCATTAGTATTTCATTCCAATTGTGAGCAATTCTTGGAATACACAGATCAACGACACTCCAATGTATCGAGTCTTCCAAAAATTGAAGGTGTTGAAGAAAGATATAAAGAAACTCAAGAAAAATTCATATAATGACATCTCCACAAGAGATATGGGGGCAAAGCAAGCTTTCGATGAAGTACAAAGGAAATTTGATAGAAATCCTGAAAATGAAGAAATTTGGGAGGAGAAAAGGTGGAAGCTACAAGAATATGTCCATTTGAGAGAGGTTGAAGAGAGTTTTTTAAGACAAAAATTCAGGGTCCATTGGCTAAACATGGGGGACCAAAATACAAGGTATTTCTTTAAAACCATTAGTAAGCAAAGAATACAAGGGAGATTAACTACAATTGAGAAGGAAGACGGCTCCAGAGTTACTGATATGAGAGATGTTAAAGAGGAGGTGATATAATATTTTAAAAATTTATTGGGCTCTCTGCACCCTCGGCCTCTAATTCCTATGCATTGGGTAATGTAGTTCATTACTCAAAGAATCTCTAGACAGTAGGTTTGTGCACTGGAACAGATGGTAATCAAGGAGGAAATTAAAAAGGTCATGTTCTCCATGAAGGAGGGCAAATTCCCAGGGCCTGATGGTTACTCTGTAGGTTTTTTCAAGAGATCTTGGCATGTTGTTGGGTGTGGAGTCACTGATGCTATTCTTTCTTTCTTTGAGAGTGGAAGGTTGCTCCAAGAAGTTAATTCCACAATCATTGCCCTAATTCCCAAGGTTTTCAATCCTTCAT
>CAUOFW020004081.1:71161-117457 GCA_963454935.2 Ilex paraguariensis
ATATTTTAAAAATTTATTGGGCTCTCTGCACCCTCGGCCTCTAATTCCTATGCATTGGGTAATGTAGTTCATTACTCAAAGAATCTCTAGACAGTAGGTTTGTGCACTGGAACAGATGGTAATCAAGGAGGAAATTAAAAAGGTCATGTTCTCCATGAAGGAGGGCAAATTCCCAGGGCCTGATGGTTACTCTGTAGGTTTTTTCAAGAGATCTTGGCATGTTGTTGGGTGTGGAGTCACTGATGCTATTCTTTCTTTCTTTGAGAGTGGAAGGTTGCTCCAAGAAGTTAATTCCACAATCATTGCCCTAATTCCCAAGGTTTTCAATCCTTCATAACTTTCTGAATACAAACTTATTTTGTGTTGTAATGTTATCTATAAATGTATCTCCAGGATTATTGTCAATAGAATCAAGGAGGTTCTCCCCTATTTGGTGGATAAATCACAGGCAGCTTTTGTTAGAGGCAGGAGAATCTCTGACAATATTCTGCTCTAACAAGAATTGTTTAGAAATTATCATTTAGATGAAGGGGTTCCAAGGTGCACACTCAAGATTGATCTCATGAAAGCATACAATAATGTGAGATAGGAGTTTGTATTAGAAACGCTTAGTTAATTGGGATTTGCTCAGAGGATGTTACATTGGGTTGAAACTTATGTTACNGGAGTTTGTATTAGAAACGCTTAGTTAATTGGGATTTGCTCAGAGGATGTTACATTGGGTTGAAACTTATGTTACCACTCCTAAGTATTCCATTAGTATTAATGATGAATTAAATGGATACTTTGTAGGGAAAAAGGGCCTTAGGAAAGGTGACCCAATCTCCCCTACCTGTTTGTGGTGTTATGGAAGAGTTTAATGGGATGATGAAGTCTATCACTCAACAAAGAAGGTTTAAATTTCACTGGAGGTGTGAGAAAGAGTCCACTTCCCATCTTTGTTTTGCAGATGATCTTATGGTCTTTTGCAAAGACACTCTTGATTCTATTAAAGCAATTAAAGAGGTTCTTCAAGTGTTTGAGATCTTTTCAGGACTCAAACCTAATCTATCCAAGAGTCATGTCTTTCTATCTAGTGTGCATCCTGAAATAAGAACAAAGATTGTGCTAGAATTGGGATTTGGAATTGGGGAATCTCCTGTCAATTACCTTGGAGTTCCTCTTATTTTCACTAGTCTTAAGGCTGTTGATTGCCACTCTCTTGTTGACAGAATTACTGAGAGGGTTAGTTCATGGAGCAGCAAGTTCTTATCTTATGCAAGGAGGGTCCAACTGATTAATTATATTCTCTTTGCCATTTAGTCTTATTTGTCCTCAATGTTTATCATCCCCAAGAAAATCATTGTTCTTATTGAATAAATCTTGAGGAGGTTTATGTGGTTTGGAGCTGATTTAAGCTTGGAGGCGCAAAAGTGGCATGAGAAACTGTCTTTACCTAAGCAAGAAAGGGGCTTGGGGATTAAAGGGATTAAGGATTAGAATAGAGCTGATAATCTCAAACATGTATGGAATGTTATTTATAGATCTAGTAGCTCAATATGGAGGGACTGGGTTGAAACATACCTGCTAAAAAGAAGAAGTTTCCGGTCCTTTAAGATTCCTACGAACTCCTCATGGGCGTGGAGGAAGATTCTGAGCCTGAGGGATGTTTTTAAGCCCTTTATTAACTATAAAATTGGTAATAGAAACACAACATTTCTTTGATTGGACCCTTGGCATCCTGAAGGGCCAATTTATCATAATAGGGGGGATATGGTTTTGAGAGCCTCTAGACTAGGGATGGATGCTAAGGTATGCAATATTATTGATGGGAGGGAATAGGCTTGGGCTTTGGCTGATAATGTGGACCTTTTGGAGTTGAAAAGAGGTATCCCAACTGAAATGAAACCAAATCCTGATAATGAGGACACGTTACAATGGTTACCTTCCTCCACACTTGAGTTTAGCACCAATACTGCTTGGGAACAACTCAAAAATAAAGGGCAAATTCAAAACTGGCATAACATTGTATGGTTTTCTGGAGCAGTGCTCAAGTATAGCTTTATTCTTTGGGTAGCAGTACAAGAGAGGCTTNCTTACAATGGTTACCTTCCTCCACACTTGAGTTTAGCACCAATACTACTTGGGAACAACTCAAAAATAAAGAGCAAATTCAAAACTGGCATAACATTGTATGGTTCTCTGGAGCAGTGCTCAAGTATAGCTTTATTCTTTGGGTAGCAGTACAAGAGAGGCTTACTACCCAAGATAAATTAATTTCTTATGGAATTCTTCAAAGAGCGCAATGAGTTTTTTGTAGAGAGGTGACTGAAAGTCATGGCCACCTGTTTTTTGCGTGTTCTATTACAAAGAGGATTTGGTTATTTTTGCAAAGCAAACACAATGTCCAAGGACCTAGCTTGGATTGGAGGAATCTAGTTAATTGNTGTAGAGAGGTGACTGAAAGTCATGGCCACCTGTTTTTTGCGTGTTCTATTACAAAGAGGATTTGGTTATTTTGGCAAAGCAAACACAATGTCCAAGGACCTAGCTTGGATTGGAGGAATCTAGTTAATTGGTTTGCTATAAATGCTAAGGGGAAAGGACTTGGAAAAATGATTTGGAGGCTTATCCTTGCAACTCGTCTATGTGATTTGGAGAGAAAGAAATGGTAGGATTTTCAAAAATGACTATAAGATGTGGTGACTATTTCTAACGATGTGTAATTGCATTAGATTTAAGCTTCACTTGAGCAGGGGTTATTAAAAAAATTGTTCATAATCTTTGGTTGCAAAAACAATGGGCCTTGCCGTGGATATTTTTTATCCTCCTTGAGGGTTTTCTTGTTCCTGGTGCTATGTTTTAAGGGTGAGGCATGTCTCTCTTCTTGATGTGCTCATGTGTTTTGCTTTGGCTGAGAAGTTTTTTGCCTTGGGTGCCTTTGTTGAACTGTTGGGGTCGTCTGTGATGTATTGCTTGTGTCTCATTTTCCTGTTCAGTTTGACTACTGATCGGCGACTGTTTGCTTGATTTTGTTATTGTTGTTTGTGCTGGTTTTTGGCGCTGGATGGTCCTGTTGGACTGTTGCTGGACTATGGCTCCTGTTTTTTTGTTGTTGTACACTGGCTTTNATTTCCTGTTCGGTTTGACTACTGATCGGTGACTGTTTGCTTGATTTTGTTATTGTTGTTTGTGCTGGTTTTTGGCGCTGGATGGTGCTGTTGGACTGTTGCTGGACTATGGCTCCTGTTTTTTTGTTGTTGTACACTGGCTTTATACCTTTTGTTTGATCCTTTTTTGAAATCTTATTTTATTCTTTTTGCAATGGGATGGAGGATCTTCTTTCCAACTGTCTAGAAGATCATCCGTCCATTTGAATACACTTTGTACATGTTTCCCCCTGTTTTTGTAATAGAACAAGCAAANCTTATTTTATTCTTTTTGCAATGGGATGGAGGATCTTCTTTCCAACTGTCTAGAAGATCATCCATCCATTTGAATACACTTTGTACATGTTTCCCCCTGTTTTTGTAATAGAACAAGCAAAAAAGAGTAGCTCCATCGAGAATAATCTTTTAAGTTTTACCTTCAAACAAACTCATAATTGCCCTGCATAAACTCAAAGACCCATATGGTAAAACTTCACAAATCAACTCAAGCCACCACTGCTTTATGGTTATTAATGTCCCTCCCATCAGATCACCAACCCTCCAAACCTAATTAAGAAAAAGAAAAAAGAAAATTAAGAAGCCATCACTACCTCTAGTGTTTGGGCCCCATGAATTTCACCAGGTCAAAAAATTATTAATAACTAATACTTCTTGTAGCAAATGAAAACCAAACCATCACATGCAATTTAGAGAGAAAAAAAAAAGTAAAAATGATTTGTGCAACGTCACACCATAGTCACTGAACAAAGCATAGGTCCTAGTAAATGTCAATAAAAAAAAATATTAGCCAATAAAATGAGTTATATATTTTAACTTTCAGATATAGTTTTTTATGTCACTTAAAAAAAAGTGGCACCATTAACCTTGACTCGAATTTTTTTTTTTTTGAATATCTATAATATAAAATAGGATAGACTTCAATAAATCAATCTGACGGTTTCAAATAGACTCATCCAACGGCCACCAACATCCCTATCAAAACTATTCAAATTATACCATGCCTTTAGGTACAGATTACCTCTAGTTTGATATAAGATAGAAGCCCCAAACAACACGCAATCAATGTTTCAAGCAATGTGGTATGTGATTATTTTTGAGTCTAGGACCCTTCATATTTCACAGTTCAACATGAATCAAAAACATGATTGTGGTACCAACAAAATTGATACGGCTAATTAGTATTGTTTAGGCTTGGTGCCTAGTATAAGAAATTGATCTTCAACATATTAAAATGGTTACTATCACATAAGCAACTAAAAATAATGGGAGATAAACCTAGAAAGGAAATTTGATCAATGATAGGGATGCAAATCCATTATGATATACCTATACATCTATCTATATCTATCTACACTACTAAAAATTGTACTTTAACATGAAAAACTTTTAATACACTATTTTACCCTCATAAAAAATTAAAAAGGTCATTATGTCCTTCCCCACTTAATATCTAAATTACCATTATATCTTTATGCATTTAAATTTCCAAATTATATCTAAAATCACTTTTAATTATATATTTCCTATGTATAAATGTCAATTTTGATGAAACGTATTGATTAACTATATTACTCTTAAAAAATACATGCTAGAAAGTAAATTGTCAATAACTTTATAGGCTTGTTAAGATTTGTTTTTGTCTGGCTTGTGAAAATTATTAGTAAAGGAGCTACAAATGTAAATTTGATAAAGTATTTTTTTTTTCTTTTTCCCGAAGGAGTGAGACATTTTTTAATTAAATGCCCTCCATCGAATTAGTTTCGATTGTGTTACTTTAGACTATATTAAGATTTTATGTGAAAACTTGATTTTTTGTTTAAAATTGTGCTTTATAATATATATTATAGCATGGTACATTAAATTTTATCTCAATTGACCTAGATAATCTTAAATACAGTAAGGTTCCATTATAATTTGTCTATTGATAATTATTTTTATTTTATTCAATAATTTATAAGTGAAATTTTAATCAAATTAATTATTTATTTATGTATTTATGAAACTTTTTGATTGATTATATTACTCTTAAAAAATATATGCATTATTATAAGTTTTAACAAAATATTCAAAAAAAGTTCAAAAGCTCCATCAATATAATATTACTCATTTCATTTATAAAGATAATATTATGACTACATATGTATATTTTATTTTATTTTATCAAAATGTTTAACTATTTCATTTTTAAGATAAAAAATAATGTATATATAATTTTACATGATTGTTTAGTCACAATAAACATTTTAAACTGTGTCAACATTTTATGTGAAACTTGAATATTTTTAAATTTTAATATACTTTATAATATATATTATAGTGTTTTATATTAAATTTTATCTCAATTGAATTAACTAAATCTAAATACAGTAAATTTTCAAAACGATTGGTACATTGATAATTATTTTTATTTTATTCAATAATTTATAAGTGGAATCTTAATCAAATTAGTTTTAAAAAATTTAATTTTTCAATATCACTAAAAAATCACTTTCAATTATAAAATTATAGAAACAAAATAGAACTTTAATTATTTTTTTACTATTTTTCTTAGAGTTAGAACAACGAATTGGGAAAATATACAAACTTTTCAAAAATTCTATAGTTGAGCATGATACATGAAAAAAAAAGTTTTATAAATCTGAGATAATATTTAATTCAAGTAAACATATACCCAATGTAAAAGGCAAAAAATTGAGATTACCTCTTATTGGAATTGAAATGGTTATGGGGTTCTGAATGTGATCTTCCAATCTTCCCCTGCCTGCAAAACCAACACACTGCCCAAGATCGAAGTGATTCGATCGAAGACACTCTGATTCTTAAGTCAGTAAGGATAATCAAACGAATGGAAGAAGACAAGGAAGGTTTAGCGTACCTTTCACTTTGGCTCCTCTTGGTATTTATAGATCGTTATCCCCTTAGGATTTTCATGAATTTAGGTTCAACGTGGCACACCTTCCTTCAATTCAGTCTTTCAGTTTGGGAAGTTACTGACATTTTTCCAACAATTCATCCTGATATCTATAATTTCGTTGATTCATTTATCTGATTGCCTAAGTTATAGGCATACCTTTATCCTTCTATTTATCTTAAACAACTCGGACATATCAAATGCCAAGCACACTTGATATTTGCCAAATAGATTAAGGGATTTGGTTTGGCACAAACCGATTTCTTCAATTGCCTTGATGAATACTTTACTAGACTCGGCTTGGCACAAGCCAAGCTCTTTCATTGCTTAACCGAACAGATTGATGAGTTCGGTCACAAAGAGAACCAATATGTTGCCGATCCTCTAATTAGCTCGGCTTGGTTAGAAAGCCCTTACTAGAAAAATTCTTCATCACGTGTCTGGTCTTATCAACATCACGTGAGCACATTTAATGTTGTGTCATGTGTAATTATGAGGTTTAACCCCTTTATTTGCCCCCAGAAAACATCTGACACACGCTTTTCATCATCACTTGTACTTCGTAACATGCCTTTTCGTTTTGGTGGCACATTCAGAGCATTTAAATGTTGCCCTTTAAAATTCCTCTTTCTTTATAACCGTCTTCCTTCGCATTTTTGCTTTTCTACTACCAAACTTTCAGATTCTTATCCTCTTCTCTCCATGTTCTTCTTCATCTGCATTTCATCTTCTTCATGACTCATCTTACTCCATCAAAAGTTCCTGCTTTCAAAGCCAAGTATAACATTCTAGACGACGTCAAGGTTAAAGTTGCAGGGAAAGATGAGCCACTGATTGGGACCAGAGAGAGAATCCTCATCCCCACTCGAGCCATTACTGAGGGTGAAATTTGTTTTCCCCTCGATCCACTTCTTCTTTGGGTTCTTTCTACCACTAAACTCTGTCCCCTCCAATGCTGCCTCAATTTCTTTAGGATAGTCATGGGGGTGTTTGCTTTAAACAAAATCTTAGGTCTGAGTCTAGGTTTATGGGATATCCTGTATTACTATATCATCAAGTTGCTGGAGATAGCTATTATCTTTTGGTGAGAAAGAAGGATTGTTATCTGGTCACCCATCTTCCAAATTCGAACAAAGGTCACGAAAATGACATTTTGTTCGTTTCTGAGAATTGGGAGTACCCTGGTGATGTTTCACCCTCTTATCGCTGCCCCTATGAAGAAGGCGCACCAGGTATTTGAACCTTTTTTTTCCTTAAAAACACTTATTGTTTTCTCTTTTCTTGTATCTGATATATTGCTTGTGTAGGACAGATGGTGAAAGGCAAAATCCCCAAATCTTCTGTTAAGTTGGACCAGCTCCAGAAGGTTTGTGATTTCAACGAGTCCCTATTCTACCGTGCTACGCATATGTTGCTCGAATACACACCAAACTATACGTCCTTTATTGTTGTGCTGAACCGACCTAATGCGACCCTTGCAGCAAATCGGGAGGCAATATAATCTGCTCGAGAGAAGACACCCCGAGGAAAAAAGGGACCTCTAGCAGCCTCTGGACGAAGGTCTGTAAGAAATGTTTTAGACTTTTTGTCAATAGCTGAGCCGACTCTTCCCATCGAACAGACTCCACTTGCCTCAACTGCTCCGGTCTCTATTCTTGATGAACAGATTGTCGAGGCCCTTCCTGAGGTGCTTCTTTCCAATGACGCTGGCCTGCCTTTGGATAACCAAGCGGATTTTGCTCGAGTTGCTGAAACTTCTGTTCATGTTGAAATGGATCATTCAGAACTTGTCCTCTCCCCTATTCAAGAAGATGATTCAATTTTTGAGCTCGCCGAAGACCTAGCCCCTAAAAGGCAAAGGACTGCCGAGTCCGAAGCGAGCTTTCTTGCGGAGCCTTCCAATCCTCCATTCCGACCAATCCTTAGAGCAAAAAAGAGGAAATCACTGCCAAGGACTCTACAATTGAAGATTTAAATGTTGCAGTAGGGATTTCCCAACGAGTGATTTTGCCTAGGGATCTGGCAATGAATGAAGCTCTCACTAACGATGAAGTGTCTCGTCAGACAATCCAACATATGGTTTTGGTAAGTCTTGACTCGGACTTCTCTTAAGCTTTTTTTCTTTTGAAATTTCTCTAAGTCTTTTCTTTCTTCGCATCTTTAAGGGTTTGCAAAAAGTCCATGAGGTTGGAGCGCGAATAGCTCGGAAGGACAAGGCAATGAAAGACGTCATCCATTCCCGAGCTTTGGCTCTAGCCAAAAAGGAAAGCGTGGATGAGGAGTATGTGAAACTTTGCGAAGAAGTGAAGGTTCTGCATGCTAAAAACCAAAGCCTAATCGAGGAGAACCAGAGGCTTTCTTCAAATGTTGAGAAATTGAAAGAGTCCGAGCATGAAATCAACGTGGAGCTCTCTCAGTCCCAACTTGACTACTCCACTCTCCTTGAGGAGTTTGAGCAATACAAGGTCGAGGCTAAAGGGAAAGAAGATGCTGCTTATAATGAAGACATGGAGAAAGTTGAGGATGACCTAACTTTTCAGATCCCTCAGCTACAAGAGGCATTCTTTAGCAGAGGCTGGCAGGCTGCATTGACTGCTGCCGAGGTTGATCCTTCTTCAAAACTTTTCTTGAAGCATAAGGCTCCGAGCTCCTCTCATCCACCTACTCCTTCAAACACTTAAGAAGACTTTTTTGAATGTTTTAAAATTTCTAATGTACCTGTTACAAAGGTCATGATATTGTAGAAAATGTTTGAAGTATAAATGCAAAACACCCTTTGGCCTTTCAAGTTCTGTAGTTCATGTTAATGTCTTGAGAAAATCTAAGTCTTCTTTGCTGTCTTGGCCTCGACTTGGCTTTTATCGAAAAAGCTAGGAACCTTTTTATACTTAGAAAATTTTTTGAGCCTCTTTGGAGTCTTGGCCCTTGCTCAGCCTTTCTCAAAGAGCTCGGTTCCTCAACAGGAATCTTTTTTATACTTAGAAAAAATTTCGAGCCTCTTTGAAATCTTGGCTTTTGCCCGGACCTTTTCAAAGAGCTCGGTTCCTCAACAGGAACCTTTTTACACTTAGAAAATATTTTGAGCCTCTTTGAATTCTTGGTCTTTGCTCGGCCCTTTCAAAGAGCTCGGCTCCTCAAAAAATATTTCGAGCCTCTTTGAAATCTTGGCCCATGTTTGGCCTTTTTTCAAAGAGCTCGGTTCCTCAGTAGAGTTACTCAAAGTCCCCTTGAGGTCTAAGAGTGTTTCTACTCCGTACCGACCCGCCAATCTAATTTGACTCTAACCCATCCCTAGTCAGCTTACATCATCATGCCTAGTTGAGGGCCTGGATCTGATCGGGTAGCTGCGCCTGATTTAAGCTTTTGATTTCTATCAGGTTTTTTAGCCTCCCTACCTTAGCAGTAGGACATATATAATGCAAAGCAAGTGTAGGAAAAAAGAATCTTCAAATTTTTATTGATAACTTTGATTTGGTACATTCACTGCTGGTATATCATCGCCAAAGGGGCATCCTTAAATTTTTGAAGGCACTTCAGAGTTCTATTAAACAGGTACTTTTAGAAATAGAACTTTTTAAGGTTCGCAGTGTTCTAAGGGCGCATTACGGCCTAATGATCCAAGGTCTCGAGTTCGTAATACCCGCTGCCCCCAACTTTGACTATTCTGTACAGACCTTCCCAGTTTGCTCCGAGCTTCCCATGGGCTGGCTTCTTAGCCGAGCCTAATACTCGCCTAAACACTAGGTCTCCAAGTGTGAAGGACCAAGGGTTTATATTCTTGTTATAGGCTCGGGACATCTGATTCCAATATGAAGCCATTTTTATGGTGGCCTGCTCTCTCTTTTCTTCGGCCAGATTGAGATCTCGTGCGATGACGGCATCATTAACGTTGCTTTTCACCAGCTCGGTTCTTAAGGTCGGTAAGCCAATCTCCAATGGAATAACAACCTCCATCCCATATGCCAGGGCAAAGGGAGTCTCTCCGATTGAGCGTCGAGGTGTGGTTCGTACTTCTACAGAATAATCAACAACTCTTCTACCTATCTTCCTTTGGCATCCTCCAGCCTTTTCTTGATTCCATCCAGGATTATTTTGTTAGAGATTTCTGCTTGCTCATTGCTCTGAGGGTAGGTGGGGGTGGAATAATGATTCTAGATCCCGAAGTGCTGGCAAAAAATTTTGAAAGGATGACTATCGAATTGTGTGCCATTATCTGAAATGAGTATATGCAGGATCCTGAACCTAATAATAATATACTTCTAGAAAAATTTCCTCATATCGGTATCTCTAATGTTGGCTAGGAGCTCGGCTTCCACCCATTTAGTGAAATAATCAGTTGCGACAAGAAGGTACTTCTTGTTGCCTGGTGCCCGAGGAAATGGTCCCATTATGTCCAGCCCCCACTGAGCAAATGGCCATGGGCTAGCTAATGGAAGCAGCTCTTGTGAAGGTTTTCTCGGTATTGGAGAGAACTTCTGACATTTCTCGCACCATCTCACAAACTGTTGAGTGTCCTTCTACATATATATGACCATTAAAAGCCCTGAGAGATGGCTTGGTGAGCCAAAGATCTCCCACCAGTATGAGCTCTGCAGCTTCCTTCATGAATTTCAAATAAGAAGTCTGGGACTGACTTCGGGTGTACAAACTTCAAATATGGGCCTCCAAAAGAACGTTGATAAAGCTCGAGTTTAGGTGATTACTAGAACGTAGCAGCTTTCAATCGTAACTTATGGGCTTCCTTCTTCTTCTCGGGCAACGTTCCATCCTTTAAGGAGTTAACTATAGGGTCCATCCAACTCGGCTCGGTATCAATGCATTGGGCTTCTCGGGTACTGCTCGACTGAATACTGGGCTCGAATTGTAATTTCACAGTAAGAGTTCGCTCATTTTCAAGGTCAATGGCCGAGGCCAACGAAGCCAAAGCGTCAGCGTGAGAATTCCTTGCTCTACTGACCTTAGAATATTCAGGTTTCTTTCTCAGTTCCCTTTCTGCAATGGCATGATAGGCAATCATTCTTTCATCCTTTGTTGAATACTCTCATATTATCTGATTCACCACGAATTGTGAATCGGAGAATATTTGGAGCTTCATTGCCCTCAACTCGACTGCCAGCCTTACTCTAGCTATCAAAGCTTCATACTCCGCTTCGTTGTTAGAGGCTTCAAATCCGAGCCTGGTGGTTTTCTCCAAAGTACATCCCTCTGGACTTACTAGGACAATGCTGATGCCAGCACCCTTTTGATTTGAGGATCCATCGACAAACAGTGCCTAACTGCTACCGAGCTCCCCTTCTCGGTTGCAAGCAAGAAGTCTCTTCAGTCTGTGCTAATGTATCCTTAGGTAGAAATTCTGCAATAAAGTCTGCCACAACCTGGCCCTTTATCAACTTCCTTGGTTTGAATCAAACGTCAAATTCCCCTAGCTCCACTGCCCATTTAGCAGCACATCCCAATAAATCGGCTTTATGGAAGAGTGACTTTAGCAGTTGATCAGTAAGTAGTGTGATTTAATGGGCTTGGAAGTTGTGCCTGAGCTTCCTGGCCGAGCTAATTAGTGCTAGGGCGAGTTTTTCCAACGGAGTATACCTTGATTTTGCATCCAAGAGCATCTTGCTCACATAGAAGATTGGTTTCATCTTCCACAGTCATTCCTCATCAATGCTCCACCTACAGCGTGTTCTGATACAACCAGGTAGAGGTAAAGTATTTCCTCGGGATCCGAGGTTGATAGAATCGGTGGAGACACTAAGTATGCTTTTCAGATTTGCAAACACTTCCTCATACTCCTGATTCTAGAGTGCTCCCTGTTTTCCTTTGATTGACTGAAAGAAGGGTCTGCATTTGTCAGATGCGCGGGATATAAATCTCCCAAGCGCTGCTACCATTCCTATTAGCCTCTGCACCTCTTTTATAGTTCGAGGGGATTTCAATTCGGCAATCGCCATCACTTGCTCGGGATTCACCTCTATTCCTCGGTGAGTAACCAGAAATCCCAATAATTTCCCTAAGTCGACCCCAAAAGCGCATTTAGACGTATTTAACTTCATGTTATATTTTCACAGAATATTGAAAGTTTCCTTCAGGTCGGCACAATGACTCGTGGCTTTGCGACTTTTAACTACCATATCATCGATGTAAACTTCTATAGTATTACCTATCATATGGAAAAACATTTTCGTTACTAACCTCTGGTATGTTGCTCCTGCATTTTTCAACCCGAAGGGCATTACTATGTAACAGTACGTTCCTTCTAGCGTTATAAAGGCAGTCTTTTCTTGATCCTCATTGGCAAGGGGGATCTGATGATATCCCCTGTAGGCATCCAAGAAACTCATATGCTCGTGCCCAGCTGTTGCATCTGCCAACTGATCTATCTTCGGTAGGGAGAAATTGTCTTTTGGACACGCTTTATTCAGGTTGGTAAAATCAATACAGACTCTCCATTTCCCATTTTTCTTCTTTACCACAACAGTGTTTGACAACCAAGTTGGATATTTCACCTCCCTAATTGTTTGAGACTCCAGCAAACGAGCCACTTCTTCTTTTACTGCTTCTTGATGCTGTGTTGCCGACCTCTTGAGCTTTTGCTTTACTGGCTTGAAGCTCGGATCTATGTTTAAGTGATGACATGCCATTTCTGGCGGTACGCCAAGCATGTCGGTGGTATTCCATGCAAATATATCGGCGTATTCTTTCAGTAGTGTAACGAGCTTTGTCCTTTGTTCAAAACTAAGAGTTGTTCCTAACAAAAAATACTTTTCTTGGTCAGCATCCTTGTCTAGAGGTACTTTAGTCAAGTCTTCAACTATTTGGTTTATAGCCTCCCTCTCTTCGCCTAAAGGTACTTTAGGGCTATTTTTTATAGCTTGGTCAGCAGGGTCAACTGAGCTGTCTAATATTGATTGCTATTTCATCTATTCTTCCACAGACCAATTTCCTAGGCGTTCTACCTTGTCTTTAGACATGACAGAAGCCAACAAGCAAGTTCTAGAATTAACTTGGTCTCCTCGAATATTTACTACTCCATCAAATGATGGGAACCTCAGCATTTGATGGTATGTTGATGGTACTGCCTTCATTTCGTGTAGCCAAGTACGCCTCATAATTGCATTGTATGTCGAGACTGTGTCCACTGCCAGGAACTTGGTCATAACGAAAACTAGTCCTGTCTTTACAGGCAACGTGACCTTTCCCTTGGGTAGAACCGTTTTTCCACTGAAGCTAATAAGTGGAGTATTCGAGGGCTTGAGATCTTTTTTCTTTAGGTCGAGCTTCTCAAATAGATCCATATACATGATTTCTGACGAACCCCCCAGATCAATTAGGACCCTTCTCACATCAAAATTGGCAATCCAAAGTATGACGACCAAGGCGTCATTGTGCAGTTGGTGAACATCGACCAAAACCTGTTCGATGAAACAGATCGCTTCGGCTATATCCTCTATCTTGATTCATTTGTTGGCGACCTCCGAGGTCATTCTCAACTCGTACACTTCTTTCTCTTTGGCTGCTTTCTGAATATAAGCCTGAGGAGAGTTGTTTGTGGACATCTGAGCGTTGGTGGCGGCATGGATCACATCAATTACCCCAGCTGGAGTGTTGGAGTCTCCTTTTGGCTCGGTTTTCCACCCTTTGGTTTTCTGCTCACTTTTAATGAATTCTGCGAGATGTCCAGCCTGGACTAACTCCTCCAGGTGCTACTTGAGAGATCGGCAATTCTCAGTCATATGGCCTATACCTCTATGATACGAGCACCTAAAATTTGGATTCCATTTAGATGGATCACCTATTAGCTTGTTCGGCCATTTGAAGAACGACTTACCTTTGATTTGACTTAGAACCTTGTAAATTGGTTCTTTGAAAAATGTATTCACCCCCAAAAAAGGGGACCTTTGGGGATATCCCTCCTTCTCAAACTTCCTTTCTCCCTCTTTATTCGGCTCAGCTTGTTTTTCCCTTCCAAACTGTCTCCGACTCGAATGTTCCTTAACCACTTCTCTGGATAAGTCGTCATCCACTTTGGCATACTTTTCAATCCTGGCCATTAATTCTTCCAGGTCAGTAGCAGGTCTCCTTGTGAGCGATTGGTATAGAGGATTTTCTTTCGGCAAGCCGATCTTGAAGGATGCAACTGCAATCTCTAGATTGCACCCTTCGACTTCATTCATGGTTTCCCAATAGCGATGCGCATACTCTCGTAAGCTTTCGTTACTTTTCTTTTTCAGCGTCAGTAGAGCCCCAACATCATTTGGTTGTTTACTGCTCATAATGAATCGAGCTGTGAACTGCTCAGCTAACTGAGACCACTCGTTAATCGTTCCTTTCGATAAGCTGTCGAACCACTTCATGGCGGACTCCCCCAAACTGCTAGGGAAGATAGTCCAGAGCAGTGGCTCGTTTCTTCGGTGGATGGTCATCTGCTGTCGGAAGTGCCTAATATGTGAGGCTGGGTCGGTCTTTCCGTCGTACAACTTGAAGTTTGGGACGACAAACTTGCTCGGGATTCGTGCTTTTTTTCGACCCAGGCAGTGAATGGAGATGACTCCAAACCGTCTCCGGCAAATCCAAGAGGTCACTCTAATAGGAATACCATCTCAACTCAAAACCCTCCTCCAATAGAGCATGAATGAACGATTGATTCGTGGAAAATTAGGGGTAAAATTGGTGAGTACCTAAGCATAAATCGTGACTAGGCTTACGGAATATCAAAGACTCACCAAGTTATCCACCCTCAACCCAGTCAAATCGAACCATTGAACTCTGAAAGAGGGGAGGAGAATGAGTTGAAATGGTATACCCAAGTAGAGGTTCTTCTTGGTTTTGCCAACTAAGAGATTTAGCTATTCATGCTTAAAATAAAGACAACAATATGATGAGAAGATATTATGAAGAAATAAAGATTAGATCTAAGCATAAACAAAATGCATAAATATAACTTCCAGATAATCTCCTCTTACTAAAGATTGGATGAGAAACTACCTACTCTTCATTGCTTTGTTAAAGCTAGAAAAGTGAGTGATGCTCATCCCTCTAAGTAGAGGAGTTACAAGGTAAAACACTTTACACAAGGAGCGGATCTTCGACAAAGAATGAGTAAATCACGTTCCACCCTTCACGACTTTGGTAAAACTCTAGAAAAGTGAAAGAGTTTCACTCTTTTAAGGGAAGAAGGAAGCTCAAACAATGGAAATAAAAGAAAGCAATAACACAATAAAAGAAAGCAATACTTAAAGTAAAAGAAAGCAATAACACAATAAAAGAAAGCAATAAATTAAAAGAAAGTAATAATACAATAAAAGAAAACAATACTTAAAGAAAGCAATAGGCAATAAGGAAAGTAATAATACTTTTGGAGAGTTTTCCACTACCAAAAGATGAATGTTTTACAAGTCCTAAGGGGTGGTATTTATAGGCAACAAGGGAGGGTGAAAGTCTTGTTAGGTGGCTTTGAATCTTGTTAGGTGGCCTTGAAAAGTCTTGTTTGGTGGCATGAAAGTCTTGTTAGGTGGCCTTGAATTCTTTGATCCCCCTTTGTTTTGAGCTTTGATAATTGGCACCCCAGTAGTTTGTAGCTTTAATGCAATTGACTCTCCAGTAGTTTGTAGCTTTGATGTACAAAACCCTGAAAAGAACAACAATTAATGCATTATCCTTTATTCACACACTAACTCTAATTTGATTTATTTTGACTAGTTTACTTTATTCAACTAACACAATTTGCCTATTAAATTATGCCTTAATTAGGGTTAATCAATTATCAGATCTAAAGACTTTAATGGATTGCGAGAATTGAGTTTGGACTATATTGGAAAAAATAATAATAAATTTGTGGCAATTAAGATCGAGTTTGTAAAAGACAAATCTAAGTGAAGCGAGAATAGTCATTAATAAAAATGACAAAGTACTTTGACCCTCCCATAGTAACAATTGGAAAGTGTCCCAAATATTGGAATGAAACAATTCAAAAGGGGAAAAAGAAAAAGAGTTACTGTTATTGAAAGGTAAAATTGGTTGTTTTGTAAGTTTATAAGACAAACAATCAAGTTGTTCACTATGAACATGTCCTAACTGATCACTGGAAATTAAATAATATAGACAACTTGAAGAAACATGACCTAGATGGGAATGCCAACGATTGAAAGGAGAGTTGGTCCGAGCAAAAACAGCAACAATAGAGTGGACTAAGGAAAATAGTTGTTGTGTAAGATGAAGATGGATAAGCTCAAACAAACATCCATGATTACGGCCTATCCCAAGGGTCTATCCTATTCATGGATCTTGGACAATACAACCAATAGAAGAGAACAAAATAGCGAGTTTGAGGTGAAAAAATTGACCCACAAATATAAGACTAAGACTAAGATTAGATATGTGAAAAGTGTAGGGAAGTAACACATGGAATGTAGAGATATGTCTAACATGATTGATATATATATGTGAGCCATCTGCAATGTGAATGGATGGGACAGAACTAGCAAATTGTGTGGAAGAAAACAATGATTCATTAGGGGTCATGTGGTTACAACATGTCGAGTCAAAGTACCAATATGATTTAATTGAAATGGCAAATAAAGTAGTAGAAGATGGATTAAATTGATACAGAAAGAACCCTTTGAGAATAGCCGCAAGATTACTAGCACTGAAGGTCGAAGAAAGAGACTTTTGAGGACAAAAGTCATTGACAGTAGAAGCAGCAATGTGAAAAACAAGCATAGACTTGTCACTGGACTAATTGCTAGATATGTACTTCTAGTTGGTGTTAAGTCTACCAATCCTGGGTGCATTATTGTACAAATGTTGTGGACAGTTACTCAAATAGTGGCTTGAGCTCTTTTTGTGATAGAACTTGCAAACTCGGGTAGGCGAGATGAGTAGAGCATGACTAGTCTTATGACAACATGAGTAGTGAGACGGAGGCATATCAGATAATGCCATACTAGATTTTGGATAATCAGTGAACCACTGGAAGATCGACGGAGGATGTAGAAGGATGGCTGGAAGGTGATTGGAATGTCACTGGAGGATGGTGGGAGATGATCAAAATTTCGTCAGAAGATGTCTGGAAGGTCCCTAAGAGATAGTCGGAGGAATATCAAAACTGCACCAGAGGATGATCGGAGGGTCACCGGACGATGGCAGAGAAAGGCTATTGGAGGAAAACTAGAAGGGAGAATGACGAAGAGTGTGAAGAGTTTTGATGTGGAGAATCCCTTACAATACAAACACAGAATATATTATCATTGGTTAGAATGATTCACAAAGGATAATATATTATCCTTGCCTAGGCTCTGATACCATGTGGAATAAAAAGTGAATATCAGTTGTATATTGCTTTGGTGTAAATTATTCTATACATGAGGAGGATGTTTATTTATAGTACAAGAGAGTAGTGAAGTTTTCTAATCTAACTAATGTGGGACAAACATATATATATATATATATATATATATATATATATATATATATATATATATATATATATATATATATATATATTCCCAAAGCTACCCAGTGTGGGGGGTTTGGTAGGACCCCTACCTGTATATATAACTAAAAGGAAGAAAAGTTCAAGGGAGGACAAAGAACCAAACCTCCAGAAGTACAAAGTGGGAGAAAGCAAAAGCAAGGTGGTGACTTACCCCCAAAAACATGAAAACAAAATGGGGACTCCCCACAAAATTAACTGCAAACATAAATGAAAATAAAATTCACCAACGAACGTGAGGAATCTGTCGAGCATCCAAGGCGAGGATGCCAACAATCACAGAAGGCAAAAATGATGAATCAGTAAATCACTGATTAAGCTGCTGAGAGCAAGTCCAATTAGGACGTGGCAGACGCGAGCCGAGAGAGAAGCACATAGAAGCTGAATGCGAGCAAGCAGGTAAGCATAAACCCAGAACTTAGTACCCTGAGAATAAATCTAAGAAACCACTTTACATTAAACCAAATTAAGAAACAAAATAATAAAAAAATCTCCTAAACCAAATTAAGAAACAAAATAATAATAAAATCTCCTAAATTTTTTTAATTGAACTGCATTGACGATGTTTAAATTAATTATTAAAATTCTTGGCACCTGTACTCCATCATATGGAGAGGGCTGGTTAATTTTTTATTTCTGTTTATAACTTATATTTAAAAAAAATTCTAATTTCACATTTTAAAGTTGATTATTACTTATATTGTGTACTGTCTTTTTGGTCATAAAATTTTGTATGTATTTGGATCTATTGATTTATAAGTTGTCATTTTTGGACTTGTTGTCCATTTTTCTTAAAAAAATTTATATCGAACCAATTTTTATACATCAAATATCAAATATCCTCAAGTAATAAATATCAATTAAACTGGAGTTTTCTTGATCAAAAAAAAAAAAAACAGGAGTTTGATGCTCAAAAAAATTATGTGTTCATGGAACTCCCCAGAATTCACTTCACATTGTTAAGCTACCCATGTGGATTAAGACAAACGATTTCTTCTAGTGTCAAATCTTTAAAAAAAAAAAATTCAAATTTATAATACATTATAAAATTCACTCTACATTAAGCTACACGTACATGATCTACACATGATTTTATGTCCAGCCAGGAAGGTCGTGTTATGTCCATAGTTGAAGAATTCTGAAAGGTAAAGGTATATTGCAAGAAGAAGAGCTACATATGTACAAGGGCATAGCCCTGGTTTAAAAGAAACATAAATCTGGAAGGGGCGTAAACGTATAACTACACCTCAGACAGATTTGTCTAAAAGAATGCGATTTCCATACAAAAAAACAATCTGGCAGTTAAGCAAGACAATCACTTGGGAGTTGCAATTTATCAGGAATTGCTAGGTTCAGTTGGGAACTTTTTGAATTTCAAAGAAGCAATTATGTCCCTAACTATTTGCAGCATGACCTTGAAGAGTGAATATGGATCCTTTGTCCGATTGGCAAAAATTCTAGAGTTTCTTTCAATCTATAAGCACTAGACTACAACAGATAAACATAGATTTTGGAGAACAGTGGATTGTGACAGCACAGATACTTCCCAGAGGAGTGCTATGGCATTGTCAGACATGGTTAAAAGTGTCCAGAATAGTGAACCAAGCAGTACCCAGCTATTACCTACCATGACCCGACCAGAATACATTTAGGACACAATAAAGACACGTCCAATATATGACGAAGATTTTTTTTTAAACTATTGAATATTCAAAGAGGTGTTATTTATATTTTTCTAATATATTTTTTGTTATGTAAATTATATACTATGTGATAGTACTCAGAATAATTTCTAAGCATGAGGTCGGACCAAGAGGTCAGACAAACAGGTCTGAAAAAGAAGTCAAGAAAGACACGCAGAGCCCAGGTTAGAACTAGAGCTTCCCCCCAGGCGCACCAACAGCGGAAGTGATAAGGAAACAGCTGGATGAAAATAGAAATCTGTTAGGCGGCAAAGAGCCGTACTCAAGGCATAAAATCCTTAACCAGCCAAGATCCTCTCCTAAGATTAAGGAGGGTTCCTCGGATAAATAGCAAGGATTTCGGTGCAGATCCCATAGAACTAGGAACAACCCTATAAATATTATGTAACTCTCCCAAAGCAAGGGGAGAACCTGAGTAACCTATACTTTTGAATAGTAAGGCAAAAGAAAAGGAGCAAGAATCTTCATTGAGGAGTGGACTAGCCAAGCTTCCGAGCTGGTGAACCACTATACTTTTATTGTGCAAGTCTCCCCCCGATCCCCCAATTATCTCAAACACAAACTACACGAGCCCCGTAGTTCAGATCCCATCTGCCAAGTGTAATCCATTCTCCCTGCTCATCCTCTCCGCTTTATACCATCAGTTTGGCGCCATCTGTGGGAACGATTGTTCCTATTACAAATATACTGATCTTTCTGTAACTGATGGTTTCAACCTGTAACATGAGCAGAAGCCAGACTAATCTACCACATATGCAAGAACAACAGGAAGCCACCAACGATAGACAACCTGAGAACGTCCCAGGGGAAAATCCCTTGATGGGGAATCCCCACACAAATAATGAGTTGGAGGCTCTCCGTCTAGTTAATCAATGTCTGATATAGCATAATAAAGAGCTCTTGAAGCTCTTGCAACGCCCTGAGAAGGCACGACTGGCCCAAGAAGGCCATAATAACCCCCCTCACAGAGAGCAACAACATCTCGACCCCCTCATAGATGTTGGTGAAGGAGGGAAAAACAGTCAGACCGAGAGACAAGATCCTCATCCACTCCCAAGGAATAGACGCAACGAAGAGGTGCAAAGTCAAAACATTGGAGAAGAAAATGAATGATTTTCTCCCCTATCAACAAGAGAGGAGAGAGCAGTATTGGGAACAACGCTTTAATGGCATCCAACAAGAGCTCAACCATATGAAGGAAGCTGTGAAGAACAAGGTCCTAGTCACAATGGATGCCCTGGTGCAACAAACTGAGTCACCATTTGTTGTAGGCGTACTGTATTTTCCTCTCTCCCCCAAAATTCAGGATGCCGCAGATAGAAGCTTTTGATGGGACAAAGGACCCCATGGACTACCTAAATACTTATAAAAACCAGATGGAGCTCCACGGGCACCAAGACCCAGTGCGCTGTAGAGCCTTTGCCATCACGCTAAAAGGGTCATCCCTGGCATGGTTCAATAGGCTCCCCTCGGCCTCAATCTCCTCTTTTAAATAGCTTTTTATATCCTTCGTATCTCACTTCATAGGAGCTTGGACATACAAAAAATCAAGCTACCACTTATTGAACGTGAAACAAGGACCCCAAGCGAACCTCAAGTCTTATGTCCAGCGGTTCAACTCAGAGTCTCTGAAAGTGGATGTCCCAGATGAGAAGTTTGTCATTACAGCGTTTATAGCTGGTATAGGCATACAATCCAAAGATCTTATATTCTCTATTTCAAAGAACCCTCAGGCAAGCATGGCTGAGGCATTGGCTAAGGTAGAAAAATATATAAACGGTGAAGAAGCTCTTCTCTCAAAGGTGGGATATTCCTCTATGCAAAAAGACAAAAGAAAAGAGGAAAAGAAAAGGGACAGAAGTCCCAGAAGGGAAAGAGGGCGTGATAGGTCTCCAAGAAGGGACAGAAATCGCTCCCCCAAAAGGAGGAGGGATGTCAAAGATCGCTTAGGTTTACCAGGGCCAGAGCTACAGCCAAGGTACGCACCCCAGCAGCTCCCCCCACTCACCGCAACGATATCTCAAATCTTATACGAGGTGTAGAGCGAGAAGTTTCTAAGGTGGCCACCTCGGATGAAAGTAATTCCAGCAAAGAGAGATCCCACAAAGTATTACAAATACTATAGAGATCATGGTCACCATACAGATGATTATATCCAACTGAAGAAAGAGATTGAGTTCTTGATCTACCGAGATCAGTTGCGCCGTTATGTAGCTCGGGATAATCAGGACCGAGCCCCTCCACCTCCACCACCTCAGCAACAGGCTCTTGTGTTGCATCAACAACCCCTGGGTGAAATTAGAGTAATTTCTGGAGGGTTCGCAGGGGGAAGGGAAGCCAGTTCTGCTCGGAAGGCGCACCTGCGCAGAATCAGAGCTGGCGAAGCACTGAAAATACACATTGTGTCCAATGCACCCCGGCTGAACATGGCCATCACCTTTTTAAACTCAGATTTGGAAGGCTTCCAACACCCCCATGATGACCCACTAGTGTTAAAAGCTGTTGTGGCTAATAGAACTGTTTATCGAGTTTTAATTGACAATGGGAGCTCAGCAGATATCATATTCGCTTCTGCATTTGACAAAATGGGCATAGGTAGAGAAAAGCTGGAGCCAGTCAGTGCTCACCTATTGGGTTTCGCAAGAAAGAGGGTATTGTACCTAGGTTGAATCCGGCTCGTCCTCACTATGGGAGATCCTCTCTACTAGGCCACCACCATAGTAAGGTTCCTAGTTGTGGATGCCCCTTCTACATATAATATGCTTCTCAGGAGGCCCTCCCTCAACGCAATGAAGGCAATCCCCTCTGCCTATCACTTGGTTATAAAATTTCCTACAGAAAGTAGAGTTAGAGTGGTCTGAGGAGACCAGCGGGTAGCAAGGGAGTGCTACATGACCTCGATGAAACAAAGAGAAGTCGAGAATTTCCAGCTAGATAAGCTAGATATGATGGATGAACTAGATACTAGACCAACACCATCAAAAGAGCTAGAGCCCGTTCAGCTTGATGAGGAGCCTGAACACCTTGTTTATGTTGGGTTTAAGCTAAGCGAGGAAGTAAAAGACCTCCTCATCCAATTCCTAAAGGAGAATAGGGGAGTATTCGCCTGGAAGTAGGAAGACATGGAAGAAATCGATCCTTTGATTAGCACACAGAGGCTAAGTGTGAATCCCACCTGCAGAACGGTCAAGCAAAAACGAAGGAGCTTTACCCTAGAATGGTAGAAGGTAATCAATCAGGAGGTCAACAAGCTTCTCCACGCTAGAGCCATTAGGGAAGTTGACTACCCTACCTGGCTAGCCAATGTGGCTCTGGTCAAGAAAACCAACGGCAAGTGGTGACTGTGCATTGACTTTGATCTCAACAGAGCATGCCCCAAGGACAACTTCCCTTTACCCTAGATAGACCTAATATTAGATGCCACAACTGAACATGAACTCCTCAGTTTCATGGATGCTTTCTCAGGATATAATCAGATCAAAATGGATCTAGTCGACCAAGAGAAAACCTCCTTTATAACCGAGCAAGGAACGTATTGCTACCAGGTTATGCCTTTTGGGCTAAAAAATACAGGAGCCACCTACCAGCGTCAAGTGAATCGGATGTTCCAAGGGCAACTTGGAACAATCATGGAGGTCTACATCGACGATATACTGGTAAAATCACTGAAGGAAGAGCTTCACATTGCACATTTAGCGGAATCGTTCCAAATCCTTAAGCAATACAAGATGAAACTCAATCCTGCAAAGTGTGCCTTTAGAGTATCTGCAGGAAAATTTTTAGGTTTGATAGTCAACAGTAGAGGAATTGAGGCTAACCCAGAAAAGTTGAAGGTAGCCTTGGATATGCAACCACCTTCTAATGTAAAGGAGATCCAGCGCTTGACAGGAAGAATAACTGCTTAAGTCGTTTTGTCTCCAGGCCAAGTGATAAATGTCAGCCTTTCTTTCAAATCTTAAAAAAGGCATTCCAATGGGACGATCGGTGTCAAGAGGCATTCAAAGCTTTGAAGGCCTACCTGAGCTCCCCTCCTATCCTGGTAAGTCCCTTGCAGAGGGAGGTACTAACCCTCTATCTAGCTGTTTCAGATTTCTCAACTAGTGCAGCTCTGGTAAGGGAGCAAGACAGGTCTCAGCAACCTGTCTACTACTACAGTAGAGCTCTAAGGGGGGCAGAAGAGAGGTATCCGAAAATGGAAAAGCTTGTTTTAGCATTGGTGACTACGACTAGGAGACTTAGACCCTATTTCTAGGCTCATACCATCGAGGTTCCGACAAAACAACCAATGAAACAAGTGTTACATAAGCCAGAGTCCTTTGGGAGGCTGATAAAGTGGGTCATAGAGCTCAGCGAGTTCGACATAAGATTTAAACCTAGAACTATGCTCAAAGGCCAAGTTTTAGCAGATTTTATCGCAAAATTTACAATATCAGCACCTATGGAAGCAATGCAGCTAGTACCTGACCTTCCTACATGAAAATTTTCCATGGATGGAGCTGTCAAAGCTCAAGGAATTGGCGCAGGCCTGATACTGACCTCTCCAGATGGGATAGACGTCAAATACGCCCTCAGATTCGGGTTTAAAATTCCAAACAATGAGGCAGAGTATGAATCCGTCATTGCCAGACTCAATCTTGCTCACTCGATGGAAGCTGAGCAGTTGGAGATTTGTAGGGACTCCCAGCTGATGGTAAAACAAATGGAGGAGGCATATAAGGCTAAAAGTGAGAAGATGCTCATTTACCTCAGAAAGGTACAAGAGTTAATCAAAAATTTTTGCAAGTAAAGATTAGACATGTCCTGAGAATTGAGAATTCACGAGTGGATGCCTTGGTGAGGTTGGCAACAGCCTCATAGGAAAGTTTGCATAGGTTGATTCTGGTGGAGTACTTAGCAGAACCATCTGTGTGCATTGGAGATGAAAAAGTGCTACCTGTACAAGCCCCACCAAGCTGGATGGACCCCATCCTAGGCTACTTTTAGCATGGAACTTTGCCAGAAGATCCCAAAGAAGCTGTGAAGCTAAAAACTAGGTCAGCCAGATTTTTTATTTTGCAAGGAAGCTTATACAAGCGAGGCTTTTGAACACCTCTTCTTAAATGCGTGGGAGGCGAAGATGCCGATTACGTACTCAGAGAAGTCCATGAGGGAGTCTGTGAAAATCACATTGGAGCTCGGGCTCTAGCGGGGAAGGCGTTGAGGCAGGGGTACTATTGGCCCACAATGCTCAAGGATGCTACAGATTTGGTCAAAAGATGCAAGATCTGTCAAATGCATGTCAACATCCCCCATTGTCCTCTAGAGCTCCTAACCTCGGTCATTAGCCCATGGCCCTTCCAGCAATGGGGACTGGACATATTGGGACCCCTTCCTACCAGTGTAGGATAGTGCAAGTTCGTCATCGTCGGGGTAGACCACTTTATCAAATGGGCGGAAGTGGAGCTTTTGGCAACAATTACTGAACAGAAAGTCCAAAGCCTTACCTAGAAGTCCATAATCTGTAGGTTTGGTATTCCCAAGGCAATCATTTCTGACAACGGGAAACAATTCGACAATCCAAAATTCAAAAACTTCTGTGTTGAGCTCCGAATTAAGAATTATTTCTCAGCTCCAGCTCATCCATGGTCTAACGGGCAAGTGAAAGTCACCATTAGAACCATAAAAGCGGCTCTGAAGACTAAACTTGAGGATCTGAAGGGCAAATGGGTGGAATACCTCCTAGAAGTATTATGGGTCTATAGAACAACTGCCAGGTCAGCTACTCAAGAAATACCGTTTGCCTTGGCCTTCGGAACTGAAGCAGTGGTGCCTGTCGAGGTTGGGCTTCCATCCCCCAGGATTGAACTCACAGATGATGGACCCAACGACGAGTCACCTCTATTGAGCCTGGATCTCTTAGAAGAGAAAAGAGAGGCAGCTCTACGTCGTATCAAAAATTACCAGAGAAAGAAGGGTAGGTACTATGACAAAAAGGTCAGACATAAGAGCTTCAAGGTGGGTGACCTAGTACTTAGAAAATTATTGTTAGTAAGAAAGGACCCCACTCATGGAAAGTTGGGACCCAATTGGGAAGGCCCCTATATTTTCTCGAGGCTGGTCAGACTAGGGAACTATGAGTTACAGATGGAGGAAGGAAAAATCCTAGCCCACTCTTGTATTGCAGAACATCTCAAGAAATTTTTCCAGTGAGTCAATTTTGTAATTTGATCATTCTCAATAAAACAACAAGTATTTGATTTATGCATGAGGGATTGCGTAAAAAGAGCTCTATAGCTCGCGACGAACTCTTCGGTTCATAAACNTAGTGCAAGTTCGTCATCGTCGGGGTAGACCACTTTATCAAATGGGCGGAAGTGGAGCTTTTGGCAACAATTACTGAACAGAAAGTCCAAAGCCTTACCTAGAAGTCCATAATCTGTAGGTTTGGTATTCCCAAGGCAATCATTTCTAACAACGGGAAACAATTCGACAATCCAAAATTCAAAAACTTCTGTGCTGAGCTCGGAATTAAGAATTACTTCTCAGCTCCAGTTCATCCACGATCTAATGGGCAAGTGAAAGTCACCATTAGAACCATAAAAGCGGCTCTGAAGACTAAACTTGAGGATGTGAAGGACAAATGGGTGGAATACCTCCTAGAAGTATTATGGGTCTATAGAACAACTGCCAGGTCAGCTACTAAAGAAATACCGTTTGCCTTGGCCTTCGGAACTGAAGCAGTGGTGCCTGTCGAGGTTGGGCTTCCATCCCCCAGGATTGAACTCACAGATGATGGACCCAACGACGAGTCACCTCTATTGAGCCTGGATCTCTTAGAAGAGAAAAGAGAGGCAGCTCTACGTCGTATCAAAAATTACCAGAGAAAGAAGGGTAGGTACTATGACAAAAAGGTCAGACATAAGAGCTTCAAGGTGGGTGACCTAGTACTTAGAAAATTATTGTTAGTAAGAAAGGACCCCACTCATGGAAAGTTGGGACCCAATTGGGAAGGCCCCTATATTTTCTCGAGGCTGGTCAGACTAGGGAACTATGAGTTACAGATGGAGGAAGGAAAAATCCTAGCCCACTCTTGTATTGCAGAACATCTCAAGAAATTTTTCCAGTGAGTCAATTTTGTAATTTGATCATTCTCAATAAAACAACAAGTATTTGATTTATGCATGAGGGATTGCGTAAAAAGAGCTCTATAGCTCGCGACGAACTCTTCGGTTCATAAACAGAGCTCTATAGCTCACGATGAATTCTTTAGTTCATAAACAGAGCTCTATAGCTCGTGATGAACTCTTCAGTTCATAAACAGAGCTCTATAGCTCATGATGAACTCTTCAATTCATAAAAAGATCTCTATAGCNGACAACGGGAAACAATTCGACAATCCAAAATTCAAAAACTTCTGTGTTGAGCTCCGAATTAAGAATTATTTCTCAGCTCCAGCTCATCCATGGTCTAACGGGCAAGTGAAAGTCACCATTAGAACCATAAAAGCGGCTCTGAAGACTAAACTTGAGGATCTGAAGGGCAAATGGGTGGAATACCTCCTAGAAGTATTATGGGTCTATAGAACAACTGCCAGGTCAGCTACTCAAGAAATACCGTTTGCCTTGGCCTTCGGAACTGAAGCAGTGGTGCCTGTCGAGGTTGGGCTTCCATCCCCCAGGATTGAACTCACAGATGATGGACCCAACGACGAGTCACCTCTATTGAGCCTGGATCTCTTAGAAGAGAAAAGAGAGGCAGCTTTACGTCGTATCAAAAATTACCAGAGAAAGAAGGGTAGGTACTATGACAAAAAGGTCAGACATAAGAGCTTCAAGGTGGGTGACCTAGTACTTAGAAAATTATTGTTAGTAAGAAAGGACCCCACTCATGGAAAGTTGGGACCCAATTGGGAAGGCCCCTATATTTTCTCGAGGCTGGTCAGACTAGGGAACTATGAGTTACAGATGGAGGAAGGAAAAATCCTAGCCCACTCTTGTATTGCAGAACATCTCAAGAAATTTTTCCAGTGAGTCAATTTTGTAATTTGATCATTCTCAATAAAACAACAAGTATTTGATTTATGCATGAGGGATTGCGTAAAAAGAGCTCTATAGCTCGCGACGAACTCTTCGGTTCATAAACAGAGCTCTATAGCTCACGATGAATTCTTTAGTTCATAAACAGAGCTCTATAGCTCGTGATGAACTCTTCAGTTCATAAACAGAGCTCTATAGCTCATGATGAACTCTTCAATTCATAAAAAGATCTCTATAGCTCATAATGAACTCTTCAGTTCATAAACAGAGCTCTATAGCTCGCGATGAACTCTTCGGTTCATAAACCTTGCTCTATAGCTCATGATGCACTCTTTGGTTCATAAACAAAGCTTTATAGCGAATGATGAACTCTTTAGTTCATAAACAAAGCTTTATAGCTCATAATGAACTCTTCAGTTCATAAAAAGAGCTCTATAGCTCATGATGAACTCTTCAGTTCATAAAAAGAGCTCTATAGCTCATGATGAACTCTTCAGTTCATAAAAAGAGATCAATAGCTCACGATTAACTCTCCCATTCATAAGAATGAGTTCAGTAGCTCTCAACAAACTTCCCAGTTCAATCAAACGGGCCCAGTAGCCCCGAGAATAGAAGCATATAACAAAATTCAAAATCACGAGCTTAAGAATCGAAAGAAGAGTCAATAACCATCAAATAAGAACAAAGGCTCACATAACCAACAGCAATACAAAGCAAAAAGATTACAAGAGACATTCTCAGTTCTTAATCGTCCCTGAAGCGTCTCTGGAGATCAGCAATCTCCTCCTTTAAGCGGGTGTTTTCTTCTCTTAACTCATCCCTCTCCTTCNCCCCTAAAGCGTCTCTGGAGATCAACAATCTCCTCCTTTAAGCGGGTGTTTTCTTCTCTTAACTCATCCCTCTCCTTCTGGGCCTCAATCAGAAGATTTATAAATTTTTGCCCGGATGAGGAAAACAGAATTGTGGGCAGTTCAGATCCAGATGAAGACGAAGAGTCACTAGCAGCACCACTCCTCCCACGTTTCTTAGAGGATGTATTAACATCCTCGTCCTCGTCGAATTCAGAATCAGGAGAATCTGGGTAAGAAATAAAGTCCACAGCTGCACCTGTAGTGCTGAACAGAAACAAGTTGTCCAGTGTCATCAGCTTAGAGAAAGGCACAAGCTCAACTTCGAGCATCTGACTGATCTGCATTTCCTCTAATAAATCCAATTCAGGAAGACCTACCAACCAAATCAAATCGTACGATTAGGAAGCAACATCAGGAGACCTGAACAAGGACAGGCTGCCAAGATACTTACCTGAATAAGAATAGCTCCTCCAGGATCTGGGAACTCTACACTCTCTATAGTGCAGCTCTATGGACCTCCAAGAGTCCCCAGAAACATAAAAGAAGCGATGAGCCCATCCCTTAGGAAGAGAAGGAAGGTCAAACACCAGACACCGCAACCTGAAGTTCCTCCATCGAAAATAGACAAAACATGAGACCTTATCTTCCTCAAGGTCGAAACAGTAAAAGAATTCTCCTACAAAGGGAAACTTGTCATCACCTTGCAAGTGCCAAAACAGGAAAAAACTGATCATGGTGGCCCAACCATTGGTAGAGAGACGAGAAGGGCACAAACCACAATAAGCCAAGATATAAACAACAACAGGATGAATGGGGAGACACATCCCCATGTCCAAAGCCCCTTCAAAGAAGCAAGTATCCCCTCGAGGAAGGTAATTGCAGGGCTCATTAATAGAGGGGGCCCGAAGAGTTAGTTTCACATCAAGGAAGAACTTCTTCTTTATCTCATCTAAATTTGAGGGTTATATTGACGAATGAACTAAGTAGCAAGTCTGCCACTCCAACTCAATTACAAAGGATCTCCGTTCACTAAACAGGGGCAAGATGGGGATAGCCATCGACAAATTCAGGGAAGGTAAAAAAAAGTAAGAAGTAGAAGAATGGTAAATCTTCGAGAATAAAAAGAGGCTCCTACAACGGGAAGGAACCAAGAAAGTATAGCAAAACCATAGAAACACCAAGCTTTAATGCAATGAAAAACATACACGATAACCAAAGTCGATAGACCTTTGGATTTTCTAATTAAAGAAGGCAGTTACACTTTTGAAAGGCAGTTGGGGAAGCGCGTAAAAAAAAGA
Organism: Ilex paraguariensis; assembly: GCA_963454935.2. NCBI lineage: Eukaryota > Viridiplantae > Streptophyta > Magnoliopsida > Aquifoliales > Aquifoliaceae > Ilex > Ilex paraguariensis. The sequence goes on from CAUOFW020004081.1 coordinate 100,577, forward strand.
AGGGAGAGTAGGGAAAAAGAGTCTCGACCAGATGTTCACAGAAGATCAAAACAAGCTCAGTCCCAGTAGTCTCAACATTTCCTTAATACTCCTCATCCATCTCAAGCGTTAACAACCCTCGATTGTCCAACAGAAGTCTAGTACAATAAGCTGTGTTTTAACTTGGGAGATTAACTTCAAGCTCATAATAGAGCTGGTATGATTGCATGGACCTTCCAAGGCAACTCAGTATTTATGAGCTAAAATGTAGCTGGTATGGCTGCATGGACCCTCCAAGGCAGCTTAGTTATAAGTTAAGAGTAGCTCGTATGGTTGCATGGACCTTCCAATGCAGCTTATTACTTTTAGGTATTTAAGAGTTAAGCTCAGCTCGTATGATTGCATGGACCTTCCAAGGCAACTCCCTACTTCTCAAGTAACTATGGACCTCAGCATCAAGTTACACACTCTCTTCGCCAAATCCACCAAACACAAGTATAGCAATCTCCTAAAGACAGACCTCAGATTCGTTCCTCTGAAAAGAGCTCGGTGAGATAGTAGACTCGCACTTCCAACAGATTTGCTTTCAGAAGAACTAAGTTCTCCTCAAAGAAAAGGAGGGGCAAGGAAAGGAATACAAAGTAAAATAGTACAACTCAAAGGCAAAGCACAACTCAAAGGCAAAAATTAGCGAGTACAAATATAATACAGAGAAGAAAAGTCGTGAATCAATTGTACTTGTCAAAAATAGAAAAGAGTTACTTCAAAGTTACAAATTTTTCTCATTCTAAAAGCCCTAAGTTCCTGATGGGGGAGTAGTTGAAGGATTCTGTAATTTAGTAGGAGAAGTCTCAATAGCAGGAACAGGAAGGGAGCCTGGAGGTTCAGCAAAGGAAGTAGCTGACAAGTCCTCCATTGAAGGCCCTAAGAGGGAAGGGGCTGGGAGCTCGAAATTTGGAGTTTCTATAAGCTCTGAGGAAGGCAAGGAAAGAGGAATCTCAGGAATTTCCAAGGTAGGGACATCGACCTTTGCAGATGGTGAGTCTAGGACCAGAGCTTGGGAGGCAAGGTTGGCAGAGAAAGGGGTAGCTTTAGAAGCAGGAGGAGGCGTGGTGTTAACCTCAAAATCCACTGCCTCAGCCCTCTCCTCAGTAGAGGAATCAAAATTGAAATCTTATTCAGGGTAGAGCTCCTCAACTCTATCTTGAAAAGGCAAGCCACCCAGAAGCCCACTGAGTGGTGATGTCATCAGCTAGCTTGGCAATTAGACTATCTTTCTCCTTACTTGCTGCCCTCTCCATCTCAAGCTCTTCTTGAAGAGTGTCGTTTGTCTCAACCAGGAGGTCATATTCCCTCTTCATAGTTCGGTAAGAGCTCAAACCCTCAAGGGACTCTTGACTGACTTTGAGCCATTCATCTATTTTCTGTCTGAGCTCCGTAGAGATTTTTCTGAGTTCTTCCCTAGTTTTTCTGGCCTCTTCCTTTTAACTCCTGCTTTCACCCTCAATACTCTCCTTCTCGACTTCCAAGTTCCTATTTAAGGAAATCTGCTTCTCCATTTGCTCCTGCAAATCCTGGATTTGAGCTTTGAGGTCACTGTTTTCAAAGGACAACTCAACGACCTTAAGCTCGAATGCCTTGGAAGCCTAAACAGAACCCTCCATAGCTTGGATCCTTTTTAGCAGCCCACTAATGTGGATGGCCATCTGAAAACAAACCTAACCCAGGGGAAACTCAGTTCACAATGATCAAATAAAAAAGATACGTATAGATATATACAGCAAAGCTTACGGAAGTGGCTGCAAAGAGGGTAGTAGAAATGGAACTCCCAAGTGGCATAGTGGAAGCCCGCTGGATGTCAGATTCGGGGAGGATTTAAGCAATGGCCTCCGCAGCTCGCTTTTCTTTATCAATCAGGGAGCTCGAGCTTGCCTCGACACTTCCCCCTTTTTCACTCTTGCAGATCTTCAAATGTTCTAGAGATGGTCCCTCAGAGGTACAAGGGGGAATAACTCCCAACAGAATGCGAGAGACCACCTCTAAAGCCTTCTCAACCTCTATTGAAGAGGGAGGAGTGAGGGGCAGATCTGGCTTAAACCCCCCATTAGAAGGGGGCAGCCCAGTCTCTTGGGAGAGAAAGGTTTGCACAACCTTTGGGGAGACTAAGGTGGTTGGGGGCCCCACTACGGTTGCTTNGCCCCCACTAGAAGGGGGCAGCCCAGTCTCTTGGGAGAGAAAGGTTTGCACAACCTTTGGGGAGACTAAGGTGGTTAGGGGCCCCACTAGGGTTGCTTGAGGTGAAGTAGAGGTCACCTCCAGTTTTAGAACTTTGGAAGCTGAACCACTTCTTGATCCGGCCTCGGCCTTGCGTTTGCCTCCACTCTTGTTCTTTCTCATCAAAGATAGCTTGGCATTTCGATCTTTCGCGGTTGGCTCCATCGAAGAAGAGCCTGGAAACCCAAGGAATAACCAACATAAAAATAGGAGCGAGGGAGAAAAAGGGAGGCAAGGGCGAAGGTGGAGAGGAACGTTACCTGCTACCTCTTTAGCTCTGACAATGGAGAGTGGAATGGGGGCTTCTACTATCACCTTTGGAAGGCTGAACTCTTCCCTTACTAGGACCCAAGGCTTGATTTCAGAATATTTTTCTGGTTTACACTTCTCCAACGTCAGCAGCACCTGTTTGTCCTCAGCGCTGAGTTCAGGTCGAACACCTAAAACATAAAATAAGACAGGACAAGGCCATGAGGGCTCTCCAAATTTGAGCATGGATAGTTTGAACAAGGACTTACCCAAGTTATCGGGGGCAAATCAGGCTCTAGGTATGGGAGAGTATCTGTTTTATCAGCCGAATTGTACTCCCAGTATTCTCCCCACACGAAGAAGAAAAGTTTTCTCCAACCCTTTTGGGAGTTCGGGAGGTCAGAAATAATCTGTTTAGCCTTTACCCGTTTAAAAATGTACAAGAATCCATCGGTAGGGGTATACTTAACATTGAAAAGCTCCATTAGTAAGGAGACAGTAGGAACACCGAGCTTGTGTAGCTTGAAAAAAACAAGGAGGCCCACCAACACACCCCAAAAGTTGGGAGACAGTTGAGCAGGATAGACGTTAAAATGCTGAAGAACACTCTTGACAAAAGGGTGTAAGGGAAAGCGTAGACCATTTTCGAAGGTAGCAATAAAGAAGTAAACCTTCTTATGGACTTGGGAAACGTATGGGGTAAATTTGTCGGGACACCAGAACTGAACTCCTGGGGGAAAACTGTAGCGAGTACAATAGAGGGGAGGAATATTCGTGAAACACTCCCTAAGGGTTTGGGGAGCAACACAACAACTCCCAATAAGGGAGACCCTAGCGGTCGAGTAAGGGTCCAAGAAAAGGAGAATGCGAGATAGCGATCGACCACGGTTTCTAAAATAGCAAAATCGAAAGGTCCAAAAATGCAAGAACTACCTCAAATCTGAGGGATCCAGAACGAAGAAACGAACATGGGGTAAAAAGCGTACCTAGGAGAGGAGGAACAGTGGGCCAAAGCCAGAATTAGATGCAAAGAGCAAATCTCGCTGAGACCTTGGATTGGATTAGGGAAAATCGTTTCCTCAGCGAAACCCTAGTGGCACCAGCAAAATCGAAAAATCGAAAGTCGTAGGAAAAACAAGGGAAAAGGTGTAGAAAGAGAGTTCAAAGGATGGAATGAATCGCTCCCCCTCAATTTGGAAGCATTTAAAGCTAACGATACAGAAAGGAGAACATGCACAAGAAACGAGGAAGTGAAATGATTGCATGAAACTGTCAAAAGCCTATTTGCATGCAAATCGAGGTCTGCATCTGGAGGTTAGTCCTGTCTAAGCCTCAGCTCAGCCCCCATCCAAGTTCACTTAGAGTAAGGGCTGGGGGGCAACTGATAGTGCTCAGAATAATTTTCAAGCATGAGGTCGGACCAGGAGGTCAGACCATGAGGTCAGACAAGCAGGTCTGAAAAAGAAGTCAGGAAAGACACGCAGAGCCCAGGTCAGAACTAGAGCTTCCCCCCAAGCACGCCAACAGCGGAAGTGATAAGGAAACAGTTGGATGAAAATAGAAATCTGTTAGGTGGCAAAGAGTCGTACTCAAGGCATAAAATCCTTAACCAGCCAAAATCCTCTCCTAAGATTATGGAGGGTTCCTTGGATAAATAGCAAGGATCTCAGTGCATATCTCATAGAACTAGGAATAGCCCTATAAATATTATGTAACTCTCCCAAAGCAAGGGGAGAACCTGAGTAACCTATACTCTATCCTGTAAACCTTCTGAATAGTAAGGAAAAAGAAAAGGAGCAAGAATCTCCATTGAGGAGTGGACTAATCAAGCTTCCGAGCTGGTGAACCACTATACTTTTATTGTGTAAGTCTCCCCCCGTAATCTCAAGCACAAACTACACGAGCCTCGCGGTTCAGATCCCATCTGCCAAGTGTAATCCATTCCCCTGCTCATCCTCACCGATTTACACCATCACTATGAATGACAATGAATAAAATGATATTTGATGAATATGATAAATATTTATTTTGATCTATTTTAATTTTAATCAAAAAATTAATATGAACTAGATCTTATTATTAATATTATTATAACTAGATTTATTTATTTATTGACATTTACTAGGAACTCTCCTTTGTTCAGTGACTATGGTGTGACGTTGCACAAATCATTTTTACTTATTTATTTATTTTTCTCTAAATTGCATGTGATTGGTTTTCATTTGCTACAATAAGTGTTAGTTATCAATTTTTTTTTGACCAGGTGAAATTCATGGAGCCCAAACACTAGAGTTAGTGATAGCTTCTTAATTTTATTTTTCTTTTTCTTAATTAGGTTTGGAGGGTTGGTGATCTGATGGAAGGGACATTAGTAACTATAAAACAGTGGCGGCTTGAGTTGGTTTGTGAAGTTTTACCATATGGGTCTTTGAGTTAATGCAGAACAATTATGAGTTTGTTTGAAGGGTAAAACTTAAAAGAATCTTTTCAAGTTTTACCATATGGCTTCTGTTAATGGTTTATACATTCTATAAAAATGTATAGGTTTCTTGGACACGATTTTTTGAGTAACTTTGAGAGGAGCTTGTTGAATTGTTCAATAAAGATTTAAAATCATTCTCGAAATGTTGTTACAATGAAAACATTTGTAGATTTGAACATAAACAAAGTGGGTGTGACAAAGAAATATGATCCTTTTTAAGCAAAGGCCAAATTAGATTCTAAGAACTCCTTTTTTTAAGGGAAAATTGGAAGGGGATACACCAAAGCAGAGTTAATTGTAAAAAAAAAAAAGTACACAGAACAAAATGTATGGTTAAAAAATCCTTAATTTTGATACTTATTTGTTCCAAGTGCATTATTTGAAATTTTTATATTTTCTTCTGACCTTTGTATCCTCCCTTGATCCATGTGTAATTTTTTTGGAAAGTGATTTTATTTTCAAATTATATTTATGCATTAAACATTTCCTAATTTTATGGGATTACTTTAATATTTCATCTATATTTGGATATATGACTATGTTTGAATTTTAAATTTTGAAACACTCTATTTTTTACCATAGTCATCTTCTTTGGCTGGCTTTTCAGCGAATTTTTTTGGTTAGACATTGGAAGCCTGAAGTCTCGTTGGCTTCAACTAGCCAGACCCTTGCCTTTTTTACCATAGTCGTCTTCTTCGACTAACTATACACAGAATTTTTTTGCCCAGACGTTGGAAGATGACTGTGTTGTTTGTCTTCGACTGTACACATAATTTTTTTGGCCAGACATTGGAAGCCTGAAGTGTTGTTGTCTTTAGTATGTTAACCACTTGCAGTTTAAATATGTTAATGTATATATGTTTTAAGTATATATGTACTTCCATATATGTTTTTATTTTTTGTTTCATTTTATCTATTCTTTTAATAGTTTCAGAGATTTTGGCAATGGAAGAAACGATATTGTTGTTATGTACATACCGTAATGCTACTCAGTATTCAAAATATGTGTTAATTCAAAAATATCAGAACTTTTTCGTGAAGTTTACGAGACTTGGGAGGAGTTGTTTAATTTGCCAGTCCAGTTGTCCAGAAATCTTGTAACAAGCCGTTGTAAACTTAGTAATGTTATCATTTAATGACATTGTTCACTATTTTAAGTTTATTACAATTTGTTTTTACAATCTTTTTTTGGGCTTGTTTGTTTTAGTGACGTTTTCACATTTTAAGTTATATGTTTTTTTTTTGTCTAACATTTGATGGATTATTTTGTATGCAACCCTGTATCAATGACGGTGTATCCATAACAGTGTATCGAGAATAGTGTAACAATAACATACACAACTAGTTCTATATTGGATTTATTAACATATTCGTCAAAACAACTGGTCTCTATCTTTTGTAACATTGTTACACTATGATTGATACACTAATTTTGATTCAGTGTTATACTGTTGTTGCTACACTTTATTCATTAATTACTTTGCTACACTTTCTTTGTTACACTTTTGTTGTTACATTTTCTTTGTTACACTATGAGGGAAACACAATCAACAGTGAGGATATGAAACAGTGTAATCACACACAATTATTCAACAAGGCATAAACATTTGTATCTAAATACCTATATTCACAATTATTCAACAAGGAATAAACATCTTTAACAATCTGGATAATTAGCATTCATCACATAACAATATTTTACAAACAGAATATCTAAATACATGTCTTATGAATTCATTATCATTTGTCCGCATATTTTTTCTTCAGCTTTTTACGTATTTTCAGATCTTCTTCACTCTAAGAATTTGGATAGTTGAGAAACAATGAAATCATTTCAGCTCAGAACTCGATCAATTGTCTTGTTGTTAACCTCTCTTCAATCTCTTCTCTTTTGGTAAGTTTTTTCATTATGTAACAAACATATACACCGCATACAACCCTACAGTAATTCCCCATATTAATATGTTTCTATTTTTTTTTAAAAAATAATTGCATTTGGAGAATGAATACTTATGAGTTTGATCGTTTAAACACCTTATTGAGTGTAACAATAACAGCTAGTGTAACAATAAAACAATGAGTATATACACAAAGTGTAATCCCACACAATTATTCAACAAGGAATAAACACCAGCATCCCTGAACAATGTAATATTCAAGTTTTACAAAAGATTGAGTGTAAATATAACAATATAAAATATACCAAAAACAGTGTAACAATAAAAATGTACCAAAAATTTTATAATAACACACTACACAAACACTGTAATATTACATTATGAGAAACCTATATTTGCATAAAACTTCTTTCAAAACAGTACATATATGTTTTGAATTTGGTACCATGTGCACAAGACTACTGAACACAATAAAAAACATAACCAGTTAATTTGACTTTACACTGACTAACAATATTTCAGACCCATATTGAACCATTTGAAAAAAAAAATTAAGTGTACAAAATCCAAAATCTAAGAGGAAAACATCTAGGGTTTAAAAAATACATAATTTTAGGGCTTTTTCCAAAAAAAAACCAAATTCGTCTTCAATGATCGATTTTATCTATTATGTTACTCAATGGCAACAATATGTCTCCAAAAAATGAATTTAACAAGAACTTTCAGACAAAACAAAACACCCAAATCAAAATATGGGTAATGTATTTTGATTTTGAACAACCCATGATGTTATTACCAAAAAAAAACATGAAATGCAGAAGATCAACGATCACCTTATTGAGTTCCTGTTTCAGGTTGAGTTGTTGGACAACGAACAACAATGAGGAGTTCAAAACTTGAGTTTGTGCCACTGAAACCAAAAAAATCTCTGTCAATCGAAGAAACTTCTCACCAAACTTGAGTTTGTGCCGACGAAACCAAAAAACCATCTGTTAATCAAAGAAACCGCAAATCCCAAATCCTCTGTCACAATCGACACCCTACCCTTGTTTATGAAAGAAAAAGGGAAACTTTTCTCTAGAGAAGATGAAATTGTTATGTGAGGAAGAAGTCGTACAACGATACCCGAAATTTTGAAATAAATATACCTAAATTTCAGCGGTTAAGATAAATGCATTTTGACAGATTTTAGGAAAGACAAGTTTACTAGAAAAGGAAATTTATGTCTTTGTATCTCAATAGTGTATTTTTTTTCAATTATGTCTAATTTGGTGTACCGACTTCCAAAGGACTCTTTTTTAAATTTACTGGCTTTGGGCCGCCCACCTTGGTTAGGGCAGCAAGGAGCATATCCATATTAAGGACCTCCCATTTGTTTTCTTAATGTTTGCTATGACTATATTTTTGATAAGATCCATATAATAAAGTAATTAGATTTTTTTGTCTTTAGTTTTTCGCAGCTCAAATTACTTGACGATTATTAATCTGACGGTTCTCATACCAAATTTTTCTAAAACTCCTATCTCTCATCTAACTCTCTCTATATCTATCGTATACTCTCTCTCTCATATTATTATCTTATTTTTTCTTTAAAACATATGAAACTACATGTTATGCAATTATTTTTACCATAAAATTAATTCGAAGTTTTTATATATCTAATGACATGTATTTTGCCACTTACATCTTAATTTGTAAATAAAACTTAATGTAAATAAAAAATAGCATGCATTTTTTATGATTTGACGAATTTTTTTTTTGGTAGTTTCACATCTTTGCCTGAAATTATATCTTAATTGATTCAAGGCCTAAATTCCTCTAAAATTCTCATTGACAATGGTTTTTATATAGATTATTTTTTGCAGTTTTTTTTAATGTTTGCTCGATTTGTTACTCTCTCCGTTCCTAAATATCTGTCATTTTACACAATTTTTTTTGTTCCATAATATATTTCGTTTAATAAAACCAAAGCATAATTAATATTTTTTTCTTCCAAATTTACCCCTTAACTTTTCAATGCATTAGATTTGGTGGAAGTTAAGTGCCTTTCATATTTCTTTCCGTCACAATATGTATTGAATAAGTGTATTTTAATCTTGTGTAATTATTGTTTACTCATATTAGAACTATTTAATAGTTTCCTTAATCCCTGTGAAAAAACTTTAAACGACAGATATTTAGGAACGGATGAAGTATAATTTTTGTACTAAATTTTTTAAATTTTTTTGAACTATAATTTTTTCAAAATTGTTTGCCAACTTTTTAATTTACTTTCACATATTTTCATGTGAACCAGAGATTTTTGAGTTTAGCAAGTGGAGGTGAGCGATTCTCTTAAAAAAAAAAAGTGGGGTGAACAATTGGTTTGATTTAAGTATGTGTGGTCAAATTTTGACCAAAAGAAAATTTATCAAATGATATAGTAAGAGGAAAGACGTTATGCTATGAAAAAATCTATATTTAAATTTTAATGGTTAAAATACAAATTTTTAAGTTTATATACAACAAAAAAATTTATAATTTATAATATTTTTTTTTGGAGAACCTCGACAGTGTGAGGGAGATTTTATTAATTAAAAAAATTAAATTACATCTACCAAGAGGGAGACATATGTACCTTATCCCTCGATGTAATCTAAATACATGAAAGAAAGAAATTAAAAGTAAAGAAGGCAAAAATGCATGCTTAGTACAAGAAATGGAAAAATTAAATTAACCTAAGCAAACTACCCAAGACTTAAATGGTCCGGCTGGTTCATTAAAATTGCTTGGAATAATGAAGCAGCTAGACATAATTGAGCAAGAGAAGTGAGCTGCAGAACTAGAGCTGAGAGCTAGACCAACTCAAGGGATGAGCTGAAGCTAAGCAGACGTGTGACAAGTCTCTGGAGCTGCAATTGATGAGAAGTTGAGAAAAATAATTTGATTAACTACAGAGACGATCTGATAAGAGGCAGCTGAATAGGCAAAATTGATATGCTATGAGCCTGATAAGGCATCTGATAAGACGCCTGATAAGGAATTGAAGGGGCAAAAGGAAGCGCTGGAGCCAGATCAAGAATCCCTTTGCAAGGAATATCTCTGGAAAAACGAAAAGTCTATGTCAGACTCCTTTCGAACCAGAGAGAAGATGTAGAATGAAGAAGAGCAATGCAGAGAGATCCTCGACAAGATGACTCAAAAATTCCCCCAGAATTTTTTGCAGAAGATGAAAAGCCTGTAATGCAGAGGACTTTCCAGAATTTGAAGTAGTGCCCGACTTTCTGATCAGATAGGAAGACCAGACTCCAGAAAAATTTATAATTTAAAGTCAATTTCATGTTGGTTTAATCAATGTGAAATAATATTCAACACGAAATGAACCTTAAATTATAAATTAATATATAATTTTATCAAAAATTGACATTTAATTTTATCCGATTTATATTCAACTTTGTCGAATTAATATCAAATTAATTTTTATTGTTATCAAATTAATATTAAAATTCATTTAATCAATTTTTTGGGATACTAAATTATATCAATTTTTTGGGTACTAAATCAAATTTTATTTTATTTTATTTGATGATCCCTAAAATAAATTCTAAGTGCTCAGCTCAGGAGGTCAGACACATTAGCAGAGGTCAGAGGGTAAGGGCCAAGTGTCTCTTAAGACAAGATAACAACTGGATAACTACGAGAGGATCCTAAAACGTTAGAAAGCTGTAATCAAGGCACTCAATCTCAACCAACCAAGATCTTCTCCTAGAATTAAGGAGAAGCCCACAAAATAAAGGCAAGAATCTCGACTAAGATCCTTCTGAGCAGGAAATGGCCTTATAAATGCAAGATAGCACCCCCTAATGGAGAGGGGGGCCCGAATGACCAAGAATCGTAGTAGCACATCTTACATTCTGTAAACCTTTTGGTATAGTAAATAAAGAAGAAAAGGAGCAAGAACCTCCATTGAAGAGTGGACTAGCCGAGCTCCTGAGCCGGTGAACCACTATATTTTTATTGTGTCCACCCCTTTAATCCCCTCAATATTTGATTGCATCATCATACACGAGTCTTGAAGCTCTGATCCACGCTCATCTCACGTTACTGACACATTTTGCTCATCCACGTTGAAATACACCATTAGTTTACTGGCACCTTTTGCTCATCCACGTTGAAATACACCATCACTATTAAATTTTTAAGGTTTTTGAATACTAAAGTTGGAAAAAGGAAACTAAAAAACTAATAAATTTTTTTGGGATGAAATTTTCACTTTCTATTAACAACATTGACGGAAGGGAGACAAAGGAGTCTATGTGTAATAAATTTTAAACTTTTAGGGATCCAAATGGTGTTTGATGAAATATATGAGCTAAAGGATTTAATATTTTTCTTGTGCAAAGATTTTCTAGATCTCCACTTTTACTTGGTTGTTTTGATATATTAATCTTTGATTTATTCTGATATGAATGAAAAAATTTTGTGTGTGTGTGTTTTTGTTTAAACTTATGAATCATTATATTAATAGTTGTGACTGTTATTATAAATGTTTGTGATTATGTGGTTGTCTAGTTCACGTTATTGTCTAGTTCTATAGAATTTTAATAGTGACTGTGACTATTACTGTAATCGTATAAATATCTAGTTTATATTACTGTCTAATTTCGTAAAATTTTGAGAATGACTATGGATGTTACTGCAATCGTGTTATTATTACTATGCTCTATTGTTGTCTAATCCACCACTACTCTATGTTGCCCTGTTGCCTTCAATAGTACTTCCATTCTCAATTATCGCCCCTTACACCCGTACATACACAGACATTGTTATTACTGTAATCGTGTTAGTGTGATAGTAACTCTTATTGTTATTGTGTCGCTGTCATTTGTTATTGTCTATTTTGTAATATAGATATTTATGTTATTAAGGGTAAATTAGTATTTATACGTTTAATTGTCCTTTGAGCCTGAAAAAGAACGCGTCTGTTTTTCTTATCTCAAAAGTCCACAATTTTAGACCGCCTCTAAGAAGTCTAATATTTATCTATTACATTAGAAATGAATTAAGCTTTAGTCTTGACAATCAGGTCATGAGAAATTTATCTCTCATGACTACCATAATTTCGGTGTGGATAACTTGTTTTTAATCAGACCAGCGAATAAATTAATTGAGGTGCACATAAACTAACTAAAACACATTATTGAATTAAAAAAAAAAAGGAATTAAGCTTTAGCCTACCAAACAAAGAGGCACAGCTCATGTTGAATATGAAAGGAGAGCTTAACAATTTGAAAATTTTACAAGCGTGTCTACTGTGTTGAATTTGTGACTCTTATTTTGTCCAAGTGAAGTCTTTTCGGTTTTTAAGTCTTGGCAGATTTTTGGGATTTTTCTTTGATTGAAATCAAATTGAAAGTTTGGTAAATACACTTTGCATTTTAACGATGAAAACCCTCTCACAACAGAAATATATTCAACTCATTCTTATACTACAAATTTCAATTATTTGTAAATCACAAATATCAGTTAAACTCAAGAGTCATCCACAATTGTTGTACTCAAAAATTCTGAGTTCGTGGCACACTCCATGTTTCTCTTTATTTTTCTATAGACCTTTTCTTTTTTTGTTATGGACTTAAAATTATAATAATTGATTATTCATATGCTAACTTAATGATGTAACAATGATATGGTCCAATGATGTTGTTGTGACAACAACTTTTTTGATTTAATCATTGGAACTCAATCTTTTGACCCGATATTAAATCAGCAAATTAAATCAAATGTTTTAAGTCTCAATAGCATTATTTTATGTGTATCAACTTAATAAAGTTATTGAACATCGCTTGAATTCAGATCATCTCTAATATACTTTATTTTCAACTCTCTTCTTGGCATATTATCTACCATTGATGAATGAAGGATCTACTTATATACAATGGATCCTAGTTGAATATATAATAAAAAATTTATTAAAGAAATTTATTAGGCTCATTTAGAAAAATAAGCTCTACAAACTTAGTTCAATTATCAATCCTACTTAAAATTTGGTTCATATAAATCAGGCACATGCTACATGGGATGTCAATCAATATATATATAATGTGGTGCATTATACTAGTTGGGGCATATGGCCACAGCATGTTGAAGAAATTCAGGGTAAAATATGGTATTTCTAATATTTGAGTTGACAAAATAAAATTTTTTTAAACAATTCTAGGGTTCAAGATGGCATTCGGGTACAAAATAGAATTATTGAAGGAATTAACCAATTGCAATTCCATTATTAGAGAGGTTTGTTCCTCACTAGCTTATGTTTGTTACAACTTGGAGTGGAAGAGTATTGTCTAACATGATGACTAGAAATAGCAACGAGAGGGAGAACGAACAACAGAAAAGTCTGCCCTAGTGAGAGGATAGACATAGTTCTTGTATGAGCCAAAAGGCTCCCGTAGTACTTGGCCGCTCCACTATGGTGTAGGCTTTGCATGATATGCAGACTTTGCAACAGCAAATGACTGTAGTAGTGTAGATGATGCAAACTCAAATATGTTTTCGACCACCTAGCTTACAAAATTCACCGATGTTCTTACCATTACTCTCACAATACTCGATGCTACCACTTTCGACCTTGCATATATCCACTCAAATGGCACTATCAGGCGATAATGATGTATCACAGAAGTCAAGCCATTATGGCTTAAAAATGTAAAATCCGGCTGGTGAACCTTTTCCACTTTTACCACAAATTGTTGAAAGTGACACCTGGTGCCCTTGTAGTAAACCACCATAGGCAGTCCTCTAGAACTCTTGCAACAAATCGCTATAACTAGCCCTCTAACTCTCCTACAGCAAGCAGCTGCAGTTGGTCCTCAAACTATCACAACTCTTGAGGTCCCCACCGTAGCCACACTTGCATCCACAACTAGTGCACCTATCCTAAACCCTGCGATGACTCTTGGATGTGAACACGCAGGGACGGGCTACAACTAAAGCCACATAGCCTCCCAAATAGCCCCTCTCACCATCTCTACAACAGCGCCAACAAACAATCAAGTACAGGCAAACTATTTTTTCTATTGTTCCCACGACCATGTCTTCGACATTTCAAGTCCCTGCTGCCACCACCTTGTTTCCATCTGCAAGTGCATGAGCAACATACTCGGCCAATACAGAATGGCCAAGGTCGGATTTGTCACGCTATAAGCATCAGGTTCGTCACGCTGGCCCAAGTCCAGGCCCTACCGGATAGACAGAATGAGACCATGCCAATAACCATGGACATAAGATCTAAGTTTATCCTGGATGTGCAACAAGCTATATATCCTGTGGGTTATTTTTTTCCAAAGTTTGAGAAGTTCGACAAAAAAAATGGCAACCCCTAGGAGCATGTTACTCACTATCTTGATAGTCTTGGCCACTATGTGCCCCAATAGCCTCTTCAGATGTTAGAATTTTCCTGGTCCCTCAAGGATAGGGCCTTCACCATGTACTCCTTTCAGTAGAATTGGTGAGTGATTAGGATAACTTGGTTGCATAGTTCTATGCAAAGTCTTTTTCATGTTGAACTGCATACAACAATGTTGTCCCTTACCAAAATCATCCAGAATGATGGAGAGACCCTGATGACTTACATTGACAAGTTCTGCAACAAGGCCATTGATTGTCAAGAAAATGTCAACGAAGGGATCCTTTTTCAAACCTGCATCGACGAAATGCACNGACAAGGCTATTGATTGTCAAGAAAATGTCACCGAAGGGATCCTTTTTCAAACCTGCATCGACGAAATGCACAACAAATACAAGGTGTACATAGTGAACAACGACTTCAAAACCTTTATTAAAGCTCTATGAGTCTGCTCAAAGGCTCTCGAAGGTGGTCCAGTTTTCATTCATGATAGCAGACTAGAAGGACAAGAGGAAATNAACAAGGCCATTGATTGTCAAGAAAATGTCAACGAAGGGATCCTTTTTCAAACCTGCATCGACGAAATGCACAACAAATACAAGGCGTACATAGTGAACAATGACTTCAAAACCTTTATTAAAGCTCTATGAGTCTGCTCAAAGGCTCTCGAAGGTGGTCCAGTTTTCATTCATGATAGCAGACTAGAAGGACAAGAGGAAATAACGAATTGTTGTCATTGCCGAGGAGGTTAGTAAGGGGGGGTAACGCCCAAAGAAGTGAGGGAGAGCCTCCAAGCCTGAGGAGCCACCTCCATATCCTTGTGGCATGAAGGAAGTCTGACAGATCCTCAAGGAATAGATGAAGAATGATGATGTCGAGCTGCTACCGATGGGAAATGAGCTAACTAGAGAAGAGAAAAATAGCTTGACCTTTTGTGAGTTTCATCGCCACAAAAGCACAACCTCAAGGACTATTTGTACTGTGCANGCGAATTGTTGCCATTGCCGAGGAGGTTAGTAAGGGGGGGTAATGCCCAAAGAAGTGAGGGAGAGCCTCCAAGCCTGAGGAGCCACCTCCATATCCTTGTGGCATGAAGGAAGTCTGACAGATCCTCAAGGAATAGATGAAGAATGATGATGTCGAGCTGCTACCGATGGGAAATGAGCTAACTAGAGAAGAGAAAAATAGCCTGACATTTTGTGAGTTTCATCGCCACAAAAGCACAACCTCAAGGACTATTTGTACTGTGCACCATATATTTCAGAGATTCTTAATGAGTGGAGAGATGGTGCTAAGTGACATCGGGGGCAATGCCCACGATCAACCCCTTATAGATCGGAAAAAAAGACAAGGAAATGCAATTAGTGTTATTCTATAACAAAATCGAGGAGATAGTAGAGGGAAACTTCAAAGAGTGGCCCAAAGAACAATTCAGTCAAGCGACCCTAGAAGTTTGCCATGACACGCCATAAATTGACCACTACGAAGGCGGGTGCATCTTAAAGGAAACAATCAAGTTCATGAACTTCTTTAATCAGTTGGGACTTANGAGAGATGGTGCTAAGTGACATCGGGGGCAATGCCCACGATCAGCCCCTTATAGATCATAAAAAAAGACAAGGAAATGCAATTGGTGTTATTCTATAACAAAATCGAGGAGATAGTAGAGGGAAACTTCAAAGAGTGGCCCAAAGAACAATTGAGTCAAGAGACCCTAGAAGTTTGCCATGACAAGCCATAAATTGACCACTACGAAGGCTGGTGCATCTTAAAGGAAACAATCAAGTTCATGAACTTCTTTAATCAGTTGGGACTTACCAATGGTACTAGATTGGTAGTCACCAAGGCCATTGTAATATCCCAAATTTAAAATATATATAACATTAGTTTTTAGGTTAACTTGCAATATTTTTTTTAGAAAGGGAGGTTAATGTATTTAATGAATTTGAGGACTTGTAGGGTTTCTTTTATTTTCTATACGTATATATGTAGGCAGTCAAAATAGAGCAAAACAAAAAAAAAAAGGGAAGGAGGATTCTACCACTAAGGAGAGAGAGAGAGAGAAGGAAGGAAGGAAGAAAGAAAAAAGAAAAAAAGANCAACATTAGTTTTTAGGTTAATTTGCAATTTTTTTTTTAGAAAGGGAGGTTAATGTATTTAATGAATTTGAGGACTTGTAGGGTTTCTTTTATTTTCTATACGTATGTAGGCAGTCAAAATAGGGCAAAACAAAAAAAAAAAAAAGGGAAGGAGGATTCTACCGCTAAGGAGAGAGAGAGNAGCAAAACAAAAAAAAAAAGGGAAGGAGGATTCTACCACTAAGGAGAGAGAGAGAGAGAAGGAAGGAAGGAAGAAAGAAAAAAGAAAAAAAGAAGAAGGGCTTTAGACTCATTAAAGGTATGAATTCATTAATTTTTGGTAGGTTTGTAAATTATTCAATTACACAGTATTAAGATTATCATAAATAGTGATAAGGAATACTTATATATATATATATATATATATATATATATAGATATATATATGTTCATGGTAAAGAATAGTGATGAATGTATAAATGAGTTTTATTAGAAGTTGTTAATTTAAGTGTTTTGAAACCTAATATAAATTTA
>CAUOFW020004081.1:121259-156722 GCA_963454935.2 Ilex paraguariensis
TTAAGCTTTAGCCTACCAAACAAAGAGGCACAGCTCATGTTGAATATGAAAGGAGAGCCTAACAATTTGAAAATTTTACAAGCGTGTCTGCTGTGTTGAATATTTGATTCTTATTTTGTCCAAGTGAAGTCTTTTCGGTTTTTAAGTCTGGCAGATTTTTGGGATTCTTCTTTGATTGAAATCAAATTGGAAGTTTGGCAAAATACACTTTGTATTTTAATGATGACGACCCTCTCAAAACAGAAATATATTCAACTCATTCTTATACTATAAATTTCAATTATTTGTAAATCACAAATATCAGTTCATCCACAATTGTTGAACTCAAAAATTCTGGGTTCGTGGCACACTCTACGTTTCTCTTTATTTTCTATAGATATTTTCTTTTTTTGTTATAGACTTAAAATTATAATAACCGACTATTCATATGCTAACTTAACGATGTAACAATGATATTGTCCAATGATTTTGTTGTGACAACAACTTTTTTGATTTAATCATTGGGACTCAATCTTTTGACACGTTATTAGATCAGTAAATTAAATCAAATATTTTAAATCTCAATAGCATATGTGTATCAACTTAATAAAGTTATTGAATATCGCCCGAATTCAGATCATCTGTAATATACTTTATCTTCAATTCTCTTCTTGGGACATTATCTACCCTTGATGAATGAAGGATGTACTTTTATACAATGGATCCTAGTTGAATATATAATAAATAATATTTTAAAAAATTGTTTTTTAAAAATATATACCGTAGAGGATACCACTCCAAATGGAGTCCCTTGCGTATGAAAAAGGCAACAAGAATCTGACTATACCATCAACCATTATTTCTTTTCTGTTTAGGTGGTAGGTATAGCCTATTTTTCAACTGAATCGTACTATTCAATTTAATTTGTGTGGCCAATAGAATTTTGCCCCTGAAATATTTTTAAAATTTTCTATTTTGTTTCATCTGAGTTAAAAAAAAAAATCTTACCTTGACCCTTAAAGTTTGCAAATGTGTAACAACATTCCCCAACACATCATTTCAATATTTTGTCCTCAAAGATTATGTAATGCTATTGGACCTATTTCCGGGTTTAATTTGAAAATCTAATTCAATATAACCATTAAATCAATTGTAAGTTTCGATAGCAGATGGCGTCGCCTTTTAATCCAACAAGTATAACTAATTAAGTTTAAATATCATTTTTCAAAAAAACAAGGCTGAAAATTGAGTCAAGTTACTCGAGCTTGGTTTGGATAAGACTCGATGTCGGGCTCGACTCGTGTTCTAAACGAATCGAGTTTGAATAAAATTTTAGACTCATTTAGAAAACAAAGCCTATAAAACTCGACTCATTTGTATATAAAATAGTCGAATTACTTAGATTCAACTTGACTTGGCTCGGACAAAACTTATTTTTTAAATGAGCTGAAATTGAATAATTAATTAGGCTCATTTAGAAAAATAAGCTCTACAAACTTGGTTCGATTACCAATCCTACTTAAAATTTGGTTCATCTAAGTCAGGCACGTGCTACATGGGATGTCAATCAATATATACAAAATGTGGCACATAATACTAGTTGGGGCATATGGCTACAGCATGTCGAAGAAATTCAGGGTAAAATATGGTATTTCTAATATTTGAGTTGACAAAATAAGAAATTTTAAAAAATTCTAGGGTTCAAGATGGCATTCGGGTACAAAGTACAATTTATTGAACATAGCTCTCTCTCCGGTCTTCATTCATCTCTTTCAAAAATTAAAGTCTTCATATTAAAAGGCCTATCAAGACCAGAAATCTTTCTTTGCCATCATTCCTTGCATCTAAAGTCCGGGCGGCATCTCTTTCCATTTGAATGAAGAATTTTACTTGTGGGGCTAATTTTGCCCTACAAATTTTAAATTTTCTATTTTGTTTCATCTGAGTTAAAAAAAAAAAAAACTTACATTGACCCTTAAAGTTTGCAAATGTCTAACAACATTTCCCAACACATCATTTCAATTTTTAGTCCGTAAAGATTGAGTAATGCTTCAATAATTTTATTTGACAGTCTTATGTAGACTCATCCAATGATCACTAACATCTCTCTCAAAATTATTCACATTGTATCATACCTTCAAGAACAGGTTACCCAAAATGTGACGCAAGAATACAATATGGTATTTCTAAAATTTGAGTTGACAAAGTAAAAAATTTCAAAAAATTCTAGTGTACAAAATGGCATTCATGTACAAAATAGAATTATTGAACATCGCTCTCTCCGGTCTTCCTGCATCTCTTTCAAAAATTAACGTCTTNCATTCACATTGTATCATACCTTCCAGAACAGGTTACCCAAAATGTGACGCAAGAACTGCTTGTTGAAAAAATTCAAGGTACAATATGGTATTTCTAAAATTTGAGTTGACAAAGTAAAAAATTTCAAAAAATTCTAGGGTACAAAATGGCATTCATGTACAAAATAGTATTATTGAACATCGCTCTCTCCGGTCTTCCTGCATCTCTTTCAAAAATTAACGTCTTCTTGCATACTAATAGACCTATCATGACCAAAAATCTGACTTTGCCATCACTCCTTACATCTAAAGTCCGAGTGGAAAGTTTTTTTCCAATTGAATGTGGAAGTCAATTTGTGGGGGCTAATTTTGCCCCACAAATTTTAGATTTTCTATTTTATTTAATCAAGGTAAGAAGAATTTACATTGGCAGGTATCATTTAGATTTTTGTCTTGTAAGATTCTATTTTTATAATATAACTTGACCATTGAAAGACTTTAACCCCTTGTTTGATGTGATGGAAAGTAGGGTGAATAGAAAATAATGGAAGGAAAAATAGATGGAAAGAAATATTTTTCACTGTTCCAAAACTCCTATGTCTAAGTGGGTGTAACAACATTCCAAGTGTGGAAAGAAAATACTGCACCCTCTAAAAAATAATTTTTCAAAACCATGTACATGTCACGTGGGATNAGAAAAATAGATGGAAAGAAATATTTTTCACTGTTCCAAAACTCCTATGTCTAAGTGGGTGTAACAACATTCCAAGTGTGGAAAGCAAATACTGCACCCTCTAAAAAATAATTTTTCAAAACCATGTACATGTCACGTGGGATGTCAACATACGAAAAGTGTGACACCATTTAGTAATTGGGACATATTGCTACTATTTGAAGAAATTCAGGTTGCAAACCAATAGATAGCCAATGGAGACAAGAACGAATTATAATTCCAGATGACTAGAGTTTAAAACTTGACTACTCGTTTGAGGTCAAATATTGATAAATTTATCTCTCATTAATTCTTTAGTTCTGATATGAATGATCAACCTTTGATCAGATTGAAGAAAAAATGAGTCAAAATGTACAAAAACTAGTCCAGAGATCTGTTATAACCACAATAATGCTATTGGATATAGCATGGTTAAGTCAACAANTGAGTTTAAAACT
Organism: Ilex paraguariensis; assembly: GCA_963454935.2. Lineage (NCBI taxonomy): Eukaryota > Viridiplantae > Streptophyta > Magnoliopsida > Aquifoliales > Aquifoliaceae > Ilex > Ilex paraguariensis. The sequence continues at coordinate 124,706 of CAUOFW020004081.1, forward strand.
TGACTACTCATTTGAGGTCAAATATTGATAAATTTATCTCTCATTAATTCTTTAGTTCTGATATGAATGATCAACTTTTGATCAGATTGAAGAGAAAATTAGTCAAAATGTACAAAAACTAGTTCAGAGATCTGTTATAACCACAATAATGCTATTGGATATAGCATGGTTAAGTCAACAAATATTAAATTATGTCTTAATAACATTACTCCTCTAACTCTCTTTATAGATTGCTTTGAGTGCTCTTTCAAAACAGGACCCAAAAAAGCAAAGCCAGAGAACTATGGCAAACCCAGTGAAATATCAGTGTCTTGCAATTGCTGCTTGGGTAGTTCTTCTGTTACCTTTTTGCANTTTATAGATTGCTTTGAGTGCTCTTTCAAAACAGGACCCAAAAAAGCAAAGCCAAAGAACTATGGCAAACCCAGTGAAATATCAGTGTCTTGCAATTGCTGCTTGGGTAGTTCTTCTGTTACCTTTTTGCAGGGCAGAACCAAGTCAAAACACAGAAGCTGAAGCTCTTCTCAAATGGAAACAAAGCCTTGGAAACCAATCGATTATGAGTTCATGGGTCAATCCAGCAAGCAATAATTCTACAGCTTCAAACCCATGCAAATGGCTGGGAATTACTTGCAACAAGGTTGGCAATGTAATTGAACTGAACCTGGCATACACTGGTTTACAGGGTACCCTTCTCCATTTAAATTTCTCTTCTTTTCCAAACCTACTACGCCTCGACCTCAAATTCAACAAGCTCACTGGCCCCATACCTGCCGATATCGGAATGCTTTCCAACCTCCAATTCCTTGATCTTTCCACAAATTCTCTCAACGGAACAGTTCCGATATCTCTTGGCAATCTTACCAAGGTTGTTGAGATCGATGTGTCCCGAAACGGATTAACCGGAAAACTCTGGTCAGGCTTGTTCCCTGACGGGACAAGCCCGGCCAAAACTGGCCTAATTAGTCTCCAAAGACTTCTCGCCCAAACTACCATGCTTGGTGGGCGTATTCCATCTGAAGTAGGAAATATGAAGAATTTGGAAGCACTAATTCTAGATAATAACTACTTTTTTGGTCCCATTCCCCCATCTTTGGGCAACCTAAGCAAGCTGGATACTTTACGCCTGAACGAAAATCAATTTTCCGGTAATATCCCCAGGAATTTCGGAAGCCTGAAATTGATTGATTTGCGCTTGTTTATAAACAAATTGTCCGGTCCAATACCAGAGGAAATAGGAAATCTATCATCATTAGTGGTCTTTTCTTTGGCGGTGAACAACTTTTCTGGTCACTTACCACAACAAATGTGTAGAGGTGGAAAGCTTGTAAATTTCACTGCAGCCTTCAACAATTTCACTGGACCTATCCCAAAAAGCCTGAAGAACTGCACAAGTTTATACAGAGTCCGTCTTGAAAATAACACGCTAACTGGAAATGTGGACCAAGATTTTGGAGTATATCCAAACCTCACTTACATTGACCTGAGCTATAACAGATTGCGAGGCAACATCTCATCAAAATGGAGCGAATGCCAGAATTTAACAGTATTAAAGATTGCGGGGAATATGATTGATGGAAAAATCCCAGAAGAGATTGGTCTATTGAAGAAACTTGGTGAGCTTGATCTCTCGTATAATCAACTCTCTGGAGAAATACCCACACAAATTTTGAAGCTATCTGCCTTATCCTCTCTAATCTTGAACAACAACAATTTTTCGGGTTACATTCCTATGGGAATCGGAGGACTTCCTGAGCTGCAAAAGCTTCATCTATCATCAAACATGCTTATAGGGCGAATTCCAGATCAAGTAGGGGATTGTTTCAGATTGTTGTCTTTGAATTTGAGTAATAATCTCTTAAATGGTACCATCCCTCATAATATTGGTACTCTTTCAGCCTTACAAAATTTCCTTGATCTGAGTCACAATTTACTTAGTGGAGAGATACCACCCCAGCTTGGTGACCTCAAAGGTTTAGAAAATCTGAATCTCTCCCACAATAACCTTACTGGTACAGTACCCGATTCACTTGGTAAAATGCTCAGCTTGTCAGCCATTGACTTGTCCTACAATTGTTTAGAGGGTCCTCTTCCTGACAGCAATGCCTTTCGTTCCTCTCCACCAGAAGCTTTCTCAAATAACAAAGCTTTATGTGGCGAAATTCATGATTTGAGGCCGTGTAATTCAACATCTGCAAAAAGGAATGCCAGAGATACAGATCACAAACTTATGATAATTGTTGTTTCTGCAGTAGGCTCATTATTCTTTGCCATAGTGATTCTTGGATGTATTGTAGTTTACTTCTGCAAATATCGAAGGAATCAGCAAGAAGATGAGTATCCTTTGAGGAGTAAAAACCTCTTTTCAATAAGGAATTTTGATGGGAAAGTCGCGTATGAAGACATCATCAATGCCACAGATGATTTTGACGACATCCATTGTATCGGGGTAGGAGGATCAGCCAAGGTTTATCAAGCAAAGCTACCGAGCGGTCAAGTAGTGGCAGTGAAAAAGCTGAGCTCCCCAACCGAAGGCATGGAGATTGAGGACTTGAAGAGTTTCACAAGTGAGATAGCAACTCTAACAGAAATCCGACATCGGAACATTGTGAAACTCTATGGCTTCTGTTCTCATGGGAGGCACAGCTTTCTGGTTTACGAGTTCATGGAAAGAGGAAGCTTGGCAAATATTTTAAGCAGTGAGAAAGGGGCAAAGGAGCTAGACTGGGCACAGAGGGTGAAAGTTGTTAAAGGTGTAGCATATGCTCTATCTTATATGCATCATGATTGCATGCCTCCGATCATTCACCGAGACATATCTAGCAAAAATGTTTTACTGGACTCAGAACTTGAGGCTCATGTCTCAGATTTTGGCACTGCAAGGTTCTTAAAGCAAGGTTCTTCAAACTGGACCACAGTGGCAGGCACATTTGGATACATTGCTCCAGGTAACTTTAACATACAGTCTGCAATCAATGTTATAAGCTGTCTTTAACATGCTGTACGTTTTTTAATACTGAGATGTAGGGGTGTCAACTTTACGTCCTAACACAAAAATGACACAAACCCGATTAGACATGAACCCGAAAATAACATGATTAATTAACATAAACAATAAACTGATCAATTTAGTGTTAAACTAAAACATGAATAACCCATTTATTGATCTTGTGNAAGACACGAACCCGAAAATAACACGATTAATTAACATAAACAATAAACTGATCAATTTAGTGTTAAACTAAAACATGAATANTAGACATGAACCCGAAAATAACATGATTAATTAACATAAACAATAAACTGATCAATTTAGTGTTAAACTAAAACATGAATAACCCATTTATTGATCTTGTGAGAATATAATTATGATTTCTTATTTTTTATTTATTGATCTAATATAGAATGAATTGTTTTAGAATTAGTAAAANTAACCCATTTATTGATCTTGTGAGAATATAATTATGATTTCTTATTTTTTATTTATTGATCTAATATAGAATGAATTGTTTTAGAATTAGTAAAATTTTCTATTGGCACGAATATGAAATGAAATATAACATGAAATCGAAATGACATAACACAAACATGACACGACACAACTCAATTGACACCCCTACATGGGGTGCAGCTTGTTTGTTCTTAAAGTGCCTTCATTTGAGTACTGAACTAACCTCTTTTCCATCCCTCTATTGCACAATTTCTGCGGCAGAATTTTCTTACACCATGGCTGTGACAGAAAAATGCGACGTTTATAGCTTTGGTGTACTTGCACTTGAAGTTCTGAAGGGATCACATCCACGGGAACTCATTCCCTCTCTGCACCCATCAGCCCGCCAAGGCATACAACTACAGGAGGAGTTAGATCCTCGTCTTTCATTTCCCAGAGACCAAAAGATTGTAGCAGATCTGGAAGCTATTCTGAAGCTTGCACTATCATGCTTGTGTGCTGATCCCAAATCTCGGCCCAGCATGCATGGTGTGTCTCAAATACTCGAACTCGAAATGAGGATGGGTAACAACTAGATACTCCTCTCTCTCTCTCTCTCTCTCTCTCTCTCTCTCTCTCTCTATACAAATAAAGATGGGTGATGTATTGAGGTATGTCTAAGCTCATCAGTGGATAAGGCATCTGGCAAGCATGTGCCCTACTTTGCTAACTGATTTCAACGTCAAACATAAAGGACTTGTGTATGGATTTCTTTGGTTCCATCATTCTTCAATTTGGTTTATAATTTTTAGTGTAACACTAGTTGGACCTAATTTGTTAGTCTAATTATTTATTGACATTATCGTGCCAAAAAAAAGAAAAACCATTGCATTGGGTAGTACCCACTACCAAACTAAGAACAATAATATATGAAGTCAACTAATTAGATTAACAAATTAAGTCCATATAGTACTATTGTAATTTTCTGACTTCATGAAAATACTAGCTTTTGAGTAATAATTATGTTTTACAAAATGTTTTTAGAATATAACAAGGCACACACATGCATCAACAAACAGTAGTTTGTATGTGTGTAGGAGAGGAGGAGAACGAGTATAATATTCTGACACACATGGCACCCTCTCGGTGTCCTCATTGTTAGGGTTGTCTTAGAAAATTCCTCTACCATTGAGAAGAGTTGAATAAGTCAAGAAAGTCGAACCACTATCAATTGTTGCATTGTCTTATTCTTAATTGTACTTATGTCTTAAGCGAGTAATAATTTTGTAAGCTATTTTTCAGTCGTTTAGGCAATCAAATTAGCAATCTGACTAGTTTGGGTAGGTTTTAGGACATTCATAATTTATCTTTGAAAAAATGAAATTAAATTCCCCCAATTGTCCTACAAACAGTATATGTTTCAATTTTATGAGGTTAGTTTGTAATTTCTAATTCTACAATTTCACTAATTTCGAATTCCTCCAAGGAACAAAACTCATGGCTCTGTCATTACCTAATTTTGTTTTTGAGCAAATTATATCTTTTTGGCATTGTATAAAACAATTTTCTCATTTTAAGAAAGTTTTAGAAAATGTCATAATTTATTTTAGCAAGTTCGGATTTAAAGTCCACCAACTTTTCCTAGATTCCTATTGAGTTAGTCTCCTTCGAATGACAAATGATGTATCGGCCATGTTTGTTCAAGAACTTTTATTCTTGTGCTTTATTACTGAACCGATATCAACTCATCCTAGGCAGTATGCAACGATCTCTTTTGGTGTTGTCATCACTAATAATGACCATTGCTCATAGCCCCTTGCCTATTAAGTTGCATGTTTTTATAAACCAAAATGATCCTTATTGCCCTACCCCATCTTGATTCCATCAGGTTGACTTGGGTATTTAGGATTCCATCCTTTGTGCCACGTGTCTCCATTTCATGGTATCACAAATTGTGTGGGTAAGAAAATGGTAGGGGTTGGAATTCAATATTACCATATCACCCACGTCAAATGTCACATATTTGGGGTGTCTCTCATTTTCAAGTCAAACATTTAGGGCATGTTTGATTCTGGTACTAAATTACCATGGTTGGATCAAATTATAGGGCTGGGATTTATAACACCAGTCCAATATTGTAATATCAAATAACAACACGTATGCTACAAACATTCCTATTCGATAGATAGGTGATATAAAGTCAAACCTGATCGGTGCTAGGATAAAATTGACAAGAGGACACTCGACTTGGTAATAGATTCACAACTTATTCCAACCTTGAAGCAAAAATGGTATTGATATGATGTAACTAGATCATGACTATGTCCGAAGATATCGTGTAACTAAAAAATTGACCATTACAAAAATAAATGGGCATTAATAAGAGGAAAAAGGCACACATAATGCATTTAGTAGACCAAATAAGTTTCTGCGCACAATAAACACCAAAACATTTTGGACAGAACTTACTCTAAAAAACAACGATCTGTTTAGTTTGCATCTCAAAAAACAGCATCTGAAAATTTTTAGATCGTAAAACCTGTTTGGTTATATATTTTTGAAAATAGTTTTAAAGAACAAAAAATAGTAAAACGTATTTTGACAATAATTCATAAAATCAATTTTTAACTTATCATTTTTNCCTAGTAATTGGCATAACGATAAATTAAATTAAAATTCGAAAAATCTTACATTACTTAAAGATTATTTGTAACTTAAAATAATTTGTCAATTTGAAATCAAGGTAGTCCATACTAATATCCAAAAATTTCGACATAATTTTCTCTAAAAATAGAAACTCATAACAATCATCATAATTCANATACTAATATCCAAAAATTTTGACATAATTTTCTCTAAAAATAGAAACTCATAACAATCATCATAATTCATCATATCACCACAATAATCAATAGATATTCAATCATCAACACATATCCAACCACCAAAATATTAAGCTAATCCCTACTAATTTCAAGGAATTTGGACAGAATTTTCTCTAAAAATAGAAGTCCAAAAAAATCTAAATCTGTCTCTAAACTTACAATTATAGATATTATCATAATCACCATAACCATGTTTATCCAAATTACAAAAACAAAACAATCATAATCATGTATAATTAGTTAATTGTACAAAAGACGGAACACAAAAAATATACACATGCACAAATAGAAAAACACATTCATCTTCATTTTCATATCCTTCCATGTATATCTGAAAATATTTGAAATATAACCAATTATCGAAATATGTGAGGCAAAATAAAATAATTTTAAATCTGAAATATTAGACCCCTTACTTTTATCGTTACTTAGATTCAACATAAAATTGATAATTATAACACTATCCCAAATTTTATTACCAGTGCTACAAACACATTTTAGAGAAATAAGAAAGTATGTTTCCTAGAATATGAGATGAAAAATGCGAGTGATCTTGGTTAGTGGAAAACTATCTCACTCAGCAAGACTTTGGAACCAAATAAACCCACAATCTTTTTTCCCAATTGTCAAACAAAAATCAACTATTTTTTAGTGAATTACCAACAAAATTGGGACTTTAAAGGAAAAGAAATGAAATGAGAGAGAAAATTGTCTTACTTATGTAATGGTGTCATGTGAAATTGTGCACTCCACCTAGCTCATGTTCCACCCACCACTTTCTTTGTTATCCATCAGCCTCTAAATCAAAAAATTCTCGAAAGACCACCAACCACATTCATTTCAATACCACTTCCACTAAGCTGTGGCATACCCCTATTTTGTGTGTGCGTGTGTGTGTTATGTATTATGTGTGCCTGTGTTGGGTGTGTATGTGTGTTGTGTTGTGTTGTGCGTGTGAGTATAGAAATGTGAAAAGAAAGAGTCAAAGATAGGGGTGGAAGGGGAGTTACCTGTGGTGGCGGCAGCGAATGTAGTATGTTCATGGCTCTTTGAGAAATTTCATCGAACACGTGGTGACTGTGGTAGAGGGTAATATGAGTGTGTTGCTATGTGTGTATTCTGTGGGTGGGTGGGTGGGAAAACAAAGTGTTTAGGGAGAAAGGGTGTGCTAAGTGTGTGTGTACACGTGCAACATGTGGGAGTGGTGCATGGTGTATGGTGTATTTTGTGGAGGAACAACTGAGAAGAGAAAGAGAATAGGGGGAAAAGAAGTAGACTAACCTTGGAGTGTGAGAGGGTCGCCGGAGTTGCTTGATCGCCACATAGAGATGAGAGAAAACAGGTGAAGAGAAGAAACAGAGAAAGAGATAGAGGAGAAAGAACATGTGTATTCTGTGTGTGTGAGAGAGGGAGGGAGGGGGTTAACAGAGTGGAGGGTGTGTGTGTGTCAGGCATGCTGCGTTGGGGGCTATGTGAGTCAAGGACCGTTAGAGTGTGATGAGCGGGAAAATATATTAGGGATAANTGGGTAGGAAAACAAAGTGTTTAGGGAGAGAGGGTGTGCTGGGTGTTTGAGTGGTGCATGATGTATGGTGTATTTTGTGGAGGAACAACTGAGAAGAGAAAAAGAATAGGGGGAGAGAAGTAGACTAACCTAGGAGGGTGAGAAGGTCACCCGAAGTTGCTTGATCGTTGCAGAGAGATGAGAGAAATAGGTGAAAGAGATAGAGAAGAAAGAACATGTGTTCTCTGTGTGTGAGAGAGAGAGAGATGGAGGGAAGGGGTTAGCGTACAGAGATGGGGTTAACAAAGTGGAGGGCGTGTGTGTGTAAGGCATGCTAATTATGGGTGATGAGTGTGTAGAAGAGGGCAGATAAGAGGCAGGGGTAGAATGGGTGCACATTCTTTCCAACTGTGAACATCCATCTTCCAATTACCACTCCTATTGTTTATCACAAAATAAGAACAAAACCCTAACAATGAAATTACTGGGTTAAAGTTCTTAGCATACCTGTGTAGAGGAGGGCCGAATGCCTTCATGCCTGCAAACCAAATGCCTTCTTGCCTGGTTAGGGGCAGTTGTGGGTGGTTGAGTTGAGGGATCTAGAGAGATAGAGAGAAGGAGAACGGGGAAGGTTTGCTCAGCAAAAAACAAGAAAAATCGCTAATTTTGCACTTAAAGTAGTGCCGCCATGAGAGAAACAATGTTGATATAAAAGGATGTAAATTAAAACACAATAAACAAAAAATTCCAACAAATTACAAAGCCCTGATGTTTTGGTGTAATCGACATTTATCAGACTTAAAACGATGAAAAACACACCATGAAAGTGAAAAAAAAAATATATGGAAGCAAAAAAGACAGAAAATTTTATTAAACTCACGATAACTAACATTAACACAAATTTCAAATTAACACTAAAAGGAACAACAATTTATTAAATCACAATAGTTTTATATTGAAAAAAACTCGACTTAAGGTAGTTGATATGAACAATTTATATTTTACTAATTTGTAAATGGTCAATAAGCATTTGTTGTAACATAATAGATTTCAAATAATATGAGGTCTTTGAAAAGGTTAGATCGTAATTTTTTCTCCGATGCAGAGAAATTGTTTGCGAATTGAAAGCGTGATGTGCACATCACAATAGATTAATTTTACTACTAATATTTCAAGGTATAAAAGTAGATAGGTCACATATACTCTTCAGATAAAATACGAAGTCCTTTAAAAAATTAAATGGTGACTGAAAATTTCCTTGAAACATTACTCCCGAATCTAATATGAAATTGATACAAGAGTTAACATAGGTTTGAGTTTAACCTTAACGGATTTGGCCAGTGTACAAGTGATCCTGATAAACCTGTCAACGAAATTGGTCGAAATAAATCTAGATACACACAACATAAACTAACTAAACAAGTTTTTTTTTTGAAAAAAAAAAAGCTAAACAAGGTTACGCATGACACATACCAATACATACAATTATAAATAGATCTTACATAAATTAAGCAAATTTCAACATGAAAAAATTTACACGGTTTAGAAACTTGACCCGACTGGTCCCATTGACAATCTTGACAATGGGTCTGCAAACACATGAGAGAATCGATCAAGAGGACAGATTGGTAACATAATTGGTAATGTTCCCTTGCTAAGGTACCATTTCTTATCCCCTTCCATTTATCCCTATCTTTCCCGATGCTTTGAAATGTGTTGAGAAGAGTGAATGTCTAACATCTCTTCTGGAAAGCCATCAAACCAGGGTGCATGCAATTACCCCTCGATTGACGGATGAGAATGGCTTCAAGATAGATTTAAGATCACCCACAAAAACTAAAATAACTGGCATAGACCAAGATCACTACCAATATTGCTCGGAAAATCATGACAAGATCAAAATATTCCTTGGGCAAATACAAATGACCCAATTGACATTGTTTATCGCAATGGGATAGAGGCACTCAATTATTTCACATTTTCTTGATTGAAGAAAAATGCATGATGCAATACCAGAAAGCCTGAAAAGTGATAAATTAAATTATAGCAGACAAAAAACCAAAAAATTATCGAAGGCAAAAAGAAATCTCTGTCTTTGTATAAGGCAAAAAAAATATGTTCTGATTCTTTACATAACCATATCAAACATAATGGACCAAAATGTATGAAACGAAGACCATGATTATAACAGAATCATATTTAAGTTTAACAGAATTTGGTACTAAGTGAACAATTGAAATTTCATACACACCAACTGCTATAGCTGCAACATCCGCTAGAAAATACAGAAAATCACCATCAATCTTTAACTGGGGAGGATTAACACCCAATTTCAAAACCCTAAATTAACACCCAATTCAAAACCTTAGATTAACATATTGGGGTGTGCCATGATGTGTGTGTATGTGACTGTGATTGGGTGTTTTGGCTGGGTGGGGGTGCGTTTGTGTTTGTTCGACTGTGTGTGTGACTATGGGTGCGTGCATAGAGAGGGAGGTGAGAAAGAGAGAGGGAGAGAGAGGGAGAGGGAAAAGGAGAGGGAGAAGAGCTTACTTGGGTCGGTGGGGTGGCCAATGAAGATTGAGAGGGAATAGAGAGCTCGCAAAGTTGAAGAAGAGAGACGTTGGTGGTGGTGGTGTTGCTGACGAAGTGGCGCTGCTACTAATGGTGTTGTTGGGGTGTAACACAGAGAGAGAGAGAGTTGCGGAGGAAGCAGAGGCAAAGGACGTGATTAGGTTGGGTTGGATGTGATGGTTGGTTTAGGTTAAGTTGAATAAGATGGATTTAGGGGAAAAATATATGGACTTTTGAATTTGAATGAGATGCATTGTGAGTCTTTGGATATTTAAGCCTTTTGATGAATGAAGACCGTATGATCGACTTATTGAAGCCCCGCTCTGTTTAGATATATATTTTTTATTGTTTTTTGAATATCATCTATCATTAACGGGTAAAAAAATTCATTTATTATATATAATGATTTCACTTGAATATATAATAAATGTTGCGTCAAAAAAAAATAAAATATATATATATTAAAAATTATCTCACCTCGTGTTTGCCGCCTCAAATTAATAATTTTTTTCTTTGTCAAAAATAATTCTCAACTTCACATCATTGGTAAAGTTATTCTTGAATGATTTTTTTTTTTTCTGGTTAATAGAAAGGTGGGGGCAAAAAAAAATCACATAGTGATGACCTTAATAAACTCTCATTAGTGAGATAATAAGGCTCTCGATCGAATCTATTACTCCTNTGGTTAATAGAAGGGTGGGGGGGCAAAAAAAAATCACATAGTGATGACCTTAATAAACTCTCATTAGTGAGATAATAAGGCTCTTGATCGAATCTATTACTCCTTTTAGAAACAAAGTTAACTAGACTAAAATAGCGATCAATCATCAAATCTCAATGTGAGCTCAAAAATTTAAATTTTTAATTTTAGGGTAAGAAGTTCGGCCACAATCCCCACTAAATCATCCCCAAGTGTAATTCTTGAATGCTCTACATTCTAGTAAACATGTACCGTTAAGACTCTTTTCAAATTTAAATGAGAATAACAAAGATAACAATAAATGTTGGGGCGGATACATCATATCATCCAGAATATTATCAATTTTTAATATTAAATTAGATTTTTTAAAAATAAAATTAAACACGTGTATTAATTTGTTATCAATCATGCGTAACTTGTACCAGTTATAGTTTTTTTTTGATATGAATTGTATTTTAATTTTTACAAGTTATAACTTTTATGATTGATTATAATATTTTAGAATTGATCATGTCATCAACAGTACAAATTAAAATTTAAACCTTAAAAATATAATTTTTTGGTAGGATAACAATATCATAGTTTTCCTTTTAAACTAGACTTCTTTTTTATGAAGAATTATATGTCAACCTCTGGTACTTGTTAAGGAAATGTTAATAGCCCAACTAATAGCATAACATTAGTCAATTAGTAAATAATCAATGTGTTTTGGACACCGCTAAGCTAAAGTTATGGCTAGCAATGAGCAATATTATTGGGATCTAATTTATTCACATAAATTTACTGATCTAATTTATTATGATTTTTAGATTGACTGTAGACTCCATCAAATATTTAAATTTAGTGTTAATTTAATAATTCTTATGAAATCACATTATTATGTTAATAAATTAAATTAAAATAATATTATTCGCTAACAATGGCATGAGCATCAATCAGAGAATATGCCCTATTCCTTTACATTTTGTTTGGTTTGAAGGAAAATGGATGGATGAAAATTGAGAGGATGGGAAATAGGGTAAAAAATCAAAGTTTGGTTAGGAAGTAAAAAGAGGAGAGAAAGGAAAAAGAGTGAAAAATGATAATTTTTCATATTTTTTATTCCTCTTATCAAATCAACCCTCGTTGACATGGCTTGCCAATGGAGCAATCGTGGAGGAGGAATACTTTACTATTTTGGTTTTTTCTTCTGCTTATAATAGCACGTTTATTTTAGTGCAAATANGCCAATGGAGCAATCGTGGAGGAGGAATACTTTACTATTTTGGTTTTTTCTTCTGCTTATAATAGCACGTTTATTTTAATGCAAATAAATGCCTAGAAATGTTCATTATTGACAACTCAGTCGGTCAATCACTCTTACAAATGACAAGGGATGCTGGTGATGTGGTGCACAACTTCTCACGATAAACCACCTGTTTTGGATCATAGAGATTCGATTCAATGAATAAAGGGCCCACAAACCTAAAAATTATTTTGTTTCTACAAGCTGCCTTTCAAATGAGGGCCAATCGAAAACTCTTTTGTAAAACTATTTATTTATCTAAAAATAATTCTTCAAACTCAATCAACAAAACAAATTTAATTTCAAAAACACAAGTATTTTAAATTTAAATTAACAAAATCAACGCTCATATTTAAAAAAAAATTGTTCTAACTTACAACTACTCAATAAAAGATGATATATTTTTTCATAAACCAAAGGTCATAGACTTAGTAGCACTATCGTTTCAACAAGTTTATTTTCCAGCAATTGAGTGTTTTTTTTGCTGATCACTCTCTCTCTCTCTCTCTCTCTCGATTGAAATTATTCCAAACCACTTTATTCTTTCCTTCGTCAAAGAAATGAACCCCCGCCNAATAAAAGATGATATATTTTTTCATAAACCAAAGGTCATAGACTTAGTAGCACTATCGTTTCAACAAGTTTATTTTCCAGCAATTGAGTGTTTTTTTTGCTGATCACTCTCTCTCTCTCTCTCTCGAGATTGAAATTATTCCAAACCACTTTATTCTTTCCTTCGTCAAAGAAATGAACCCCCGCCTCTGTCTCCTTCCTCAACAGGTGGTTATGGCTCTTTTGTAGTTATTCCATCCACAGAACTTGCACGTGATTGTATCCGAACAATTTGTTCTCAAAATTTCAAAGCTGGAAGGTGTCCCATGTCTTGTCTTGTCCCAAACAAAGGAAGCTTTCTCTCAGCTTCCCCTGTGAAGACACTTCCCTTTCCTAGTTTTTCTGGACAGTTCTATTTCAAGTCCATATTCTCTTTGCTTATTTTCCAAGCCATTTCTTTTTGTTCGGAGAGTTATAAACCATAATTCTGCAATTTTTCTCTCTGTCTCAGCAGAACAAAGGGTATGCTTGGTGGCTTTGGGGTATTCAAAGTCAGATTTTTTTCCTCGCTTTGCAGGTGGGTCTTCTGTCGACTGGATTTTAACTACACCATTATGTCACCTGACCCACACACATCTAATTTGTATGTCTTGTTCAAGATGTATTATTATACAGCACTAGTCATTGAACCCTACTTGGTGTATTTTATGCTGTACTTAATGGTTTTCTTAGTGCCTGTGCTTCTTATGACGCCATCTCTTTGACTCTATCTATTGAGCATCCTCAACCGCCCGTGTTTTTACGGCATGGGTTTAAGGTTTCGGTACGAGCATAGAATCTGATTCTTGTTTCTGGTTTCTGTACCAATGGGCCTATGTCCAATGATACTCTTTGTTTTGTAAAGCCTTTGTCGAGGTTTCAAGTCTCCTCCTCTCCCCAAAAAAAAACAAAAAAAATTGTTTCTGCTTGCTGTTTTTTGGTCCCCCCTCTCTTCGTCTTACTTTTTGGTTGTAGGTGTTGTTTTTCTTTCGGAGTTATTGATTAAATGTTTGGGTTATATATAACTGTTTAATCCTGCTCCTTAAGAATGATTAAGTGCATACGCTTAATGTTCTAGCTTTTGAGCACTTCCACCGTCCTATTTTACATGTTATTGGGAAGTAATGGTTTTTGGTTTTCACAGATTTGATGTGGAATCCCAAAACCCATGAATCAATTGCGTAGAATTCTCTTTCCAAGGTGGTGTGTCGGATTTTTATGAGGGGTGCAGAGACAGGAGTGCCATTCATCTAAAAAATGAATGTAATTTGGATTCTTCCTTCATTGTTGCTCTATTTTTTTGGATGTGCCTTCAGCGGGAATGTTTCTTCAAGACCAGCCGTTGTAAATATTGGAGCAATTTTCTCATTTGACTCCACTGTTGGTAGAGTTGCCAAGATCGCAATTGAGGAGGCTGTTAAAGATGTGAACTCCAATTCGAGTGTTCTCCATGGAACAAAACTTCTTGTAAAGATGCAAAATTCCAATTGCAGTGGGTTTGTTGGCATGGTTGGAGGTATTTTACTTTCTACAAATTTGCTTAGGTATTCGTTGACCGCTTTTAGTTTCCAAGAAATATTTAGGGGAAGAAAAGAAAATGTGAAATATCAGTTGAAAAAATCATAGGCAAATTCCTGGATCACTCTGTAAGAATGTGGAGAAATTCCAGGCGCCATGAAGGGAATCCAAGCAATAAGCAGATGTTTTTGTATTTTTTCCATTTAAACAAGGAGGCTCACCTCCGCTAAGCTAAGTAGTTGTATAAGGCTTAATAAAGTGGACATTCCGGTCTATTTACGTCCCTGGAACAATGCAAATTTAATTTTTCAACCACTTTAGTTCCTTTGTAATCCCACTGCAAAAGGAGCATAGTTTCTTTTATTTTCCTACCGAATGAATATGCTTGGTTTTTATATTTCTTTGATTCAGTTGTTCCGATTCTAAATGTCTGTCAATTCCAAGTAAATCAACTGATAAGTGTTTATTGGTTACAGCTTTGGAATTTATGCAGACTGATACTGTTGCAGTTATTGGCCCACAGTCTTCTGTTGTTGCTCATGTAATATCTCATGTTGCCAATGAACTCCAAGTTCCCCTCTTGTCTTTTGCGGCTACAGACCCCACTCTCTCTTCTCTTCAGTTCCCTTTTTTTGTTAGGACAACGCAGAGTGATTTTTACCAGATGACTGCAATAGCTGAGATAGTTGATTATTATGCTTGGAGGGAGGTAATTGTGATTTTCCTTGATGATGATTTTGGACGGTATGGTCTGGCAGCATTAGATGATTCACTTGCAGCGAGGCGCTGTAAAGTCTCCTACAAGGTAGGGATTCCCCCAGGACCTGGGATTAGTCGGGCTGACATCATGGATATTCTTGTTAAGGTTGCTCTGATGGAGCCTAGAGTTATAGTTCTGCACGCATATCCTGCTGCAGGGTTCATGGTGTTTTCTGTGGCACACTATCTTGGAATGATGGCTGATGGCTATGTATGGATAGCTACAGATTGGCTTTCATCTGTTTTAGATACCTCGTCACCCCTTCCTTCTGAGACAATGGATACAATACAAGGAGTTCTTGTTTTGCGTCAACACACACCAGATTCAGAGAGAAAGAGAGCATTTTCCTCTAGGTGGAACAAGTTGACTGGTGGTTCTTTGGGGCTAAATGCCTATGCACTATATGCTTATGATACTGTTTGGTTAATTGCTCATGCTATTGATTCATTTTTTGAGCAGGGTGGGATTATTTCTTTTTCTAATGATTCTAAGTTACGTTCTGCTGAAGGGGGTAATCTTCATCTTGAGGCAATGAGCATTTTTGATGGAGGAATGCTCCTGCTGAAGAATATACTTCAGAGTGATTTTGTTGGTTTAACAGGGCATATCAAATTCAGTCCTGACAGATCTCTCATACTTCCAGCATATGATGTTATAAATGTTATTGGAACTGGTTTTCGACGGCTTGGTTACTGGTCTAATTATTCTGGTTTATCGATTATGCCTCCTGAGACACTCTACTCAAGGCCATCTAATCGTTCCAGGTCAAACCAAAAACTGTATAGTGTTATCTGGCCTGGAGAGACAGTAAAAAAGCCCCGTGGATGGGTTTTCCCAAACAATGGGAAGCAATTGAAAATTGGGGTACCCAATCGGGTGAGTTACCGGGAATTTGTGTCGCAGGTGCAAGGCACTAATTTTTTTAAAGGATTCTGCATAGATGTATTCACTGCTGCAGTAAACCTACTGCCATATGCTGTTCCATATCAATTCATTTCTTATGGAGATGGACATAAAAACCCCAGCTACACAGACCTTGTGAACTTAATCGCAACAGGGGTGAGTATATGACTATATAAGTATACCATAAAAGCATGATCAGATAGTTTTTATGCTTAGCTAAACCTTTTTTTCTCACTTGTTCATAGGGTTTTGATGGTGTCGTTGGAGACATTGCAATTGTCACGAACCGGACAAAAATAGTGGATTTTACACAGCCATATGCTGCATCTGGACTTGTTGTATTGGCCCCATTTAGGAAGTTGAACACGGGGGCTTGGGCCTTTTTGCGACCATTTTCTGCTCCAATGTGGGGGGTCACTGCTGCTTTCTTTCTTGTTATTGGGGTAGTTGTATGGGTTTTGGAGCACAGGATAAATGATGAATTCAGAGGGCCGCCTATGAAACAGCTAATGACCATCCTGTGGTGAGTTCTTTGATTGGACCTAGTGATGGTACATGAATACTTGTAATAGAAGTTTATTATGTATGTTGGACCTAGTGATGGTACTTGAATATTTCTAATAGCAGTTTACTGCGTATTCGTTTGCCCTTGACATATTCCAAACTTAAAATAAAGTGCCTCTCGATTGCAATAGGACAGACCCAGTTGATTGAATAGTATTGAGGGAATTGATTGTGATATTGTGAACTAGGTAGTTGATTACGTACTACAAAAGTTGATGATGGTGAATGTTGTGGAATTTTATAGTTTAATTTCTATGACTGCGAAAGAACATTTTCTCCAAATCATCACAAATTGGTCAAATGTGGAGTTGTTTACTGAAAGCACTGGTGTATGACTATTTTTCCTTTTCTTTGCTGGCAGGTTTAGCCTCTCAACTTTGTTTTTTGCCCATAGTAAGTGGAACTCAGGTTCTTATCATTAATTTATGTACATGGTGGGAACGTGAAGCAGTAATTTTAACTTTTGGATTATGTCTTCCCTTATGCAGGAGAGAACACCGTGAGTACCCTTGGTCGAGTAGTACTAATTATGTGGCTCTTTGTGGTTTTGATAATCAACTCGAGTTACACTGCAAATTTGACCTCCATACTCACAGTGCAACAGCTATATTCTCCCATAAAAGGAATTGAAACCTTGAAAGAAAGCAATGAACCTATTGGATACCAAGTGGGCTCTTATGCAGAACATTATTTGGAGGAAATTGGGATAGCTAAGTCTAGGCTTATTGCCCTGGGATCACCAGAAGAATATGCTACGGCTATTCAACGTGGCCCTAAAAAAGGGGGCGTTGCTGCTGTGGTTGATGAACTCCCATACGTAGAGCTTTTCTTGTCAAGCCAATGCAAATTCAGGATTGTAGGTCAGGAGTTCACCAAAAGTGGCTGGGGTTTTGTGAGTATCTGTATTACCTTGTTTCTTCACTTCTTGTTCAGGAGGCATGTGCATTTGCAAGCATGGCATGTTTGATTACGTGTAGCTAACTTATGTCCTGAGATCCCTAATATAGAGTCAAAAAACGAAAAAATGCTGTTTATGAGGCATCTGAGGAAGAAGTGTAGGTCATGCAATAGTCAAACAGGTTGGGAGAAGCCTGGCCATGGTTTCCTTAAAAGCTCTCTGATAGAGGAACATCTTCTAGACTCATTTTTCACTATTGGAAACACAAATTGATTCATTCCAACATTGGAGGCACAATAGGCTGGATTTCAGTGTGATTTGCAAAAGAAAGAGACGGATTATTTTTGGTTAGTAGTTTTGGCGAGCATAAGCCTATAAAAGTGTACTTCCAAATAGTAAGAGGGAGAAGGAGAGGTGGGTTGAGGGAGGGCAACTTATAGAGGCCTCATTGTTTGATTAATAAGATTTACAATAGAGTGCGACATAACGAACTACTTTCAGTGCAATTTGTGATTCCTTATACCTCCTACGGAATCATCAGGATGGTCTGCTATGTTTGAAAATTTCTCTTTTGGTGTTTGAGTTAGCTAGCATTAAATTTCTAGATTCCTACTTCTATATTTGTTTGGCATCAGTTTGCCTCTTGATTAGGTTTTGAAAGTATCATGCATAATGAATTTTTTTTGTTTCTAGATATTCCGATATTCAAATTATGGAACTTTGTAGAGACCATTATATAAAGTGGTTACGAATAATCCTGTATATTTCTGACTCAAATTGATGGATTGGTCCAAGTTAATTGGTATCTTTATTAGGTGTGACGTCAAGATAGCATTAGTAAAGATTATAAGGTTCATCTTCTCTTTTGTTTACTTCTTCGAAGACTATAACACAATCTAAACCTCAATCACAATCATATTTTACCATAACTCGTAACCTGAAGCCTTTTCCTAATATCCTAATCCTTTTCGTAACTCTATTTCATGAATCAAACACATTAGTCCCAGATTTTCTTATGCTCCAAATTCTAGCAACCTTTATGTATTCAGCAGCTTGCAAAGAGCAAGACCTAATTTTAATATTTGTTTCCCTTGCTGCCCTGAACCCAGACGCTAATATGTTATGCCCTATTTCCATGTATGACCCCTTGAACCTCACTTCCTCTTGTCCAAAAACTTAAGCCTTGGTGTGGTAAACAATATCTCATCATTTAATTGAGTATGAACCATTCTTCTACTCCAATGAGTTGGACTGTGTCAAACTCTTTAGTACCAGGAAAAGGAAAGCTTGCTTCAACAGATATTAGTTGGATTCTTTGATGTAATAGCGATACTTGTTCATTGTTCTGGAAGCATTTGATAGCTCTCTAATTTATTGTACAATTTATTTTGCAGTAGGCGTTGCATCTTCTTACGTCTGTTTAGTGGAAATATAACTCATATTTCATGTATATCCATGTGTACACACCCAAGCACACACACACAAAGACACAGTTTTGGAGCATCTTATGAATGAGAAGACATCTTAGTTATTAATAGGACTTTATGCAATGCTGGAGCCATTTTATGGCCTGAGGGCCCATGGCTTGGATTGAAATCTCTGTCTCCACCTTGCCTTCAGCTATGCTGCATCATTTGCTGCTTTCATTATTTTGATTTATGTATATATATATATATTTTTTTTTTCACTACATCTTGTAATGACTTATTTCTACTTTGATTTATGTCTATTGAACTTCCCAAGTAATTGTAATACTTCGACATCTCTTACCAGTGATTAAGATGTTAATGTTATATCTTACTAGGCATTTCCACGAGACTCTCCTTTGGCTGTTGACTTGTCGACTGCAATTTTAACTCTGTCTGAAAATGGGGATCTCCAGAGGATCCATGACAAGTGGTTGATACGAAGCGCCTGCAGTTCAGACAATACTGAGATTGAATCGGACAGGCTTCACCTAAAGAGTTTTGCTGGCCTCTTTCTTTTATGTGGAACAGCTTGCTTCATTGCTCTCTTCATATATTTTTTGCAGATCATGCACAAGTTTCGCCATGCTGCCCCTCCTGAATCAGTTTCAGATGGCCCGGGTAGCTCACATTCTAGGCGTCTGAAGACTCTATTTTCATTGATGGATGAGAAGGAAGACCCCTCAAAGAGAGAGACAAATAAAAGAAGGAAAATGGAGAGATCGTATTCAGAAGATAGTAAGGATAGTGAATTGAGAAGGAATCCGAACAGTTAAACTCAATTCAAGTGGCGAGTGTTTACAGTTCTTAATCAATTGTCTATTTCAAAAGCTGGTAGATTATTTTATATACACGTCAATGTAAATCTATGTGATGTGTATACACTGCAATGGTTTTAAATATAAATATATATATATATATATATATATATATATAAAAGGTTTTTCATCTACACAGATTGTACTGTCAAATCCTTGGCCCCTAGAAGAAATTATTTTCAAAAGGCTGAGAAAAAAAATAACGAACTAGGCTTCGTAGACTTTGCACTCCTCATCAGCAGGGTTCGTCTTACAAAAGTCCTCTAATGGGTTATTAAAGTCCTCTAATGGGTTATTAAGCTCAAGAAGAAGAAGAAACAAGAAGAAGAGAGAAGAAGGAAATGATTTTCATTCATTCATCGAACCATTACAAAAGAGGAGAAAACTAATATAAATAGTAAGGAAGAAAAATTACAATTTGTTATTCTGTACAACTAATGAACATATGACATTTGTAAAATTCTAACAAACTCTAATCTACAATATTACACCCTAATACTCTCCCTCAAAGTGGCTTGTAAATGTCCTTTACAGCCATCTTAGACATCAAAGAAAAAAGTTGAGGAGATGGGAGAGGTTTAATAAACATGTCAGCCAATTGGTATTGAGATCTAATGGGAAACAATTTGAGAACTCCCGAAGTAACTCTGTCACGAACAAAATGACAATCTATCTTGTTTAGTTCGTTTATGAAAGATTGGATTAGAGGCAATATGTATTGCAGCTTCATTGTCACAATATAGCAAAGCAAGAGAATCAACCTTGACTTGAAAGTCATTAAGAAGGTGCTGCAACCAAATGAGCTCATTGGCAGTAGAAGAAAGAGCTCTATATTCAGCTTCAGCTAAGGATCAAGAGATGGTAGTCTACTTTTTGGCCTTCCAAGAGACTAAAGAGTCACCAATAAAGATACAAAAACCTGTAATAAAGCGTCGAGAATAAAGGCATGATCCCCGATCAACATCAGAGAAGACTCTCAGCGGCAAGGAAGAAGTAGAAGAAAACAACAATCTTTGACCAGGACTTTGCTTGAGATAACGAAGCAAATGATGCACTGCCTTGAGATAAGGTAGTCGAAGTTGAGCCAAGAATGAAGTGAGCTTGTGAACTGCAAAAGTAATATTTGGGCGAGATAAAGTAAGATAAAGAAGTTTCCTAACAAGTCACCGATAGTTGGTTATATCAGGAAGCAGTTCACCTTCAGTGGCAGTTAAACAAAGTTTTGGATCCATTGGAACAGCAGTGGGCTTACAAGCCAAGTATCCAGCGTCCTCAAGTAATTGTAAGGTGTAATGACGTTGAGAAAACACAATACCTTGCTTGGACTGAGCAATCTCAAGACCAATGAAGTACTTGAGACAACCAAGATCCTTGAGCTTAAACTATGTATGCAGAAACTGTTTGAGCTCATCAATAGCTTGAGGTGAAGGACTAGTAAGGATGATATCATCCACATAAACTAGAAGAGCAACAAAAGAGGATCCATGACCTTTTGTGAAGAGAGTAATCAGATTTTGACTGCAGAATGCCAAACTTGAGCACAACTTGAGAAAATTTTGAATACCATTGTCTCGAAGCTTGCTTGAGACCATAAATGGACTTGTGAAGTTTGCACACTAGTTTGCTTGGAGATGGAGAGGACTCCCCCTGTCGAAGATAGCCGAGAGGGAGATCCATATAGATGTCCTCAAAAAGATCGCCATTTAAAAAAGCGTTGTTGACATCAAGTTGAGCTAGATGCCAATTATGTGAGGCAGCAAGGGCAAGAAGAACATTCACAGTCACTAATTTTGCCACTAGAGAAAAGGATTCAACAAAGTCCAAACCTTCTTGTTGTGTATATCCTTTGGCTACCAAACGAGCCTTATGTCGCTCAATAGATCCATCCGATTTAAGCTTGATCTTGTAAATCCATTTGTAGCCAATGGTATGCTTTTCAGGAGGAAGAGAAGTGACTGTCCAGGTGTTGTTTACTTCCATAGCTTTCAACTCTTCATGCATAGCCAATCTCCATTCAGGAAACATCACTGCTTGGTGATAGTATTGAGGCTCAACCTGAGAGGATACACTGAGCACAAGCTGTTTGTGTGAATTAGAAAGACCATGATAAGATATGTAGTTAGAGATTGGATAAGATGTGGAAGTTGAAGTATGAGTAGGAGAGCCAGCAAGTAAATTGCAGTGATAATCCTTCAAGTAATTAGGTGGATGAATTACTCTGGTAGATTTTTGAAGAACAACATCACTAGATGTAGAAGGACCAATTGCTGGAATATCATCTACTAGAGTAGGAGCTGCTAAAGTAGAAACAACAGCACAGGGAGAAACAATTGGACCCGATGAAGAAACATTGGGAAAATTAGTATCAGAACAATCAATGGGAAGATCAGCTGGAACATCAGAAATAACAAGTGAATCATGAACATGTAAAGAAGCAAAATCTGAAATAAAATGAGCTTGTAATGAAGAATGTGGCAGAACCAAATCTAGAAATGGATCAGTAACTTGATCTGAACTAGTAATAGCATGAAAAGGAAACACTGTATCTCGTGAAAGAAAAACTTGTTTAGTCTCCACATCATAGAATTTATAACCTTCACACCAGCTGGATAACCAAGGAAAACACAAACTCGAGCACGAGGTTGGAACTTGGTTCGATGATAAACTAATGTGGAAACAAATGCTAAACAACCAAAAGCTCGAAAATGAGTGTAATCAGGGGTTGTTTTGTTTAACAAATGAAAATGTGTGTTGTGCCTCAAAAGTGGAGAAGGAGTTCTGTTAATCAAGAAAATCGCAGTAAGAACACAATCCGTCCAAAAAGAAACTGGAATCCTGGATTGAAAAACCAATGACCGAGCCACATTCAAGAGGTGTTGATGTTTTCGCTCCACAACTGAGTTTTGTTGGGGCCTATCAACACATGAAAACTGATGCAAAACTCTCTTATCTTGGAAAAACTCAGCAAAAGATAATTCATGTGCATAATCAGATCGAAACATCTTTTGGCATTAAACTGAGTTGAAACCATGTTGAAAAACTTCGGTACCACAGAGACATCATCAAATTTATTCCTCAACAAATAAACCCAAGTAAAATGAGTGCAATCATCAACAAGAGTCAAGAAAAATCGATGACCAATATAAGAAACAGTTTGATATGACCCCCAAATATCACAATGCACAAGATCAAAAAGAGATTTGGACAAATGATTATTGGATTCAAAGGACAACCTTCTTTGCTTAGCAAGAGGACAAATATAACAAGGATCCGACTTATGTAATCTAGTTACATCACATTTCAACTGATCTTTCAAAGAATCAAGTCTCTTAAAGGAAATGTGTCCTAGCCTATTATGCCAAATATGAGCAGAAACATTATTGACAAAAGCATTGGAAATAGAATTCAAACACTGAACATTAAGAACATAGAGATCTTCGACTTTGTCACCCTTGCCAATCATCCTCTTGGTTGAAAGATCCTGGATAACAAAGCAATCAGGAAGGAAACGCACTGTAAGGCCAGACCCAGTAACTAAAGCACTGACTGAGATCAAGTTGAATTTGAATTGAGGAACAAACAATACATCTTTAAGCACAAGGTCAGAATTCAGTTTAACATCACCAGCAAAATGGACCAAAATTTGAGAATGATTTGGCAAAGTAACTGTTGTGTGATGAATAGAATACAAAGAAACAAAGGCATTGGCTTGTGAACAAATATGTCGAGTAGCTCCTGAGTCTACAACTCAGAACTGATTGGATGAAATTGGAGGACTCAAAGACACAGAGAAGCAAATACCTATGAGGCAGTTGGTTTGAGAAGGATCAAGAGTATTGGTGACCTTTGTTGAGTTACTCAAATGTGTAGAAAGCATGGACATTAGTTGTTGATATTGATAGGAGTTCAGATTCTAAACAAAACCTCCAAACGAATTAGACTGATCTGTTCTATCATCAGAAGTAGAAACTTGATGAGCAGCAGCATTAGAATTGTTGTTTGGATCTGAATTTATATTCAGGAGGATATCCATGGATCTTGTAGCAACGATCCATAGTATGTCCAAGAATCTTGCAATGTATGCAATAAGGCCTGTCTCTTTTTCTGATTCTTAAAAGCACTGAAAGTGAAATTTTGAGAACCAGATCCATCAGATTTAACAACATCTGTTTTCACAGCAAAGGCCAGTGTGCTAGTAGAATTGCTCGAATCAGAGGAAGAATTAGTCCTCCTTTGTTGTTCCTCTTGAACAATCAAAGAGAAAACACGATTAATGGAAGACATCGGATCCATGAAAAGCAACTGACCACGAACTTGAGAGAAAGAATCATCAAGTCCCATTAAGAAGGACATTATGTACTCCATTTGATTATGATTGTTAAGATTTATAACTCCACCACAAGAACACTTTCCACAATAACAATTAGGTCGGTAATTACTCAGTTCTTCCCATATAGTTTTCAGCTTTGTGAAGTAAATGCTAACAGAACTCTGTTCTTGATGCAAATTCATCAATTCACGTTTAAGATGAAAAATTCTAGGTCCGTTCCTCTGCTGAAAATGATCCCTAAGATCTAGCCAAATCTCACGTGTAGAAGCAACAAAAATAATACTGGCAGAAATTTCCCTTAGAAACCGAATTCAAGATCCAAGATATAACAATATTATTATTGTGAATTTAGGAGTTGAACAGATTATCATCAGTACATTGTGGCTCAGGAATGGAACCATCAACAAATCCCAATTTGTTCTTCATAGATAGGGCAATTAACATCGCGCGACTCCAATTGGTATAATTCTCACCAGTGAGCAGTTGCGAGACGAGCACTTGCCCAGGACTATCAGAATGATGAAGATAGTAAGGATTTGAAGGTTCTTCAATGATGGAATGATTCGAATTGGTACGCTCTCTAGAATTGGAATCACTCATCGAGGGAAGAGTCACCATATCGAAGAGAACAAGAACAATCAATGAAGGAAGAAGAAAACAAGCAAATTTGCAGCGGATCAAATCTGCTTTGATACCATATTAAGCTCGAGAAGAAGAAGAAACAAGAAGAAGAGAGAAGAAGGAAATGATTTTCATTCATTCATCGAACCATTACAAAAGAGGAGAAAACTAATATAAATAGCAAAGAAGAAAAATTACAATTTGTTACTCTGTACAACCAATGAACAAATGACATCTGTACAAGTCTAACAAACTCTAATCTACAATATTACACCCTAATATGGGTCTCCGCTCCCTTGCACAGGCATGTCTGGCCACTTGCTTGCCACCAGATGTGCCAAATCAACCACCTGTTGGCTGCAATTGAAAAACACATGAACATGAGATACAGTTGCATTCTCCCATGAACAATTTATTGGCTTCAAATATTAATCCCCAAAGCATTGTTTATGTTGAGCTCAACTTCAAGCCAATGAATTTTTTCACTAGACTATAAAAGGTATATATGTACCTGTATCCCCAATCATTATCGTACCAGGCCACCACCTTGACCATGTCATCTCCCATGACCATCGACAAAGAGAAGTCAATGGTGGAAGAAACATTAGTGCACCGAAAGTCTATTGACACGAGAGAGATGTCACATACGTCCAATATGCCTTTCAAAGGTCCTTCAGCTGCCTTTCTAAAGGCTGTATTCACATCTTCAGCTGTTATTCCTTTCTTCTCAACGTTCACAACAAGATCAACAACAGATACGTTGGGTGTGGGCACTTGGAGGGCAATGCCATTGAGTTTGCCCTTTAGTTGTGGTAGCACCAGAGACACATCCTTGGCTGCACCTGTGCTTGTTGGGACTATGTTCAATGTTGCAGCTCTTGCTCGCCTCAAGTCCAGGTGTGAAGCATCTAAAAGCCTCTGCACGCAGCATAATCAACAACATATTCTGTTTGAGCTAAAACAATGTAATTTTCTCTAAAGATTTTTCACTATAACCTAGGACAATGTGTTGTTAGAGCCTATGAAACTATGGTATTTGAATTGTATAATCAGCTAGGAGTGTCAAATGTGTCGGGTTAAATGATTACATGTCGAGTTAAACAGGTGACAAGTGAAAAATGTATAAACACATACACGACACGTTTAATAAACAGATAAAAACTCTCAACATAAACACGACCCGTTTAATAAACGCGTAACACAACACCACTCGTTTAACACGTTTAATTTTAAAAAAATTAAATTAACAAATTTTAATACTCCACTTTTTTTATTGTCAATTGCACTTACCTCAAAAAAGAAAAATTTTTAACCAAATCTCATATCTCATAAAAATAAGACTTGAAGGCTTAAAAAAAATAAACAAGAGATCATTGTTTTTTATAGGCAACTCGATCCTTCTCATCTCTTCTCATTTTTCAATGTGCGACAAAAACAAAAAGCATTGGTTTGCCTTTGTTTTTGAACGACTACTTTATTTCTTTTTTTTTCCTTTTTTTTGGCTAATTTTTTAAAATAATTATTAACTTATTATTATATTAATTTTATTTAAACGGATAAACGTGTCATAAACAATTTGTCAGATTTCATCCGAACATGACCCGTTTATTAAACGTGTTTGGCGTATCAATCCGTTTATCACTTAAATCTGTTTAATTCGTATTAATTAATCGGGTCATGTCAAATTTTAAGAGCCTTATAACCAGTTTGACCAACAAAAAACAAATACCCACGGTGGACATTTTTTTTCTACGTTCAGTTTACAAGTACCCGGTCCCCAGTGTACGAATGAGTGGCTGTCATTGTTCCCTTGACAATACCTGTAATTGAACGAGGGAGACATCACTGAGTACAGTGTTCCCAATTACTATCGGTTGACATCAATTATATGCTAAAATCCGATTAAAGTCACAGCCCGCTGGACCTTGCTATATCCACTGGCCATTATTTTGTTATTATAATGCTTTAAAAACTGGGTATAAAAACTGATGCTCACCAAACTCCTCATCTATGACCTTCACAAAAGGAGCCAAACAATTTGTGGTACAGGAGGCATTGCTGCAATGCCAGAATCACAACAAATTTTGTTAGATTAATGCGTAAGATTAGGATTCCATAAAGAAACTCACCTTACAATGTTAGAAACTTCATGATCGTAATCCTGTGCATTTACACCTATCAGCACCTTTTGCTGGAGCAGTGAAGATGACTTTCTTGGCGCCAGCCTGGGTNTTAATGCGTAAGATTAGGATTCCATAAAGAAACTCACCTTACAATGTTAGAAACTTGATGATCGTAATCCTGTGCATTTACACCTACAACATAGGTTGGAATATCAGCACCTTTTGCTGGAGCAGTGATGATGACTTTCTTGGCGCCAGCCTGGATNAAACAATTTGTCAGATTTCATCCGAACATGACCCGTTTATTAAACGTGTTTGGCGTATCAATCCGTTTATCACTTAAATCTGTTTAATTCGTATTAATTAATCGGGTCATGTCAAATTTTAAGAGCCTTATAACCAGTTTGACCAACAAAAAACAAATACCCACGGTGGACATTTTTTTTCTACGTTCAGTTTACAAGTACCCGGTCCCCAGTGTACGAATGAGTGGCTGTCATTGTTCCCTTGACAATACCTGTAATTGAACGAGGGAGACATCACTGAGTACAGTGTTCCCAATTACTATCGGTTGACATCAATTATATGCTAAAATCCGATTAAAGTCACAGCCCGCTGGACCTTGCTATATCCACTGGCCATTATTTTGTTATTATAATGCTTTAAAAACTGGGTATAAAAACTGATGCTCACCAAACTCCTCATCTATGACCTTCACAAAAGGAGCCAAACAATTTGTGGTACAGGAGGCATTGCTGCAATGCCAGAATCACAACAAATTTTGTTAGATTAATGCGTAAGATTAGGATTCCATAAAGAAACTCACCTTACAATGTTAGAAACTTCATGATCGTAATCCTGTGCATTTACACCTATCAGCACCTTTTGCTGGAGCAGTGAAGATGACTTTCTTGGCGCCAGCCTGGGTGTGCTTCCCAGCACCTGGCCCATCCACAAACACACCTGTTCCCTACAGTCACAAGATTCAATTAGTTTAGGCCTATCTCAGAATTTCAGCATGTCAAGACCAAAAGTAATATTCGTAATAATTATTCAGCCAGTTTTCCCCTCATTTCTGCAATTTGGCTGATTCTATCAGGATGTCCAGATCAGGTTACTGAGAAGAGACACATGTTAAACAGTAAAACAATGTGTAAAAGGACATAGATGAATATTAAGCGCCAATTCCAGAATTATGCAACACAGCTTCAGTAGAATTGCACATAAAAGCATCAAACGTGATGTTGTGCAGCTTCCCAAAAGTATTGTGCAAGATAGCCTAATTCCTTAAGATAAAGAGACATACAACTGATCAGTTCTGTTTAACGATTTGTATACATTTCTAAGAGATACTGGTTATCTAGTGTTTAGTAACGTAAAAGCACAGATAGGTTCTGACTTATGAGAACAAATTGAACAGAATAGAAGGGATCTTAAAGTTTGAGATTGGGANATCAGTTCTGTTTAACGATTTGTATACATTTCTAAGAGATACTGGTTATCTAGTGTTTAGTAACATAAAAGCACAGATAGGTTCTGACTTATGAGAACAAATTGAACAGAATAGAAGGGATCTTAAAGTTTGAGATTGGGAATAAGAACTTTACCTCAATAAAAATGTCAATGCCAAGGTCGGCCCATGGAAGCTTTAGAGGATCCCTATTAGAGACAACCTTGATGGGCTTGCCATCAACACTGATAGTCTTATTGTCTACTACTTTGACTTCTGCCTTGAAAGTGCCCAGCATGGAATCATACTTCAGCAAGTGAGAAGGCTGTACTTGCAATTCAAGGTAATTAATCCATAATCAAGTAGAACTATACTTTCCAATTAACGAGATGAGTTCTGAAAATTATGGCTATAGGCCACTACAGGGAATTACACAGATTTACTCACATCCTTCTACACCTCCACTGTCATTGACGACGACAACTTCAAGTGGTGAGTCCTTGCGACTATGCCAACATCGGAGGAAGTTCCTGCCAATTCGTCCAAAACCATTGATTGCTACCTTCAACTTGGCCACTGTTTCTCCCTTAGCAGGAGTTGATCCTGCAGTCTAATTTTAAGACAGAAGAACTTATTATAGTCCCTCCATGTAACGAATATGTTTGCATCAAGGTTACCATTTCTGCTTTCACAACATTCATCACTTCAAATTAAAACATCTCACCAATCACTTTTCTGTTTATGTTGATCTTATGTTGGAAGTTCTAAAACTCAAGGTCCTCCACTTCTTCTATAAACATATATGGTCCATAACATCATAAATCATGGGTTTTGAAAACTTAAAATTACCTTTTGTATTTTTGGTCTTCATATATATATATATATATATAAGTTTGGATAACCAGATTATCACCAATAAACTCAACTCAGCCTTCATCCCAACAAGCTCATCAAATTAAATACCTTTAGACTTCTTTGATTCCATACTGAATTTCCCCAACTCCCAACCCCAACACAGATTTCCTAATATTTCCACCATTTTTTTTTTTGGCCAAGAGTCTGTTTTCGACATCATAAGGATGAATTTCAAGTCAATCTAATCACTGAAACGCCATATCAAAAATTTACATTGTATTTTTCCTTTGGTTGGTCCAAAATTTACTGTGGCTAATATGCCCTCAGATTATTTGTGAATTTTCAGCAAATAATGAGAACAATGGTTAAAATATATGAAGATACCACGGGAGTAAGTTGTGCAGCAACTGCATCAAAGAAGGATGTGTCCCTAGCATTATTGGCGACAGTCACACATGAACTGGATCGAAGCCCAGAGAACTCAGCTACTTCCAATCTGTAACACTCAAAAAGAACTCAGTTAGAAAGGAACAAAACCACTTGCTATTGTATAAGCTTGCATAATTTACAGAGAGAAATTTGAGTACCTTAGAGGAGCCCTGAGTGGGGAAAGAATGGGAGGTCTTAGAGGGAACCCTTGCCCTAGTTGGGATTCTTGAAGAAGCCAGAGCTGCATGGGTGGCCATGGCTGCAACTAAAACTATGATGAGAACAACTTCCTCACAATTTATACTTTCAAATTTGTTTTTCCAGTTGCTATTACAAATATGTATCCATGTCAAATTTGTGAATAAAGCTACGGTTCGAATTGAGTAATATGAGCGTGTGGTATATGAAAACAAGAGATACGATCATGTTTTGGCTTGCAACTTTAAAATCTGAACCACAGATTTTTGAGCAATCCGTTGTATTCCTTGCATGTCTCTGTATATCTTTTTCATGTTACCAACATGTTATATACCACAGTTGGATGGAACATATTCATATCGTCTCATTCAAAAAGTCTAAACCATCAGATTTTAACTTGGAATTCTTTTGGATGATGGGAAATCAAGGTTGATGGTGTAGAACTTCTGAAATATTAACTCTGTCAGTTTTAGGTTAGAACAAACAATACAGTACAGCCAATATTAGAAACCTTGGTCTGCCTTTTCTTCAGGTCAAAATATAAATGAAGTTGCAAACGGCATTCACCCAGATGCAGTTTTGGCGCCATTGTCCAGCCCCAATTTGAAGTGTTGGGTGGGAAATTGATACTCATAGCAACCTAAGCTTTTGAGGATATTCCGTTCCATGTCCTCCGTTTTTCTTTCTTAAAATCTTCCCAATCACGTGTTATTTGGAATAAATTATATGCACAAAACTACTAGCTAATCATGTACATTGATCAATCATGGGTGTTATGCCGCAGGGAGACTCGAACTCAAGACTTAAACCTCGCCCCTCTCTGTTCGACCACTGCACCAAGTTGGGGAAAAACTCAGCTGGAAAAAACTAAGCATACCTAGACAACAATAAGGTAAATCAGAATGACTAGGGCTATCAGCAATGGCTCGTGTACCAGTCGATCTTGCAAAAACAGAAGTAAAGAACTATCTTCAAATGGATGGAAGACTTGACAAAGGCAACCAGTTAACGAAGCAATAAGAAGAGAAATGTGTCCAGGCCATTCACAGAGGCCGCACATCAGCACCGTGTTAGCACAATATCTAAGTAAATCATCAACCAAAAAGCACATCATGATAGAAACAAGGATAGCGTGTACAGCCTTTCTCCTCAATAGTGACAATCCAAAAGTTTGCTCCATTATATTGAAGGTAGTGGTAAACTGCTAGTTTCCATCTGCATATAGGTGTGTCTTAGGCTGCAAGCCCAAAAGAAATGGCGTTTTCTGCACAAATCCTAGATCAACCTTTTCCCATGCAAAAATAATATTCACAACAAAGCTTTCCATAATACCCAATAAAGTGATTGCTATCCGAGGTCTGTGTAAAAGAAGCCGTTCCATCATACCACTTGTATCAGTGATAAATTGAAGACAAAGAAATCAACTAAGAGTTACTAGCACTCTGGAAATTTAATCAAGGATTAAGTAGAAACATATGAAATCACAATGAGCCAAATGATGTCATCTATAACATGAACCTCCGGGCAACTGCCAAGGCATGATTAGAAAAAAAGGATTCTATAACAACATGAAAAGTATCATTAACAACAAAAAAAATGCATATAGGAATCCTAAATTCACCCATCATCATTATACAGCAGTTATATAATTTGTGTTACCTTCCCCCAAAAAAGAAATCAATAAGTTTCAATGGATCCCACCTTCTGAGTAATGGATCCCTTTTATGCCATGTGTTTACATCCACGGTGAATTCTCAAGCACCCAAATCCATGACTTCCTCATAACTAGGTAACCAACGCTTACATCCAAGCACAAGTCAAACACAAATTGCCTTAAAACATGTAACCACCGAGCATTTCATTAACAACCCCCCCTTCTTCTCTTTACCATGGTTCTAAAGTGATTGAACCATTTACCCATTTGTGTTTACATCTCAAATTTAAGTTCTACAACAGAGGTCTGGTTGTAAAAACCTGCCCAGTTGAAATACCAGTTAAGTACCAGACGATACATAGGCACACAGCTAAAGTAATAACAGCTTTAATCAGCCCAACATTGAGCACTTATTTGAGTTTCATTGAATACGTACTCATGCTAAAAACAGCGGCATTAAA
>CAUOFW020004081.1:157706-180078 GCA_963454935.2 Ilex paraguariensis
AAAAAAAGTGAAGCAGAATCGCTTTTTATAATAAAGCGTTCGCTTTTTCACTTTTTTCGCTTCTTCGCTTTTTTGCTTTTTCTCGCTTTTTTTTCGCTTCGCTCACGTTCGCTTCGCCTGGGGTCCTCCAGGCGAGATAAGCTCGCCTCGCCTCGCTTCTCGCCTAGGCGAGCGCCTAGGCGAGCTTTTCAAAACACTGTCTATAACAACATGAAAAGTATCATTAACAACAAAAAAAATGCATATAGGAATCCTAAATTCACCCATCATCATTATACAGCAGTTATATAATTTGTGTTACCTTCC
Organism: Ilex paraguariensis; assembly: GCA_963454935.2. NCBI lineage: Eukaryota > Viridiplantae > Streptophyta > Magnoliopsida > Aquifoliales > Aquifoliaceae > Ilex > Ilex paraguariensis. The sequence continues at coordinate 158,013 of CAUOFW020004081.1, forward strand.
CCCAAAAAAGAAATCAATAAGTTTCAATGGATCCCACCTTCTGAGTAATGGATCCCTTTTATGCCATGTGTTTACATCCACGGTGAATTCTCAAGCACCCAAATCCATGACTTCCTCATAACTAGGTAACCAACGGTTACATCCAAGCACAAGTCAAACACAAATTGCCTTAAAACATGTAACCACCGAGCATTTCATTAACAACCCCCCCTTCTTCTCTTTACCATGGTTCTAAAGTGATTGAACCATTTACCCATTTGTGTTTACATCTCAAATTTAAGTTCTACAACAGAGGTCTGGTTGTAAAAACCTGCCCAGTTGAAATACCAGTTAAGTACCAGACGATACATAGGCACACAGCTAAAGTAATAACAGCTTTAATCAGCCCAACATTGAGCACTTATTTGAGTTTCATTGAATACGTACTCATGCTAAAAACAGCGGCATTAAAGAGCACAACCATGTGGATTTGAAGAAGAATCGAAACAAGATGACAAGAATCCAGTTATTACTTTAATCCTGCAATACATCAAATGCAGGATCACTCGTGTGATTGCTTAATCTCATCTGAATCCAGTATAAGCAGTCTTATATGACAGTTTCAACTTCATCTGAGTTCACAGCCACTCCGTTCAGGGAATCTTCAGGTCGCAGCTGAGCAGAAACATCATCTATAGCAGAGTTCAACTGTTCAATCTTTTCAGCCAGTATTTTCCGTGTTCTCTGTGAAAGGGATACGTGTAAGTGCATTGCAGACTGAGAAGGCATATAAAAATGTATTACTCCAAATAGTTGGCTCTTGATGACCGTTTTGGTCCAAGAAACTTATGCGGGTTTGAAACGAAGTTAATAACAATCCAATGTTTTATTATCTTTAACTTGGGAATTAAAAATCTTGCAAATAACTCCGGTTAAACAACTATATATTTCAGATACAATATTATAAAAATCCAGAACTTCTATATATTTCACCACATTAGTGTCGTAATCTTGTTTACGAATGGATTTGGGGAAAAGTAATTATGTATCTTAGGATTAACTATTAATAGGATAGAACAGATGGAATGGAAACTTTACACAGCCATCAGTTTACTCAGGCACAGTGACTGAATAAAAGTTGCCAGAGTAAAGATGCTTTCCATGTGGAATGTATAGAGTATACAGTCGTCAAATCTCAATAAATGCAGAAGTAGCCCAGCAAGCAATTAAGGAATTCACAAATCAAAATAAAAAAAAGATGAGTATAAACAACTCCAAAGAGGAGGAGGAGGAGGAGAAGGAGAGGGAACAAGGAGAAAAATCCTGCTAAAAACTTTATATGTGAACCACCAACCTCCAAAGCTTTCTCTTCNGAGACTCGAACTCAAGACTTAAACCTCGCCCCTCTCTGTTCGACCACTGCACCAAGTTGGGGAAAAACTCAGCTGGAAAAAACTAAGCATACCTAGACAACAATAAGGTAAATCAGAATGACTAGGGCTATCAGCAATGGCTCGTGTACCAGTCGATCTTGCAAAAACAGAAGTAAAGAACTATCTTCAAATGGATGGAAGACTTGACAAAGGCAACCAGTTAACGAAGCAATAAGAAGAGAAATGTGTCCAGGCCATTCACAGAGGCCGCACATCAGCACCGTGTTAGCACAATATCTAAGTAAATCATCAACCAAAAAGCACATCATGATAGAAACAAGGATAGCGTGTACAGCCTTTCTCCTCAATAGTGACAATCCAAAAGTTTGCTCCATTATATTGAAGGTAGTGGTAAACTGCTAGTTTCCATCTGCATATAGGTGTGTCTTAGGCTGCAAGCCCAAAAGAAATGGCGTTTTCTGCACAAATCCTAGATCAACCTTTTCCCATGCAAAAATAATATTCACAACAAAGCTTTCCATAATACCCAATAAAGTGATTGCTATCCGAGGTCTGTGTAAAAGAAGCCGTTCCATCATACCACTTGTATCAGTGATAAATTGAAGACAAAGAAATCAACTAAGAGTTACTAGCACTCTGGAAATTTAATCAAGGATTAAGTAGAAACATATGAAATCACAATGAGCCAAATGATGTCATCTATAACATGAACCTCCGGGCAACTGCCAAGGCATGATTAGAAAAAAAGGATTCTATAACCAGTGTTATTTAAGGCATAAAGCGAACCGAAGCGAACNTATAAAAATGTATTACTCCAAATAGTTGGCTCTTGATGACCGTTTTGGTCCAAGAAACTTATGCGGGTTTGATACGAAGTTAATAACAATCCAATGTTTTATTATCTTTAACTTGGGAATTAAAAATCTTGCAAATAACTCCGGTTAAACAACTATATATTTCAGATACAATATTATAAAAATCCAGAACTTCTATATATTTCACCACATTAGTGTCGTAATCTTGTTTACGAATGGATTTGGGGAAAAGTAATTATGTATCTTAGGATTAACTATTAATAGGATAGAACAGATGGAATGGAAACTTTACACAGCCATCAGTTTACTCAGGCACAGTGACTGAATAAAAGTTGCCAGAGTAAAGATGCTTTCCATGTGGAATGTATAGAGTATACAGTCGTCAAATCTCAATAAATGCAGAAGTAGCCCAGCAAGCAATTAAGGAATTCACAAATCAAAATAAAAAAAAGATGAGTATAAACAACTCCAAAGAGGAGGAGGAGGAGGAGAAGGAGAGGGAACAAGGAGAAAAATCCTGCTAAAAACTTTATATGNTCACAAATCAAAATAAAAAAAAGATGAGTATAAACAACTCCAAAGAGGAGGAGGAGAAGGAGAGGGAACAAGGAGAAAAATCCTGCTAAAAACTTTATATGTGAACCACCAACCTCCAAAGCTTTCTCTTCATCATATATGAATTTGGGCAATTTCCTCATTAAATCCTTTTTGTCAGCTCCGGCAAGTGCCTTGCTGATCTGTAAAGAAAAACATTTCAGTACACTATGATTCTTCATAGTGAATCATATGGCTTGCTGCTTTCAAATAATAGCACACAAGGACCACTTGCCACCAAAAGTAATAATAACAAATCCATTAATTGATTACTAATCTGTATGATTAATTGAATAATAGGCACACAGATGGCAGAGAACTAGGTGGTACCCAACAATAGTCGGTCAGTGACGCACCATATGCAAATCATACCTGAGGTGCATACACACAACCAAGTGTGCCAACAATCAATCCTCCCAAAACAAACCCACCGACAAAGATGCTAGTGCTGCCGGGCCTGCCTCCGTCCCTATATTTACAACAAAGTAAAAGAGTATCCATCAGAACTTCCATTCATATAAAACCATCAAAGGAGAAAGAGAATATGGGAAGTTTATACTTTTCCACATTGTAAGCTTAAGCCATTGATTGCTGTAGTTTCAATTGAAACACATTGATCTTCGGACTTTGGCATGGGTGTAATCTGGCTGTCCTGTCCAAATCAGTGACAGAATCTAAAAGAAGTACAGGCATTGGTGAATGTGACTCTTTACCATATGCCTTTTTCCAACCCAAAACAAACAACCTTATTTCAAGATTCAAAGTGTTCTTATTGATACCGCAGGGACTAAGACTGGTATAACACTATGAGGGTGTAATTTACCGTAAAAGAGGGAAATTAAATAAAATAAAATAAACAGCTCATAACATAACACAACGAAATTCAGCACCTATATTTGAAAAAAAAAATCATCAATCACAAGGGTTAAGGGAAAAAATAATACCTATACCCTGCTTGAATTGTAAGTGCCCTTCTGGAAGTGGGAAATTGTACTTTTCCTGCACATGGACTGCATGACAAGTTGGTGGAGCCCACACTTCTAATACATTGATCCCCTGATTTCAAAGGAAAGCCTAGTATTAGATTCAACAGTAACAAAGACGTTGAAATAATTACAAAAACTATAAATTAAGATCAAAAGGATAATGCAGTCATATCCCTATCAAAAAAAAAGCAGGTTAATGCAATCATATCCCTATCAAAAAAAGAAGGACAATGCATTCTTATATTTGCTAAGCACCATTCCAGAGACAAAGATACACTGAGTAGGTGACATTTCAAGAATGTCCATTACTGTTTCTTTTTTTTATTCTCTTTTTCTTTTTTCAATTTTTTAGGGATGGACTGCGAAGGATTGACAAGCACGTTAAAGAACAATAAATCAACAAGGCTGATATAATTGTAACTGAAGATGCTGTTCAAACTCTTTGCAACTCCTAAACTTGACTGGTTCCCCGGCAAACTTTACCAACAAAAGCCAATGGAACCTTGAGCAAAGTATTTCAATTTGAGTTCTTCCCTCAGGAAAAATTACCAACAAATCAATGGAACTTTGAGCACACTGTGATCCTGAATCCACTAAATGGGACAACAACACCAGAAGACAACATTTAGCAGCCCTGGTCAAGGGCTTAAGATCAATGTAACACTTAGATCTCCGGATGTTAATTGAAACCAATATTGCCAAAAAAGCTGGAAGCATTATGCTACCTGAATACAATGTGCCCAGCAACTGCTAAGTATGTAATCCAATGATTCTTATGATGACCAAAAGATAAAAAAATCCAAAGGTGTGCCGGAGTCACTAACGTCTAGGAGAGGGTGCAGAACCTTGGCAGAAAATGGGTTACACCCGTATTGCTAGGCATAACTGCTGAAGTAATGCTCTAAGTACATTTTGTCCAGGAGGACTAGAAGTAAATATTCAGTGTAAGTGACAACATTTCACCATTGGCACGTGATGCTACGTGGTGTTACCATCCAATAATAAATCTACGACTACAAGTGGGCATGGTAAATCCTACTTTTTTATATGGGTAGTTATTTTCTTAAATGGATAGAGAAATTACTAAATTAAGTGGGTATCCACTTACCTACATGTTAGTCTGTTATTGGATGGTCCCACCATGTGAAAATGGTGACGTGGTCACCGTTACATTGAATATTTTCTCGAGGACTGGGACTCCAAATATTGACCCACTTGTCAACTACCAGAAGATTCACAACGCCATTTGATGGCTTTGTAACATCCAACAGTCTCCTGGAATCCTATTCACTGCCACTGAATAACTTGTGTCATGATAGCCACCCATACAATAACAAAACATGTGCGAATTGAAACTCCAGTGTTGTGGCCGTTATATTCAACATTCCTCTAGTTTTATTGATACCAATATCAAAGTTGGCATGCTTGTCATTCCAAATAACACAGGCAGTACAAACTACCCAATGAGGCACCTGCCTAGGTCACATCTCCTAATATCTGTATTCATTAACTTCTTTACCAAAAGGCCAAAACCCCAAATGTCCCTTTTGTTACATGAACTAGTTCGTCTTTGATCCTCCGTTCGGTTCTTGGACAGAAATCGGTGAACCAAAAATTCTGTTATCATTTGAAGCATCTTATTATTTTGAAACTTGCATGTTTTCCAAGAACCAAACAAATAAAAATGGGTGAAACGTAAATAAGCACAGTCAATAAGATATATAAAATTCCGAAATAATGTTTAAATTATATTCGATAGCGATAAGCAAGAAACATAGTACTAAACAATAGAGAGATGAATGCGAATTAAAACTAAATACCAGATCAAAGCAATAACTCTCATAATGACATTCGTAATCAGACCGAGCAAAGAAATGTAAGTGTTCGACAATTTACCAGTTGGGAGATGGATTGAAGAACTCTTTGTTAGAACCAAAGAATTTGGTAGAGCACTCATTGATTAGATATTTCGGAGAGATAAAAGCTCGGGGGGTGGAGAGAGAGAGAAATCCAGAAGATGAAAATAAAGCAGGTTATATGTTTTTTTTTTGTTCGATGAAATCGAGGCTTGCTTGAAAATTGAAATATGCATTGCGCGAGGAGGAAAAATAGAGGAAGTGCTTCGGTGGCGTGTGATCAAATAAACATAGAGTACACCCGGGGGCGGGGGCCCCGCGACCATTAAATAATGACGGTCTTATGATTGCCCACAACATTTTTAAGATGCGAGTACGGTGGTATAAGATTAATAGTTTCCGAGTCATTTATATTATTAAACCATTTCTAATGAAGATTTTAATTCAAAAAACTTAATTTAGTATGGATTTTTTCAATGAAAAAATTTAAATTTAAATTTAAATGAGAACAAACTAAAATTTAAAAGTGCATAAATATAACCATTAGATCTTTTAAATGATGGTGTAATCTCACGATTAGTGAAAAATGTAAGAATTTTAATCTCTAGAGTTTTCCTTCATTTGGTATGAATACGAGTCTAACATTGGAAAAAGTTTTGGGTGCGGCTATTTTCAACTCACAAATCTCTATTCTCACCCCATTTAATTTTTCATTATCAAACTATTAATTCTATCCTTTTTATACCCACCTCATGCTACATACACTCAATTTAATAACTAAACCAACTTTATATTTTGTCATAACTAGAGTTTCATTCCCTATCTCATCTCATGCACTTAGAAAAATATATTTTTAATATGTATTTTTTAAGTAAGATACATGTTAGTATTACTTCTCAATTTAATTATATGTTTGATTTCATATTTGTTACATAGATTTTTATTATTTTTGNCCCCATTTAATTTTTCATTATCAAACTATTAATTCTATCCTTTTTATACCCACCTCATGCTACATACACTCAATTTAATAAGTAAACCAACTTTATATTTTGTCATAACTAGAGTTTCATTCTCTATCTCATCTCATGCACTCAGAAAAATATATTTTTAATATGTATTTTTTAAGTAAGATACATGTTAGTATTACTTCTCAATTTAATTATATGTTTGATTTTATATTTGTTACATAGATTTTTATTATTTTCGCTATTATTTTGATATTTCTGTCCGACCAAACATATGATGTTTAGCATTCTTTTTTTATATTTATAATGCAATATTATGAAAAATATTATTTAGACTTGATTTGGAGACTTAATTAAATGCAACTATTTGATTGAAAGTGAATTTTATCAAATATTAAATTTATAATTAATTCAATGACTACATTTTAAATTAAATCCATAATTAAGTCTTCAAATTATACATCCCTCTATAAACTAAAATAAGTTAAACATCTCAATATGTGTTGACATGAAATGCAGACCGGATGCATAAGCATTATTTAATGCCATGTTTGGATCATTAGATAAAGGAGATAAGAATAGGATAAGATAACCTGTGTAACTANAACTATTTGATTGAAAGTGAATTTTATCAAATATTAAATTTATAATTAATTCAATGACTACATTTTAAATTAAATCCATAATTAAGTCTTCAAATTATACATCTCTCTATAAACTAAAATAAGTTAAACATCTCAATATGTGTTGACATGAAATGCAGACCGGATGCATATGCATTATTTAATGCCATGTTTGGATCATTAGATAAAGGAGATAAGAATAGGATAAGATAACCTGTGTAACTAATTTTTTGATTGAGATAACCCATTCGGGCCTATCTAGTTCGCTACATTAATAATGTAATCCAAAGCTTCGGCCTTGGCTGATGTTATCCCTTCGGTGGGACAAAATTATTGGGAAAAACACTGGCAAGATGAGAAGAGAGAAAAAATGTGACGTAGTTAAGCAGGCTCAGAAATCAATCATAAAATCTATATATATTCCTATAGGAGGCAAGTTATTTTGTTTCCCCCTCCCCTCNATAACCTGTGTAACGAATTTTTTGATTGAGATAACCCATTCGGGCCTATCTAGTTCGCTACATTAATAATGTAATCCAAAGCTTCGGCCTTGGCTGATGTTATCCCTTCGGTGGGACAAAATTATTGGGAAAAACACTGGCAAGATGAGAAGTGAGAAAAAATATGACGTAGTTAAACAGGCTCAGAAATCAATCATAAAATCTATATATATTTCTATAGGAGGCAAGTTATTTTGTTTCCCCCTCCCCTCCCCTCATTTTAGATTTAAAAATAAGAGCACAATGCATATCACCGTGGACCCCATTTCGTTCAATTAACATTATCAATATATGTTCTAACGTTTCGCAAACATAATGTAACTCGTCGTTATATTTGACTAACTACCACGGCCGGTTCCTACTTCCAAGTTCTAACCTACAATAAAACAAAATGACATTGCAATTACCAAAGGCTAAGTAAAAATTTAGATGAACCACACAACATANTGCATATCACCGTGGACCCCATTTCGTTCAATTAACATTATCAATATATGTTCTAATGTTTCGCAAACATAATGTAACTCGTCGTTGTATTTGACTAACTACCATGGCCGGTTCCTACTTCCAAGTTCTAACCTACAACAAAACAAAATGACATTGCATTTACCAAAGATTTTAGTAAGTCAAGCGAATTCCAATTTCATATCATAATCCAACTCAAATTAATCTTATAGTGATCTTGCATCAAATGAATCAAAATTTAAAATCATTATTCTTGTCAAAAATACCCAAAAAAAAAAAAAAGGGACAAAACAATCTCCAATTATGGAGTCATCTAGATAATGGTGAAACTGTAATTGGTGTAAACAGATCTATGTTATATAAAAAAATAAACCACATAGATAAGTAATGTAATAATAATTATAGAAATTAACGGACGTTTGTGAAAAATATCCATGAACGAGAAGGCTTTCGATAAATAAAAAGTAAGTCAAAGATTCGAAAACATATTCCAAGGAAGACAACAAAACAATATTCAAATAATTCAAAGGTCCATGTTGTATCTACATTATTAAAAAGAAGATTATTGAACGGTTATGAGAGCATCGGTAATGAGACAACACAACCTTTTGAACGACAAAGTCCATGTCGAACAAAACAACACACAGGAGCCAACAATTCTTAAATGATCATGTACACTTCAATAATATATTTCTAAACTGCAAGATGTGATTTAAATTTTTTTTTTTTTTTGGTCAAGAAATGCTCAGTCAGTTCCCAAAGTTTAAACAGATAAATAATAACATAAATAGGTTTTGCTGGCTCTAAAAACTAAATGACTAATACATAGATATTTAATTTATTAATTTCATTTTCACTNACACACAGGAGCCAACAATTCTTAAATGATCGTGTACACTTCAATAATATATTTCTAAACTGCAAGATGTGATTTAATTTTTTTTTTTTTTTGATTTAAATTTCATTTTCAGTTATCATTAAATTAATAATAGATCTAATAGTAGTAACTATTTATAATTAATTTTTTTAGGAGAGAGAATGAAAAAATAAATTAAACTTTTAACCTCAAGAAGATAAAACATTCTAAAGGCTCGTTAATAACTATTTATAATTAATTCAACAGATCAGGTCAGCTAACTAAATGTGAATAAGATTTTTTAGCTTAATTTTTTTTCTTCGGATAAATCAAAATAAAATCTATGANATTAATTTTTTTAGGAGAGAGAATGAAAAAATAAATTAAACTTTTAACCTCAAGAAGATAAAACATTCTAAAGGCTCGTTAATAACTATTTATAATTAATTCAACAGATCAAGTCAGCTAACTAAATGTGAATAGGATTTTTTAGCTTAATTTTTTTTCTCCGGATAAATCAAAATAAAATTACTTTTGGCTAAATCTTATAAATGACCCATAAACTATAATCTTTAATTTAAATTATTGTTTGAACATTTAATTATTTTAAGTTGGTCTTAAACTATATAATTTATTTTAATCAATCCATTCTATTAAGATTAATTGATAAAATTAACTGCTTAATGATTAATATAGTTGAGTGACAAATTTCAACAATTGGAAATTTAAGAGAGAATTTAAAATAAAGTCTATAATTGAAGGGGTATTTATGAGATTTACCCGTTATATTTTAGAGAGGAGAGTATTTGGGGTGAGGATGAAAGGGCAGTGGCCGGCCGTAAGAGTCATAGTCCCTCCCGCTCCAACTACTGCTGAGTCATTACTGAGTATTCTATTCATACCTAAAACAGAAAATGTTTGATCCAACGCTGCAGCCAAAATCAAACACAATATCAGAATACAAGTCTAACCACTTTTCNTATTTTTTGTAATGTCTGTGAGCACGGAGGCCACTAACTGAGTTTCCTGTTCTACTACTAACAAGATAGATAGAGAGAAAAAAAAAAAAGCAGCATCACACTACAGTTACACCAAACTGTGTTGAGTTTGGAAATCGTAACTTGTAAGTGCATGTGATCATTTTACCTCTTTTGTAATTTGATTTGAGTTTGGAACTTGTTGTCTGGGAGATGTATTTGGCGTCATTATAAAGTGTTCTTTGCTTTCCCGGCTGACAATCTTCATGGCAACTCTTTATCTTCAACAGTGTATAGCTATGGCTGTTGCTTGATATATAATCCAATACACTCGCAGTATCTGGCATCTTACTTGTGTCTCTAGCATCTTTATCCTAGTGTAGGGGATTAATAGAATGTGAAATGTTGGTTGCAGTTATTCGGTTGATTTTCGTCTGTCAGTTCTTATAGTTGTTTATCACGGCCACGGTTGTTATCCCCACATCGGTGTTTTAGCTAAATATTCATTTGTGGTAGTGTAACTAAGATCTGAAAAAGGCAAATCTTTAATAGCGCATTCCTGTCTACATTCTTACAGATATGACACATCATCATCTTCTGAGTGCATATTTGAAAGTCTTTCACATCAAATTTTGTTTTAGGAGACCTATCTACATCCATTTTCACTCAAGTTGTGGGACAGTTCTATTGATCTCTGTGATGATGTTTTCTTCTCTCTCTCCTTTTGATTTCTTACATATATTTTGAGGCATGTGATGTCATTCTTACTTTCATTGATGCGCAGGTTGTAGCAATAACAGTATTTTTCTTGCTATCGGTTGCCTTCTATACATTTTTTGCGCCCTTTCTTGGAAAGGACCTCTACGAATATGTGGCCATTGGTTTTTATTCCTTCTTGGTAAGCATAACAGCTGGCTGCTTTTCCTTTAAACTTGGATGAAAAGTGCACCACGATCCTTTGCTGTCTCTATTTGTGACTTATTGTCTGTGTTACTATTTTCAGGCACTCTGTGTATTTGTACTTTATGTTAGATGCACAGCTATTGATCCTGCTGATCCTGGAATTTTTATTGAAGCCGACAAGACACCAGCCATTAGATCCCACAATGATGCAGATTTTCCTGGTTAGTGATTCAACTGCACTTTTCTTCTTTGAAATTAGAGAAAATATATATATCCAAACTAGTTGAATCTCCATATGATGAAAGTTCAATGGCAATTTGATCAGTAGATTCAATTGTTGGAGCACCCATGAGTGTTCTATTTCGACTATATTCACCCAAAAATTGATCTGATTGTCCTTTGCAATCAATTACAAATGAGTACTTATGATAACAATTGAGTTGTTGATCAGCGAGTTCCCCTTGATAAGTCCAAGCTATCAGGATTTGCATTTGTTGAGGGAGAAGGCAGCATAAGATTATGTTTTGAGTACCACTCCATTATTTTGTTCTTTGGATTATTGTTTACGAGCTTTGTGGCATGACTAGGAAATTCATCTTCTCTTGAAGAGCCTGGCAAAGCAGGATTGAATAATGGAGGAAAAGCTGAAAGGCATGGTTCAAGTTGTTGCTCAAAACTAGGGGGATTCTTTTGCGGTTTTCTTGTGAGGCAAGATTGCCGCAAAGATGAAGACCTTTTACAGCTACAAACTGGAGAGGAAGATGCTTTGTTCTGCACATTGTGCAATGCTGAGGTAAATTTTTATGGGAGAAGTTTTTTGTATCTCATGCATGGTTCAAAGTCGTGGTATCGGTCATCAACTTGGAGGGTACTGATACACATCGGTTGTGACGTCGTGGTACAATATCGGCCGATACACTCAAAACGCTAGATAAAAGCTCTAAAAACATTTGAAAAAATCATAAATTTTTTTTAAAAATATAAACAGCATCATTCATGCATCATATGCCCACAATACATCAAAAAACACATTAAACATAATTAAAATGAAAAATAAGGGCGTTACCGAAAACATTGATCATTATCAGTATTCAACTAATTGAAATTGAAATATTAATATTGATATATCTAATTATTATATTAGATTTAAAAAGTACCGATTTTTTTAGGATTAAAAAATATTGATGTATCTAATCATTATATTAAAAAATATTTGATATTCTATCTTTCATTGAAGTATTTTTTATCTAAGTATAATATTTTAAACTTAAAGGGCCTAAGTAATATATGTTTATAAATTTTAGGGGGGTCTAAAAATAATTTATTAACAGATATATTTACAGTAGGGTCTATCTGTTTCGCTTGTACAAACTTTAGGGGTTTGTATATAATATTTAAAATAATAAGGGTCTAAATAATTAAGTGATAAACTTTAAGGGGTGTGAGTGTAATTCTCCAAAAAAAATTGATTTACCGACAACAAAGTCTTTTATAACTTTGTTTGAGAGTCGATCCTTNTTAGGGGTTTGTATATAATATTTAAAATAATAAGGGTCTAAATAATTAAGTGATAAACTTTAAGGGGTGTGAGTGTAATGCTCCAAAAAAAATTGATTTACCGACAACAAAGTCTTTTATAACTTTGTTTGAGAGTCGGTCCTTCAGAGCTCAGTCTTCAGACGCTGTGTATGGAGAGAGAGAGAGAGAGTGGTTTGATACGCTGTGTATCGACGATCATTAGAAGACTGGTTCGCAAANGAGAGAGAGAGTGGTTTGATACGCTGTGTATCGACGATCATTAGAAGACTGGTTCGCGACTAGTTCGCAGCAAAGAAGATCAGGGAAAAAAAATAGAAAAAGAAGAAGAAGATAAAGCGGTATGGGGATCTCTCTGATCTGTATTCAATTCTACAGGTATGTCATACAAATGCTTACAATCTTTATGGTAGTGGGCCTTTGATTTTCGGACTGGTTGAGGGCCTTTTACAGATGTGAGTCTTGAATTCTTCATCTTTTTCCTTTTTATTTTGAATTCTTGCTATTTGCTCAAGATTTTGGAGATTTTCCACAAGATTCGATCATACCAGACCGATCCCACTATGAATCGTCCGATTCATACCGAGTTGCTCCGATTTGTGCCGATACGTCCGAGTCTTGCCAAGATATCGCCGAGTCAAGTGAAAATCGGGATTTTTGCATAACGGATATCGATATCGGATCGGTAGGGGCCGAGTCGTATCGGACTCGGCCGATACTTTGAACCATGATCTCATGCCGTGTATTTTACTGTCGTATAAAATAGTAAAGAGATTTTGAATCTTATGGTGAGCAATTTTTCTCAAGTTGAAAATCAAGTGATGTCATCAAAATCAGTCATACAATATCCCTCCTTCCCTTTCTGGCCAGAACAAAAAAGAAGTGAAAGACTCAAGAATATTCTGAAGTCTTGCTTTGAATTACTCATGCTTATCTCAATGTATGCTTCTGCCTGGGACATGAGCTCATTGTTTGTGGACATATGATGTGTGAGGGAAAGGAAATAGGACAGAGCTAGCAGGAGCTGCATTTGAACTGGGTCTCCTGACTCCTATTTTTGGGGTCGACTTCATGAATCATGTTTCTCCATTGTGCACTATTCAAATTAACTCAACAAGGCCTTGTCTCCATTATGCTCTATCTAGGTTCATATTTTTCGTTAAAGCATAATGTCTTTATTTATCTCATTAGTATATATATTCAAGCTTAGAAGACTGTGCTTCCCACTTCATATTCTGATCCCAATACATACCAAAGCAAGAATTTGAGGAAAATGTTGTTTTGTAGGTGCGCAAGTTCAGCAAACACTGCAGAAGCTGTGATAAATGTGTTGATGGATTTGATCATCATTGCAGGGTAAGTCTAATCTTCAATTTCTACCCAAGTCTCCTGTCACGTGATTTTAAAATGCTCTAGTTTTTTGTTAAGGCCCAAGGGTATGTGATTTCTGATGTGATAAGTAGTTTTGTTTGCTATCCCTATGCAACATGCCCCTATTATTCATTTGATATTCATAAATATCTGGGGAATTAACAGTTACTTCTCTTCTCTTCATGCCTAAAATAACTTTTGGCATGGTGACCTGGGGCGCAGTGGCTGAATAATTGTGTTGGAAGGAAAAACTATATCACATTCGTGAGCCTTATGGCCATGAGCCTTGTCTGGGTAAGCTCAAAAAGATGCTTGGTTGGATTTTATTTCAACTTGCTTATCTTAGGCTTCATTGTCCTTGTGAGTTGTTCCCTTAAGCCCAACTAAAGAAATTGTTTTGTGGATGATGTTCGTTTGTGCGCCAGCTTTATTTCGAGTGTGGGGTGGGAATTGCTGTCCTTATTCGATGCTTCACTCATAGAAAGGCAACAGAACATCAGATAACGGAAAGGCTTGGAGGTGGATTCTCACAACCCCCATTTGCTACTGTTGTGGTATATTTCCTTCTATCCTTAATCTGTTTCCTTACGCTAATTTATCATGGTTTCACATCTTATTTTGAACTCAACACAGTGAATGTAGTTGNTATCCTTAATCTGTTTCCTTACGCTAATTTATCATGGTTTCACATCTTATTTTGAATTCAACACAGTGAATTCAACACAGNCTACTGTTGTGGTATATTTCCTTCTATCCTTAATCTGTTTCCTTACGCTAATTTATCATGGTTTCACATCTTATTTTGAACTCAACACAGTGAATGTAGTTGTATCTGCAGCTACTGTTATTTTTTTGCCAGAAAATTAACCTTATGTGGTTTTTTTTTTCAGGCCATATGTACAGCTCTTTCTTTTCTGGCCACTGTGCCTTTGGGAGAACTGTTCTTTTTCCACATAATTTTGATTCGAAAGGTTTGTTTCTTCGATGTCCTCTCCTTAACCCTCCATTCCCACCGTTTTTTTGTGTGTGCGCGTTTGTTGTTTTTTTTTTTCCGCGGCCGGGGGGCGCACGAAAAGAAAAACACATAAATATAAAGTAAAAAAGAGAAGGGTAACACATCATAATCTTTTGTTGCAGGGTATCACAACTTATGAATATGTGGTTGCCATGAGGACCCAAAGTGAACCTCCTGGGCCCTCATTGGATGAAGGAGATCAGCAGAGTTTGCCATCCTCACCAACAAGTTCTGCTGTGACTGCCATTAGTGGAAGAAGCTCTCTTGGAATGGGTTTGCAGTATAAAGGTGCTTGGTGTACTCCTCCAAGAATCTTTATGGACCTCCAGGTACTGCTGCCTTGATTTTATTTTGACAAACTGACTACAAGTGGGTTAGTGTAGACTACTTTGATTATTTACCATGAATAAAGGAAGCTAGGACAACATAAACATAAGCCAGATAATAGTTCAGATTTCTTTTGAAGTACTGTGGAGAGAGTCGAAAGCCACTGGACAAGATTACTTAAATTATCATCATCATAGGAACCTCCCTGTATATGACACTCTTTTTACACAATATTTCTATCTGTTCCGCTTTAGGAATTGTTTGTCTGGTTGTTTCTATTCTTCTATCTATTCTTAAGGGTTGAAGTTGGACTATCCAGTGGAAAAAATCTGGGTCACTGTCATTTTGAATATTACATGCTCTTTTTTCAATGACTAAAAGTTAGTGCAGCNATTCTTCTATCTATTCTTAAGGGTTGAAGTTGGACTATCCAGTGGAAAAAATCTGGTTCACTGTCATTTTGAATATTACATGCTCTTTTTTCAATGACTAAAAGTTAGTGCAGCTGCCACTTCATGATGCCAAGGTTATTGTTTACTATATTTGGAGGATCATGATTCCTTTCATGTGCATTTGCATGCACCATCTTTTGATATCTTTTATGTTTGTGATAACTTACAAGGATAAAGTTTTTATATTGAAACTTTTGTGTTATATAACCAGGATGAAATTATCCCTCATCTGGAGCCAGGCCGCTTGCCGTCCACTGTTGATCCAGATGCAATGCAGCCACCTGACAAGGGGAAAAAGTTGCCCCAGCGTCCAGTCCGTATCAGTGCGTGGAAGCTTGCAAAATTGGACTCTAATGAGGCAGTGAAGGCGGGTGCCAAGGCTAGAGCTTCATCATCTGTTTTATGTCCAGTAGGTTCCAGACATCATCAATATGATGCTGATCATTTTTCCAGTAGCAATGTGAGTGGCAGAAGCAGTCCAACCAGCACCAATCATGGATTTCATGAAAGAAATGCCAGAGCAGGGACATCTAGGTTATCTCCTTCAAAGAGTTCATACCCACCGAGTCGGGCTAGCAGGGACGATACTGAAACGTGTGGTCACAGCCTTAGTAACTTAAGCAGTCCTCATCCTTCTAACCTCACCCCTTCTCCATTAGAGCAGCCGGCTTCAAACAGAGATCATGTCAACCCTGTATATCTATCCTCAACAGATCAATCTCCTCGGTCAGCAAAGGCAAGTGATGCACATCAAACTAGAGTTAGCGATTTACCAATGAGGAGAAATGTGGGTGCTGCAGAAAATTCAAGGTCTTCTGTGTTTTGGGATCAAGAAGCTGGGCGCTTTGTCTCTGCAGCCACCAGAAGTGTTGGTTCTTCCTCTCATGTATCCGGAACAGAGCTTACATACACAGGTCAATCTATATTCTTCGGGGGTCCCCTTGTGAGTGAAGAGTCGAGCAGAGGGACAAGAATTGGCAGCTCCCTGCCTGCTGGTCCTGACAGAGGTTCCACGTCGAGTTACTATCAACAGGGTAGGTCACAAAGAGGCGGCCAGCTTCCTGTGTTTGTTCCAAGTGATTCCCAGCAACACTAGGTGGAAGGCAATTAAACTGAGATGGCACACAAACCAATTTGTTCCTCCAGAAACATAGAGTTTAGATTTTAGATTTCCACTTCCTGAAATTTTTGTTTTGTTTCTTAATCTGGTGTTGCTCTTACTTGTCTACTCTACGTCACCGTGCTCTTACTTGTCTACTCTACGTCACCGTGGTTTAACGAAAGAAAGAAACAAACGTATCGATGCATTTTCCGTTCATCATATGTAGCAGCTTGCCTTTAAAGTCCACACTTATCATGACCTTCACCGTCACAGAAGCCCTCCAAAGAGTGTCTCTACATCCAGGTAATTAATGCACGACGAATCAACCGTTCTCTTTGAGATGATCTCGTTAAATTAATACATAACGTTTTAAAGCACTGTATAAATCTATGTTGGAAAAAAGAAGATCGGATTACTTGGGCATAGCCCAAATGGTTTGAGTGCGTGTGCTGCTGTTTCATATCGGTTAAAAATAAGATTAGTTGTGTGCATATAAACTCTTGATCACTCCTTCTCTTGTAAGTTGATTTTTAGGGATAAGTTTTATACACGAGTTCATAACAGTGTGCCTAAAAATCCTTGATTTTTTCCCAAACATAATCAACGTCCAGGGAGGAGCCTAAAGAAACCAAATTCAGTCTTCTTTTTCTTTATATGCAACTGACAATTAAATCAGACCGTTTCATACTACCCAGCTTGGGATTTGGGGTACTAGCCAGCTCACATGCTGTTTCTAATCCAACCGTAAAAAGTGTTGGCTATTTGTTACTCAGATTAGAGAAAAGAATTATAAAAATAGAATAAAAATGTGAGTGCATAAAAGTCTTTGTAGTATAGTGGTAAGTATTTCTGTTTGTCACGCGGACGACCCAGGTTGGATCCTCGAAAATGGAGATATACTTTCTGCACGTATTATAAATTTGATATTTTCTTATGTTTGTTCATCAGTTTAAATTTATGAGCACACTATTATATCATAGTGATTCATTTTGTGTTGAATGAACGTTATGGTTGCACTCCATCTNATTTATGAGCACACTATTATATCATAGTGATTCATTTTGTGTTGAATGAACGTTATATGGTTGCACTACATTTNTCATCAGTTTAAATTTATGAGCACACTATTATATCATAGTGATTCATTTTGTGTTGAATGAACGTTATGGTTGCACTACATTTATCTGTTTGCTCAAATGCCACAACGAGCTTTGGATTTGTGGCATTGTAAATTAAAGTAAATTATACTTCACGGGGAGGGAGAGAGAGAAAGAGAGGCTGGCTATTGTTTTTCTTTTTATGTGGTTATTTTTTCACCTCATATAACTAAAATCCCTAGCAACACTCTCGTTAACAGGTTCTTAAAGGGGCAACTATGAAATTACCCACCACACTGATGGGCAATCTTCGTAATCCTCAATTTCCAACTGTCGCTTCTGTCCGTACAATCCCGGTTCAGTTCAGTTACAACTCCATTGACAAACCATCGGACCCGTCTTCTCTGCCAAAATCAACTCACAAGTCAGGACACAACACAATGGTCCTTTGCTCATCAACACCCAACATAACCTTTCTGAAATTTCTCTTTACATAGATTTTCTTGCCCCTTGTACCTTCGTTTTTTTGTTTTTTTTTTTCTTTCTCTTTTCAAGATCTCTCAACAAGGCGGTTCCGCTGAATCGAATTGTAGAAGAAAATGACTGAAGGAAGTCCTAACGACAGGCAACTTGATAAGACACCCACTTGGGCAGTTGCTTTTGTCTGTGCAGTCATGATTCTAGTTTCTATATTGCTGGAGAAAGCTATTCATGGAATCGGAGAGGTAACTGTGGATCATATTTCATTTTAGAGACACTTTCAAAATTTATTTTTAATTCTCCTTTCAGATTTAGATGGGACCAGTTTGTTCATAATTTTTTAGAGATAATGTGATTTTCCCTTTTTAAAGATTGGGTCTATTTTAATGGACTGTAAATGGCGAAGGGGGCAAAAAAAAAAAAAAAAGTAAAAGGGTACGACTCGCAGGTAGGAAGAAGCAGCTAATGAGATTTTTCATATGGTTGTTTTTGCAGGAGAGAATCCTTCCTTCTTTTTTATCTTTTTCAATTTTTTTTGCGTATTCAGTGTATGATTAGTGGTGCTACCACAAAATTTAACAAACAAATAAAAAATGATCACTGGATTGGAGGCAAACAGGGAAATGTAAATATCTATATTTTTGGTTCCAGACCTTTGGTTCAATGGTACTTCTTATCTTGTAGCCCTTCTCCCCCCCCAAAAAAAATAAATAAATAAAAAATGAACAGATGACCAATTGGATAGCTAAGCCTCGGAAAAGAAACTTGTCAATGCCTTTGTCTTCTTCTCTCTGATTATTCTTGTTTCTCCTCTAGAAAGTAGCAAGTAATGTTCTAAGTTGGTGGGGCACCCTGAATTGGTTTGGCATGGAGCAAGTTGGAGGCAGCTTTGTATTGATCTGATTATAAACATTTTCAACTCAGGTTTGAGTCTGGAAAATTGGAAGAAAAAACATCCTAGAAAGCTGTATTAAACACTGGAAGATTTTTGGGGAAAAAAAAAATCAATCTCAAGTAACTTTGCTTCTTTATTTTTGCCTTGTGGTTTCTCCGTCATCTCTAATGATTTTTTGGTTTCAGTGGTTTCACAAAAAAAACAAGAAACCTTTGTTTGAAGCTCTCGAGAAGATCAAAGGCGGTAAGCACTGCAACTTCTCAATTTTTCTCCAGCAGCAATACCTTTACTGGACATGTTTCTCAACTTAGATGGATCACAATTTTTTCTCAACTGTCTTTTTAGTGATTCGCTCTTGGTGACCCAACTTCCTCTTCCTCATTGACTCTTGCAGAGCTTATGGTTCTAGGATTCATATCCTTACTTCTAACATTCGGGCAGAATTACATTACCAAATTATGTATTCCCTTAAAGTTAGCAAACACCATGTTGCCGTGCCCCTTGAATAAGAAACACGAGGCCCCAACAGAAGATAAGGGTGCAGGAGAACATCATCGGAGGCTTCTATGGAATGAGCATAGAATCTTAGCAGCAGATAGTCTCTCAAAAGAGTGCAAGCCTGTAAGTGTTTTTTTTGCTAGTTATTTTAGATTTTAATTTCAGTCTTCTTTGTTTAATTTAAGAAAAATGACAGGAACAAGCTTAATCTGGTCATTCGTATCTTATAACTATCTGATTATCTGCTTAAAACATCCACTTCAAGGGAACATAGCCGTGAACTCCTATGAAGTATGACAAATAGGTTTTGATAGCGAGCACATAAAGATAAAAACCTCTTAGTCTGCTTCTTTGATCAACGACTTCATGAAAATAGGTGATTGTAACCAGTGCACAAGCCTCTGCGGAGCCTGGGAGAAATAAGTCGTATGCATCCTTATTTCATCAAACCAAGACCTTTCCCTCTATTTCTATACTTTCTTTGATTTTTTTTTTCTGTTTTTGAACCTCCTTTACAAACTTTATGGTTACATATATGTTTGCCTCTTAGATCCATCCTGAGGAGATATTATGTCTAAATTTTGTTTGAAGACTCTTGAGAAGGTTGAAAATGACAAGAAAGTCATACAGTTATGAAACTTCGTCAATGACAAAACTCTAAGCAAAAATCTTAATTAGAGGAATGTGATTTTCATGGAATCAAATCCTGTAGGAGTTGAATCATTTTTCTTTTCTTTTGGATGCATGATTCTTAATGATGAGAGCATCGAACACAAGGATTATGAAACATCATTATGATAAAGGTATAGATACACTTAAAAGTACACAGGTGTTAGGTTCAAGTCTGTCAACTCCCTCCATATCCATTTGGCCACTATTCTGTGGGTCTGTGTCCTCTCAGTCTAGTAAGTTTCAGTTTTGAATTTGTATGCCTTCCCCATTCAAGAAGGGGGGTCACACTTGAAGGTGTGAGAACATACATTTTAGGCCCACTCCTCAACAGCTTGCACTTTAAAGCAACTGATTGTCTTGGTTATAGGAGGTCTTGGGGTTCACGTCTCCATCTCTTCATTTAGTTTTCTGTTCTGTTTTTCTATTTACACTGCGTGAATGTAGTTTTCTGTGGTTTGGATGCCTCTCTACGTGCAAGAGGGGGTTGTATATGAGGGAGGATGCAAGACTCGAGAACTCAATGTATATTGATGCTCCATTCCCCAAGGGTCATAAATTTTATCGTAGGTGTTTGTCTAAGAGTTATGCGAGGACTATAGCTGGTTTGGGAAAGATCCTATTTTAACAGAAAGCATGCCTGATTTTTCAAGACACAGTTGACTACATCTCAAGCTGTCATTACTTACTTTTTCTCCTGTAATATCTCTTCAACAAAACATATCTGCAAACCTAAAATACCATTGGAAGGTATGTGGTCCACAAGAATGTTTGTAGTGTGGTTTGGTGTCTCTTCAAATCAAATCTGTGTTCTAATAGAAAGTTAAAAAATTGGTATCTACTCTCTGACTGAATAATGCCTACCCTTTGTTGCCAAGTTGTAACGCCTTAGTTTTGTCCTTCTTAATTTGTTTATGTCTCCATCACTTGACAATGTATTGTATTCAAGTTCTTAACTAACAAAATTTCTTGTCAATAGGGAACTGTGCCGCTCATAAGTGTCAGTGGATTACATCAACTACACATCTTCATATTCTTTTTGGCAGTGTTTCATGTTATTTATAGTGCCATAACAATGCTGCTTGGGAGATTAAAGGTAGTATTTTTTTAGTGCTTTTGCTTTAATACACTCAAAAAGTTTTATCATTTCTAAAAAGAACTGTGTGATGCAAGTGGGAATGGCATTTGATTCTGATATTTGATTTTTTCAGCATGATTTGTATTTAAAGTTGTCATTTAATGTTTTCTTAATATGCAGATTCGCGGGTGGAAAGAATGGGAGCGTGACATAATTGATTATGACTATGCAGTCTCCAATGGTATGTTTTTTTGATGAGAACAATAAATCTAATGTTTGTTTGTATCTTGATATTTCATAGGTAAATAAATAACTTCACTCGTGAAATTTCTGTTAGTAAATTACGGGTGATTTTGTGTGTGCCTACAATGCAGACCCTGCAAGATTCAGGCTTACAAAGGAGACATCTTTCGTGAAAGGGCACACCAGTTTCTGGACCACAACACCAGTCCTTTTTTATGTTGTAAGAACAATGAATGATGTTTGCTAATGTGTTCAAGTTGTCTTCAACAAAATGAACTATGAGACTGAAGGCATATAGGGTGTCAATGTTTTTCCTTAAGCGAGGTGGGAGATTTTATTTCTGCCTGAGGGAGTGTAGGTGGGCGGGTGAGTATTTGGTGGGGGGAG
>CAUOFW020004081.1:180897-304437 GCA_963454935.2 Ilex paraguariensis
GATTTCAGGTATGCTTTTTTCGGCAATTCTTTCGATCTGTTCGTAAATCTGACTACTTGACAATGCGCCATGGATTTATCTCCGTGAGTTTCTTGAGATGAAGAATTTCCTCTTTCTCTTTTGGATAATAAGACCAAACTGTAAGAAAGTTACCATCAATTAATTATTTTATTCCTGTAGGTTCATTTAGCACCTGGAAGTAAGTTTGACTTTCAGAAATATATTAAGAGGTCATTAGAAGACGACTTCAAGGTAGTTGTGGGAATCAGGTATAGTTATGTACATTACGATTTAATTTACAATTTTTTTAGCCTATAGATAATGCTCTGATATGCCGCATATCCATCTGACTTAATTCTTGGCACTACTTCCAGTCCAGTGTTATGGACTTCTGCAGTAATATATCTGCTTATTAATGTTAACGGTGAGTTTTTCTTTTTCATATAATTTCGCATTTTAGGATGATGTGGTTCTTTATGTGTTATCCCAGTTAATCTACCTATCAGCATCCAAATTCTAAGATCTCTTGATGTATTATCTAAGTAAATTATCGCAGGATGGCAGGCTTTGTTTTGGCTGTCCATATTGCCTCTAATGGTAATAATTTTTTGTTGCAATATAATTCTCGCTAAGTGATCTCTGCTTTAGGAAAGAGGAAATACTAACTATTGGATCTGTTAAAGGTAACCTTAGCAGTTGGAACGAAGCTCCAAGCAATTATAACACAGATGGCTGTTGAAATCCAAGAACGACATGCTGTAGTCCAAGGCATCCCCCTTGTGCAAGTCTCTGACAGAAATTTTTGGTTTGGCTGGCCTAAGTTGATTATTTATCTCATCCATCTCACCCTCTTTCAGGTATGAACTTGCCTCTTTTGTGGGTCATATATCAAAGATAACCTAAGTGATGGAGTTTCTGTGCATTCAATGGCTTATAAGCCACCAGCATATTTCACAAAACTGACGGGAACCATTGATTTTTCAGTTTCCCTGATGGAGCTACTCTGTGTTTTCATTTTCTGGCCTAAAAAATCTCTCCTATATACTTTTTGAAGGGCCAGTATTTTTTTTTGGGGTGTGAAGGTATTGAAAACTATCTAACAAGCCAATTCTGTCTTTTGTGTGTTCAGAATGCATTTGNGTAAGTTTGACTTTCAGAAATATATTAAGAGGTCATTAGAAGACGACTTCAAGGTAGTTGTGGGAATCAGGTATAGTTATGTACATTACGATTTAATTTACAATTTTTTTAGCCTATAGATAATGCTCTGATATGCCGCATATCCATCTGACTTAATTCTTGGCACTACTTCCAGTCCAGTGTTATGGACTTCTGCAGTAATATATCTGCTTATTAATGTTAACGGTGAGTTTTTCTTTTTCATATAATTTCGCATTTTAGGATGATGTGGTTCTTTATGTGTTATCCCAGTTAATCTACCTATCAGCATCCAAATTCTAAGATCTCTTGATGTATTATCTAAGTAAATTATCGCAGGATGGCAGGCTTTGTTTTGGCTGTCCATATTGCCTCTAATGGTAATAATTTTTTGTTGCAATATAATTCTCGCTAAGTGATCTCTGCTTTAGGAAAGAGGAAATACTAACTATTGGATCTGTTAAAGGTAACCTTAGCAGTTGGAACGAAGCTCCAAGCAATTATAACACAGATGGCTGTTGAAATCCAAGAACGACATGCTGTAGTCCAAGGCATCCCCCTTGTGCAAGTCTCTGACAGAAATTTTTGGTTTGGCTGGCCTAAGTTGATTATTTATCTCATCCATCTCACCCTCTTTCAGGTATGAGCTTGCCTCTTTTGTGGGTCATATATCAAAGATAACCTAAGTGATGGAGTTTCTGTGCATTCAATGGCTTATAAGCCACCAGCATATTTCACAAAACTGACGGGAACCATTGATTTTTCAGTTTCCCTGATGGAGCTACTGTTTTCATTTTCTGGCCTAAAAAATCTCTCCTATATACTTTTTGAAGGGCCAGTATTTTTTTTGGGGGTGTGAAGGTATTGAAAACTATCTAACAAGCCAATTCTGTCTTTTGTGTGTTCAGAATGCATTCGAGATAACATATTTCTTTTGGATAACGGTAATGAACTGCCCTGCTCTTTCTTCCTTGTTCTTTTGCATATCTGTTACCAGTTGTATGAAGTAATGTTTTGTGGTACAGTACGAGTTCGGGTTATATTCTTGCTTTCATGAGAATTTCACTCTTGCAGTGGTAAGAGTTGCTCTTGGGTAAGTCCACTTTGTCTGGAATCAACTTTAGGCAAGAATTACTTCCATTAAGTCCACATTCTGCGTTCTAACCTTTGATAATATATCAATTTCATATTCTAGTTCATGCAATTTTGCTGGTAAATTATCATTTTAGCAACATTTTGGTAGTCATTTGAATGCATTGTCACAAGGGAGGTGCTTTGATACACCCTGCAGTTTTTCCGGACTAAAAGTAGCAGAAACATTTGGTTCTTAAACATTGAAGATAAGAACCATGATGTAGATAGAGAATTATCATTTTTACATTGAACATTTGGTCCAAGTAATGGGGAGTTTTATTGGGCAGGATAGGAGCACAATTTTTATGCAGCTACATCACACTTCCACTCTATGCCCTCGTTACACAGGTGAGCCATACTCCACTAATTGCTTCCTCATGAGCCTTCTTTTAATGCCTTTTGTTCTTGCTTGTTGGTAACTGGTGACTTCTGTGATTCAACTACACAAAACATACACAATTTAAGTCCGGAATGATCCCAGATACGGAGGCAGTTCTACTTCAACTAGAAAGTTTCTTAACTATCAATCTCCAAGCTTTCTTGTTTGGAGATTCTCACGCATTCATTCATCAACACATGTTTCATTGTAAAGTTTGAATAACATTACGGTGCTTCTCCCACCTTTCCCTTTCTGCTGCTGTCGGGAACTTTTTAGATGGGATCAACCATGAAGCAGTCTATTTTTGACGAACAAACTTCCAAGGCATTGAAGAACTGGAAAAAGAGTGCCATGAAGAAGAAGAATGACGGAAGGCCAGCATCAGCTCCCACTCGGACTTTAGGCGGGAGCCCAAGTGGATCAGCAGAGAGTTCCCCAACACGTCCTAATCCCCATATGAGTAATGCTGCTACACATACAGCCAACATCATTGCCAGTGTGGATATTCCAGCAGAGCACCCTTCCCCTGATTACAATGGTTTGCAGTCTAGTAACCGTGACCTCCTAACAGGTCCATGATTCTGGCAATAAGGTGGTAAATAGAGGGTAAATGTTGACAGTGTGGTTGTTTATTCTGTACCATACTTCATGTTATGTATGTATAATGCACAGGGGGGGTTTGAAACGAGTATTAGTTTTGTTTCGTCTAACTTTTGAATTTGGTCTATCTGGAACAATGTACTGGTGCAGTGAATCGGCTACAAACCCTTTGAAGTCTATTGCCCTATTGGTCTAATACAGCTCGCTTTTAGTTTTTTTTTTTTTGTATCATTTTAGAAAGTTGTAATTTTTTGATATAAATTTCTTTTCAGTTCCTTATGATTGTCGGACAATTGGTCCCCATCCCATTATTCACCCTGATTATCCTTTCTTGCTTGAGTTTTAGTTTCTTGATCACATGTAACTTGGTTGATTAGTGGATGTAGTGGACATGATGTAACATTGTATATATTACGGGAGTCAGACCTATGGTGTATATTTTTCGTAAGGAAAAATTGAATGGAGGTACATCAAATTAGACTTAATTATAAAAAAATACACAAAAAAAAATGTTGGGTAATTAAGTCTTTAATTGATACTTATTTGTATTTAAGTACATTATTTGAATTTTATTAATTTTTTTGTGACATTTTTGTCCTCCACTTATCTATGTATATTTTCTTTGGAAAGTGGTGTATTAAACATCTCCTAGTTTTATGAGAGAACTTTAATATTTCATATTTGTATGTCCTCCCTTGATTCATGCTAATTTTTTTTGAAAAGTGATTTTGTTTGCAAATTATATTTAATGCATATTGACTCATGCGTCATATATATATATATATATATATATACATATACTTCTTGTTAAATTTCTTATCTAATTTTTGAATTATCTTTAATGCACCTCAAAGGTATGCACTTCATTTAGTTATAGCATTACAAATATATTTGTGTAAATTCATGATTTTAGGAAAGTTCTAGTTCATATGAACCTAATCGACATAAGAATTGGTCTCCTAGTCATCAAATAATGCACGTCTTATGGTTTCCTAGTCGTCAAATTGTGTTTGATTGAGCTTGATAAACTACCTTTTTTTGTAGAGTTTTATCGTTTAATTTGTAATATAAGTTCTCAATATTCCTGTCAATTGAAACATCGGCAATTATGAGACGTTTGCACATTTATTCATTGATTCTTCCTACTAATATTACCAAGATCATGGGTCGATTTGATAGTTGGTATGGGTATAAAAATATAGTGCCATACTTTTTCCAATACTCATGGTGGACTGGGCTTAATGATACGTTGTTTTGGATTGTAGTTTGTTTTGTAAGTATTATTACTATTATATAGAATAATACATCTAATATGCATGATTGGGTAGGCTGAGTTGAGTTGTGTTTTGGTAATTCAATATACAACTCAAACTCATTTAGAATATGTTGAGGCTGTGAAAGAAGCTAATGGTCTTCGTGCTGATGGATGATTCTCTTTTTGCTTGTCCTTTAAGATGTAATATATTGAATTACTGTAGAAGGTCAATACATTTAGTGGATGAGGCAGCAGATACTCTGTTTTAAACCTTCATATCCCAAGTGGTGGCTTAGAAAAGGATTTTTTTTCGTCTTCCTACTCGAAGGACCCTTTTTTTTTTTTTCCCCCCAAGAGTAGCCTGTAAATATCGTTAATCAGTTACCTCAAATGGTCCACAACACATCAAAATAAGGCACTGGAGCTGTTGTATGAGCCAATTCTACAAACTTCTTATCAGTCTTTATACTGCTAAAAAAGCATAGACTACCAGCCTGAAATGAGGAGGAGTGGGGAGCAAGGTTTCCACATGTGGCTCATGACATGGAATAGAAGTGGGTGGCTCATGCTTTGTTTGGTTCATGGATTCAGTGGGTGTAAAGGAAGGAAGGAAATGTAAAGGATGTGATGCATATTAGTTTGGCTGCCATAGAAAATGCATATTAGTTTGGCTGCCATAGAAAATGTAGTGTCATATACAATTGGAATCAAACTTGACACAAAATTAAAAATTATAAAATTTGACAGATGTATCAAAACACAACAAAAATAATGAAAATTTACATAACGCACACGAAATCAAACATAAAATTAAATCAAGAACTAATACTAGTTTGTATCTTATTAGAGAAATTCATATTAAAAAATTATTTTTGTGAGTTTATGAAGTAGGAGAATGAATGAATGAAATCTTAATTATAAGATGGACTTACTTATTAAGGGGGAATATATAGTATGAGTGAAGTTAGTTATTAATGAAGTAAGTATAAAAATGGTGAAATTAGTAGTTTGATAATAAAAAATTAAATGAAATAAGAAAGAATGGACGGATATTAGTGTCACCTTTGATTAATGTTAGGACAGTCCAATGGCTTATCCCATGATATGAACACCACAAAAAGANAAAAAATTAAATGAAATAAGAAAGAATGGACGGATATTAGTGTCACCTTTGATTAATGTTAGGACAGCCCAATGGCTTATCCCATGATATGAACACCACAAAAAGAAGTATTGTAATGTAACAGCTGGTACCCACGATATCAATTGCTTCATCTAACCCCAACCTTGATGAGAGATGAATCATGGGTTGGTTAGGTTTCAACTTTCGTCAACCTTCTGGTGGATGGCTTTTGACTTGGGTTAAGGTTAGTGCAGACCAGAGTTAGTTTTATTTCATTATTTTTATTTTTATTTTNCCTTGATGAGAGATGAATCATGGGTTGGTTAGGTTTCAACTTTCGTCAACCTTCTGCTGGATGGCTTTTGACTTGGGTTAAGGTTAGTGCAGACCAGAGTTAGTTTTATTTCATTATTTTTATTTTTATTTTTATTAGTGGGCCTGCAGTTTAACTAGCATAATTTAATTTTTTTATCTGACAATTTAATATTGATTGGGAGATGTGGGTCCTCATATCTTCTCTTGTTGTTATATGACACGTGTTGGATTTACTGGGGTGGGTGGCTCATGGCTGCAGAGGTGGCCCAGGCTGCTCCAGCAGCATGTAAAAACACGAGTCTCTGTCGTTGAATTGAATCAAAGTTTTGAGGGGTCTGAGATTAGGTGGCTGCCTATCCATAAGATGTTAGGACCAGGACCATATATGTCGTGGCATTTCACTCGGATATCCCTCTTTCCTCCCTCCCTCCCTCCCTCCCTCGTAGTGCGGGAGTAGTAGTAGTAGTAGATATAACTAGATATACAAGGATGATAAATTGAGCTACGTCTTTTTTTTTAAAATCTATGGTTTCCTTTTAACTTAAGCAAACAATAACTCTTTGATTAGACGTCAAAATATGATGATTGAGATATGAGAACCTTGTTTAATTTACAATTACCTCCATCTACCTAAAACTTGAGAAACATTATCCCCCCAAGCCCAAGTCCAAAACTAAAACTAACATAAAAAGTTTGAAACACCAGGGGATGGGATGGGATGGGTTCATGGTTTAAGGTCACTGGTATTGAGTATCAATTTAAAAAGCACTGAAACGCATCGATACAACATTATTGTGTGATAAATAAAAAATGTCACATGGAAGAATAATTTTTAAACATGAAGAGAGTTCAAGTTATATCTTAACGATGTTGTGAAATAATATATTTGTTGATCAAGTGACAATAACCCAAATGTGCTTTGTAGACATTTTACACAACTCTGGCTCAATTTTACGAGATTTGTAATTTATACAAAATGGGAAATAATATTAAATTAAATAGGATTCGATCAAATTATTTCAATATTGGCCCATATTTTGAAGTTTGGTTGGGCCTATTAAGGACATTGAATAGAAATTTGGAAGCTTGCCCCAGAGGGATTGAACAGGTTTATCAGATTAAACCATTTTAAATTGTGCTTAAAACAGTTCGTTAGCTAGTGTTAACGGACTGATAGATTCCTTATAAAACTATCAAAGCTTTGCTGGTTTACACAATCCAATAACTTTTCGCTTCAAAACCACCGACTACTCCTCCGTCTCTCTTTCCTCAATCCTCACCGCTCCTCATATTCAAATCACATGAGTCTTCGTTCCACTACTGTCACCGGCGTAAATTCGTCGTCTCCGCCTAAGGAGTTATCTTCGCCGGACGTCGATACCGTCGACTCTGACTTCGTAGTCATCCTTGCCCTGTGCGCCCTAATCTGCGTACTCGGCCTCGTTGCCGTCGCTCGCTGTGCCTGGATACGCCGGATCTCCCGCAGAACCAGGCGCCCCTCTACCCAACCTCCTACGGCGAACAAAGGCCTCAAGAAAAAGATCCTCAAATCTTTGCCCAAGCTCACCTACGCCTCCGGTGACGATGACGCTGGAAAATTTTCCGATTGCGCGATTTGCTTGGCGGAATTTGTTGCTGGAGACGAAATCCGAGTGTTGCCGCAGTGCGGACACGGATTCCATGTAGGATGCATTGACCCGTGGTTGGAATCTCATTCGTCGTGCCCTTCGTGCCGTCAAATCCTGGCGGTGGGTAGGTGTCAGAAGTGCGGTGATTTGGCACCAGAGGGCAGCTCGAGCTCGGTGGCCGGAGCTGAGGCTGAAGCCAGATCGAAGCAAAGAGCAGATCATATCAGTAGCTTGTTGCCTTAGCATTGATCTATCTTTGGATATATAATAATAGTATTAACAAGGGTTCCGTTCTAAACATGAAGCAATTAATGGTGTAAATAATAGGAGTTGAGTGGAGTATTGTGTTTGTGTACTACGCCATAAGTTTAAGAAAATTATGATTCCATTTTTGTTTTTTATAGTTATATCATTATCTGTCTGTTCGCTATTGATTTCTTTTCTTACTATATATGTATTATTATTTTCAGTCTTTTTGGAGAGTCCTATTATTAGCGTTCTATTTTTAGTTATTGTACATATAATATTAAAAAATAATAAAAATATGTCATGTATAAAATGTTAATAATTCTTTATTTGTTTTATTTTGTTTTCTTTAATTAATAATAATTATAAATTATCCAATTCAAATTTAATGATTGTATAAAAATACGACATCACAATGTTTATTTTTTACTTTTCAATAAAGCAATATAATAAGATAAGATTGTGATATGTTCATTTTTTGAGGTCATCCACCTAATTTTTTGTCATGTAGGAATGACAATAGTTGGTAAACAACCACATGGTAAACCATAAATTTATGTTGAAGATTATCATTAAATATGTAGTTAATGATAGGATTAGGAATGAAACTCCCATTCAAACAACTACCACCACCTTTTGTTGTCCCAACTTACTCTAGTGCTATTATATTTCTTATAATATTATTCGCTTTAGTTATTTTATGAGCCGTCCAATCCAATAATAATAAATAATATATTTTATGAGCCGCGTTCAATCTTGTATGCTATGCCCTGAAAAATGATTACTAATTATTGTCGCTATTAAAGTAATGGCNTCCAATCCAATAATAATAAATAATATATTTTATGAGCCGCGTTCAATCTTGTATGCCCTGCCCTGAAAAATGATTACTAATTATTGTCGCTATTAAAGTAATGACTTCCTTTATATTACAAAAACACTCTGTTCCTTCCACCAACCCCAAATTTTATCTATTTAATTTAATAATCCATTAGTTTGTTTGTTTTATGTCTCCCAATTGTTAATACTTAATTCCTATTTTAATCAACTTGGTCCTCAGAAATCTCATTAGTTTTATTTTTTTCTCAACCGGATTCATAAGATATTTTAAAGGGAGTTTTGGACTTGTTGCAATTAACTCCCAAACCCGACCCATCGAAAAGTTTTATGGATCCATTTAAGAGAAACCGCACTATTCCCAGGGCCAGTAAGCTCAATGGGTTGAATGCCCTACTAGGGATCCTGGTGGCCCATGAGCCCAATGCTGACCAACACAATCCCGGCAGCCCGACGCATCGAGTTAGCCCCCCAGAGTTGAGTGAGCACTGACAAGTAGGACGACCGACTGTGCAATGAGAAACGGTTGAGAATTTGTTGTATAAGAACACAAAACAAACTGGTAACTTGCGGAACCCTAACCCTAGCCCTAATTTTTCCTCAAATTTCTCGAATTCTTGGCATTACTATGTATATCCCTTTTCTATTGCCAGGATGAAAGATAGCAAATGGCTTCAACTATGACTCTACAACTTCATGCGGTTTCTTTTCCGGTAATAGATTTCAAAATTGATTCTTCGTTTTTTGTGTCGGCGCACTTTAATTGATCTCTTTTATTCGCACATGGATTTGATTTAGAGTTTATATTGTGTTGGGAAGCATCGAATTGCGCCAAATGAAGTGGAACTTAAGACCGTATTGGGGTTTCATTGTCAATGCCTAAGTTGGAATCGACAACAGAAGACGTATCCGAGGTTTGTATTGAGGGCGTTTGGTGATTCAGCAAGTTCTGAAGAAGATAAGCGCATTCATGATGAAGCAATTGTCGTAAAGACTCGGACAGAAAACGTGGAGGATTCCCGAAACCCTGTTTCAAGATGGAAACACACTATTAGTTCTCTCCCTCCTGCTATTTTCTTGGTAATTTCTTCCTCTTTTCAATTTACTTATTGGAATGCTTCATTTTGTCTTGCTCAACCAAGGTGCCATTTTCTATCAAAAAAAGAAAGGAAGATGGAATATAAATATCCAAATTTCACACTTGTTTGACTTACTGATATGGCTTTATGAGTTTGGCGGCTCTCTCCTCATAAAGCTGAAACGGGTGGTTTGTTTGAAGGAAATGTTATCCAAGAAGCTGGGATTCACAGGCCAGATTAAAAGAAAACAACATTTTGGTATTTTTTTTAAGTTGGAGATATAGCAAGCAGTGTTGGCATGCCACATCAGTGTGTTTTGCAAATGTACTTTGAAATTCTGGTTTCTGTGGTATGTTTGTTGTGGGTCTTCACATTTGTCTACCCATGATCTTCTTTTTGAGGCAAAATATCTTTTTTCTTTTAAACTGGTGTAAGTTGGTGAGTATATTCAATTTTAATATGGGCTGACCAGCTTGGTCTAGTTCACGTTACTAGGTTAGAATGTAGGTGAAGAATTTTAAGGTTGATAACACTGGTGCTTATGCTTATGTTTTCCATTTGCCATTCCTTATATTTCTTTTGTGTCTTCAGATGAGAAGGTATTCTGGTAACAATTTCGCTGTGGGGATATGTGTTGCGGCAACCTTATTTGTCATTGCTGTGAGATTTTATGTGGCGAGGAAGTCTAGGTACAGTCGCCCTGGCTCTGTAACTGATCTTGTCAGGCGTGGCCAGCTAAGATCTGATAGAAGAGGCATGTATGATTCAAACCTGTGAGCTATGGGTGTTTGTTTCTTTATAGTTTTTAGACTGTAGTTTCGAAATGGAAAAGTATTCACAGAGACCATTTACATAGCACTATCAGGAAAATGTCATCTTGTCACCTGCTATGTGTTCGCTTTTCAACGATTTCTATGATTATGACATATTGTTTGATATGAAACTCTTCCTTGACAGCTCAAGGCCTCTGAAATATGAAGACCCATTCAATAACCCATTGGTGAAAATTGGTAAGAGCAATTCCACCATTGAGATGTGTGGAAAGGTATATCGTTTAGCACCAGTGACTCTTACAAAAGAGCAACAAGATATACATCAGAAAAGGAGGTCACGTGCGTATCAGTGGAAGAGACCCACAATGTTTCTTAGAGAAGGGGATTCAATACCGCCCGATGTGGACCCTGATACAGTCAGGTGGATCCCAGCAAATCATCCTTTTGCAACTACTGCAAGTGACATCGATGAAGATTTAGCACAAAACAACGTGTATCAGAAGCATGGTGTTCCATTCCGTATTCAAGCTGAGCATGAGGCACTTCAAAGAAAGCTTGAAGCCCTACAAAGTGTAAGCACTTTTAAAACTTACGGTTCACTTTACCAGCAAGGAAAATCAGACCTATCTGTTTGATATCCTTTAGTGATTCATTGCCTATAATGGATCAAGTAACCTCATAGGAAGCACTAACACTTCCCTTGGTTTGCATATTAGTGTCAGACACAGATCGATAGATGGACATGCTTTGGCACATGCTCAGACATGTTGCCAAATTATCTCGACTTCTTTTTTTTTCCAAAGATTTCGGACATGCTGGGAAACGCAGGGATACTTTGTAAGGCATTATGCAATTCTTCCCTTTAAATTGTGGTGAATGTCAGATGTCTAGAAGTTACTTAAGAATCGAAAAGATTAGAAGATGCTGTTTCCTTACGACCATAGGCTTCAACCAATGTAAAAACCACAAATTGATTGAAAAAGCGATGCAATACAAGTTTTTGGTGCTGTCCCCCTATTATTAGGACCATATTTTTGGCATTTTCAGGAAGTTTCAATCGGTCGCTGCTTCCCCTCTGGAGACATACTTGTCATGCTAGAAGTCATGCATGAAGCTTTGAATGGTTCCCCTTTGTTTAAAGTTTTTTCGTTGAATTTGGGTCCAATGATTTTATTGTGATTGCATAAATGTGAGATTGAGTGATGCTTGAAGCTTTTAATGGTAGAATGGATGTTGTACCTTACTATAATTAATGAACTTTGTGATCCCTATTTTGGTTAATATAAGGTTCCTTTTATTATGCAGTCATGAACTATGAATGTATTACCCCGTGTGTTTGCCATCTTCATGTCCTACTTTTTTGAAAAAGAATTGTGTCAGTCTATCTGTAAGCGCCCTATCCGANTTAATGGTAGAATGGATGTTGTACCTTACTATAATTAATGAACTTTGTGATCCCTAATTTGGTTAATATAAGGTTCCTTTTATTATGCAGTCATGAACTATGAATGTATTATCCCGTGTGTTTGCCATCTTCATGTCCTACTTTTTTGAAAAAGAATTGTGTCAGTCTATCTGTAAGCGCCCTATCCAAGTTTCCCAAATCCGTATCCATATTCATGCCCGTGCTTTTTATGGAAACAATGCATGCTTAATTTGTGGTCTTCTAGGACCACATGATAAAACCCAACTTGATTCCAATTGATGGAATTTTAAAACTAGTCCTACAGTTAATGGTCTTATATATGATATCTGCATCATCAATTATAATTCTGAAGCATCTGATTTCCTAGCGCAATCTTGAAATTTGCTACATTTCTGATGACTATTAGAAAATGAATGAATCAGATTATTCTTGTTTACTTGGTCTGTCATAAATTATTTTCTAGTTGGAATTCATCTTGTTATGGAACTGCTCAAGTAAATATATGTTATTTTTGAGGCTTCCATTTTTAAATTAGTTTTACTATTTCTCGAGTTTATATTCCAGTGACGAATTTATAAGAAATATGAATACTATAAATACTGTTTGCTCATTTTTATAGTATTCATCTTGCTCATATTTTCTATGGTTCTGTTTGGCTAAAAGTATATCTTGGGGTTGATCTATATGAATTTTCATGTCTTTTAACACATGCTAGCAAATCCTTACTGATTGTGCGTTTGATATCATTTTACTTTGCGTGCTTGTAGGAGCAAAAATTAAATAATTTATTTGTTGATCCTGGAGTCGCCAAAGATTTTGAGAGACCTTCCAAATTCCATCTGAAGTCTGATGAGCAGAAAGAACAGAATCCTTCTAATAGTCAAGGGAGCTCTAAGCCTCCCGAAACAGATCGTGCTCACAATCCCTTTGAAAGCATTTGACCTCTGAGGGGGTGTGGAAGATCCAACCTTCATCTGATTCCCAGCAATATTCTCCTAACCTTCATAAGTTTTGTGCACTGTGGAGACCAAAAGTTAGAGTTTTAAGAAAGAAAAAGCCGAGTTGTTCATTTAGTGGAACCAGTTTTGAGTCCTCGTGTTGCCAAGTTCAGAGATCTAGTTTGAAAGCAGTGAAGACTGGAGAATGAGTAGAATCTAGTGTTTTATATGTTTCAGAAAAAAAGGTTTTATCTATCTTTACACACAATTGCATTGTATATTTGTTGAGAGCTTGGTGTTGGCAATATATTTGTAAAGGGACAATGATATCATCCAATCCAAACTCTAGTATAACTTCAGCACTGATTCACTTGTTCGTGACAATTGCTGGTTTTCCTTTTGTATCATATGCACTGAATAGAGGAAGTAATAGGAGTGGACTGTGAACAGCAGATCGAACTCTCTTTTACCTCTCTGAACAGTAATTTTAGTATTCATTTTTCTTATCCCTTGGCAGACGGTTAAGATAACTACAGCCAGCCATCAATGAATAAGCTTTAATTAAGCTAGGCAAATGAACATACATTTATTTGATCACCATGTGCGTCCCTGCTGTGATGTTTTCAACACACTGGAACTTGGATGATGGAACATGTTAAATCCAACCCTAAAATTGCAAGATCTATGCATGCAGCTTCGTCCAAGTTGTCTTACTAGGACTCTTTTAGGCATTTTGGTTGCTGACTTGATCATCCCCTGACATTGTACCTGTTCTGTCCCAATGATAAATACCAATTTACCGACACCAACTGTATTGTGCCATTGTGGTGGTGCTGGAAGTGATCGTGGTTGTGTTTTTTATTTCCTTCCCTCTGCTTCCTCTTCTTTTCTGCGAGTTTAGCAAATGGAGGGAGGGGAGGTTTCCTGAACCATTTTCCAAGATGAGTATTGCCGTGTTAACTTGATATCTTCCTTTATTCAAGTACATGGATTACACCCTAATTCAAACTTTGCCATACAATAACGCAAAACATTTTAATCCTCAATGTAATCACAGTGCACAAAACTCGCTGGAAGGAAGCTGAATTGTCGAGCGGTATCTTAGCAGCAAATGCAATGAAAGAACTGACATGCTGGTCAAAGTTCCTCATCATTCATTCTTGGTAATATCAGCCTGCCTTGCACCAACAGCAAAGAATTCTGTGATGACTTCTAGGGGCATACCCTTGGTTTCTGGAACCCTTAAGAAGATGAAGACCAAGGAGATGACACATACAGCAGCATAAATGCCAAAGACACCAGCGAGGCCAATTGAATTGAGCATCACAGGCAGCGTGTAGGTAACAATAACGTCACAAATCCAGAAAGCTAGGGCACATATGGCAATGCAGAGGCCACGAACCCGTGTAGGGAATATTTCTGCGCAGAGGATATTTGGGATTGGCCCATATCCCATAACAAAGCAGCAGAAGTAGACTATAACACAGATGGTTGAGATTACT
Source organism: Ilex paraguariensis (assembly GCA_963454935.2). Classification (NCBI taxonomy): domain Eukaryota; kingdom Viridiplantae; phylum Streptophyta; class Magnoliopsida; order Aquifoliales; family Aquifoliaceae; genus Ilex; species Ilex paraguariensis. Next base: position 195,291 of record CAUOFW020004081.1, read on the forward strand.
GCATGAGCGATAGTTCCCAAGTCAAAAACATTGGCAACGACTAGGATGATGAGTGACAATATCAACACCGGTATAGTAGTGAGCAGCAGTGTCCTGCAATATGTGTGATAGCACATTTAAACCAATGGTGAAAGGAAAAAGAAGAAAGACACTTTGATATAGATATTTATCATCTGCAGATTGTTTTCTAAACATGCATGGTTAAGAATTAATTAGTATTGCATGAAGCCAAATAAAAGTCTTCACAGTGGCTAACATCAAAAGACAAGTTTTTATTCCAGCAATTTTCTCATTAAGATGTGACAGAAGTAGCTCAAACACACACATCCCAGTCTTAGAGCTGCTGTACAATTGTACTAGATGAGTCAAATATGAAAAGTTGTCCAATAATATGAAACATGTAATTTTATCATACAGCAAATAAATCCAATGTTTCATCCAGCTCTCAAATGGTATAGAAGAGATAAATATTGCTCATTAGATTCATGAATATGTATGTGCATATGCATATGCTTCTTCTTTTGAAGCAATTGGAATAGGACAGCTCAAAAAAGACAAAAAAAACACTTGCAATATAAACACAGTCAAGCGCAGGTTCCTGTAGAGTGCTATATGCACAACCTATCCAACACAGCCGAATGGTACCAGTGTTCTTGTCAGTTGATCTTTGAGAAAGTGTCAAGACAGAAACCCTGATTGTCATCAGTCAAAATTGCAGAATCGAAGAGGAAAAGAGGACAGAGAAACATGGAAAATAAGTTACCTTCTGCCTGAGACATCCACGAATCTCATGGCGACAGCTACACTAGGAAGCATCAAAAAATTTGTGAATGCACTGATAAGGAAAGAGGCAGACTCCGAACTAATGCCAAGGTTGGAAAGCAGAACTTCAACACCTGCCTGCTCAAGAATTTGAGGAGTGTAGTACATGACCCCATTTATGCCAGAAAACTGCACATACAACAAAAGAACATATGAGATGCAAGCAGCAGTGCAACTAACTATGAAGTTTAAGTGTCCTCAATCCACCCCAAAAAAAATAAACCCAAAAGGAAAAAATTAAGTTCAAACACCAAAATCATATTACAGGAAAATCACTTGCCAATTAGTTCTAAATGTCCAAAGAACATATACTTCTCTTCTCCTGAAAAAAAAGATATCAGGACATTGAATTACTGCCCAGCCACAATACATTAACTGCCCCACCACACCCATCTTATGTTAAACTCACTAGGCCAAAACCAAGGAAACATCAAGCAATAGGGATCAAGAGAATAATCCCTTAAAAATTAAGTGTATGACTTAAGGTATGTATCCCTGTTGGATAACTATTAAGTCTATAATCGTATGGGCCCTGTGAGGGAGTCCTATGTAAAATTCTGATGTCTTCGAACAAAAAGAGGAATCATTTTGTTTTAAATTAATGCAACAAGAAGTTGAGAAACTTACAAAGTCCAACTGAATCATCAGGCAGATAACATCTCATGCTGAGTATAAGAAAAGTTTCAGAGTGTGTGTCTGTGTTATCAGAATCTATTCAACCTTCCATAAATTAAAAATCCTCTCAAAGTTTCAGGACGACTGTATCAAGTTTACACCAAGACAAGAGAGGGCTCTTAGAAATAGGGCCAACAAGGTCACATACTTTCGTATTCTTTTCAATGAGGGGGAAGGGACAGTAGGTTGGGGGGCAGAAATTATCAAAAGAAACTTTATGCTACCTGCTGAAGTATTTGAATTCCGATCCCAACAATCAATGCACGCTTGACTCCTGGTTCAAGAAGAGCAGCCCAAATTGGTCCTTTTGAAACAGTTTCAGATGGATGAACCATTGCAGGTCCAACGGGATGTTGATCCATAAGTTCCTTGGAATACAGAGCAGGCTGGCTTACCAGAGCAGCAGCCTGAATAAACTCACCATCGGCAGGACCATCACCATATGGAAGTGAAACAAGAGACCCACGCCTTGATCCAGGTACTCCCTCCTGGTGCAAATATATCCTTTTAAAGCCTCCTTCCTTCTTTCCATCTTCACCTTCTCTCTCAGACCATTTCCATGCTAACTGCCAACCACCACCAATGCCCATACTACTGACTGCTTCGCCAGCATTTCCTTGCATGAGACTGCTATGCCGTCTCATGCTTAGAATGCTTCCATGGGAGGGAGGAGGGACCATGTCCTTTTCCATGCTTGTTGTTTGGCGTGAGATCAATGGGCTCTGCAAGTTGTCATCAGAGTCTGCCCCCCCAGCATCTGATGCATAACCCTCACCTTCCCTCTGCAAACTCTCTTCATCCCACTGTTCATTTTTACCTTGGGGCTCCGCTGTACTAAACATACTGCCAAAATTGGGAAATAGCATGCTTCGCATACTCCCTGCCTCAGGGAGCTTCTCATGGACACTGCCAAAGAGAGTCACAAGAGGATCCATAAGAGGCACACTCTGGTTTACCATGCTTCCTTGGCGGGACACAAGACCAAGACTACTATGTCCAGGCACAGGCTTGGCGACCCAGGAAAGGCCCTCCTCAGGTCCATACAATTTTATAGAGTCTTTTTCAGCAGTTGGTTCCTGATCATCCACAAATTCATCTGCTGGACCGATGATGTACTCTTCTAAAGATGTCTCCCCACCAACAGCCAGACCTTCAACCAGCAAAGCCATCTCACCTGTGGATGGAAAAGCATCAACATAATTAGCATAATTAAGAAAGGATAAGATTAAAGTTATACCACACCACCAAGTGTTCCTAGTTCCTAGTTCTAGTTGAAAATCATAGAAACTTAATAAGAGTAGGGCCCACCAAATTGGTGACATATTCAAACAAAAGACAATTCATCAAAGTTCAAGGATTTGGACTTTTCAATGAAAAAATGGTATTGTTCTGATAATAGACATCAGAATTGTTCTAGCATTTCAAATGATTCTTCAAAGATTCTTTGGATGATATGCAGGGCAAAAAAGATTGGACAACAATATCACAAGAATGAAGATATACACACTAAGTGANAGACATCAGAATTGTTCTAGCATTTCAAATGATTCTTCAAAGATTCTTTGGATGATTTGCAGGGCAAAAAAGATTGGACAACAATATCACAAGAATGAAGATATACACACTAAGTGAACAAGACATTAGACATTTGTCCTCATCAAAAAATAACATCTTGGGTTATTTGAGTTGTTTGGGCTTTGTTGGGTGGCCCCTTCAATCTATCTCATCTGTGTTCTTGACAGAGTACAAATGGGGTGGTAGTGGAAAGGGGGTTCCTCTTTGGCATTGTGCGTTCTTTGCAATTGTTTGGGTCATTTGATTGAAAAAAAATTCGAGAATTTTCAAGGACAAAAAGAAGTTGTGGAAGGTTTGTGGGCCCGGGTCTTTTTCCACTCCTTTTTTTGGGTTTCACTGAAGGATTTTGAGGATATCCCTCTTTTTTGTTTACATCAAGTTGGATGGCATCTTGTGGAAGATGATTTTGAAGTTTTGGTGGTTCCATTTTTTGTATTTTTGTTATCATTGTAATAGGGTTGGACTTCTTGTCCACCATTGCTCAGATAATGTTATCTTCAACTATTAATGAAACTTTGTTTCTTATAAAAAGAATAACATCTTGGACTATGACTAAAAGCTTCTACGGCAACCATGTGGAGTAAAGACGAGTAGAGATTATAACATAAGGCATCCAAGAACTTCAAAAAGCATCAAGGTATCCACTACGTTGATGGTCATTTATATGGAAGTAAAACGTTTGCGCTAGATAAAGAATTAGTTTAATGATATTAACTGCAATTTTTTGATTATATTAATGCTTCAAAAACAAAACTTTATGCTTGTGGAGTAAAGAGACATGGCCGGCAAAATCCCTTTCTTCCACAAAAGTTAGGCTCTTTTGAGAAGGTGGAGGATTTGGCTCTCCATGTGTTTCTTTCCTATGTGATAAAAAAAAAATTCATTTGTCCTACATCAGATTTGCATGTGCGCATGAGCCTCAAGTGGTAACAAAGACGAGGTGTAAACCTCAACGTCGCGAGTTCAAATCTTAATAACCCATTGAGGCTCTCATAAATATTCTAATTCTGGCGTGGATGACTTACCTCTACCCGAACTAGAGAAGAGATTAGTCCAGGTTCGTGTATGCTGGCCCGGATACCCCTGACCATTGAACTTANGTGGAAGGTTTGTGGGCCCGGGTCTTTTTCCACTCCTTTTTTTGGGTTTCACTGAAAGATTTTGAGGATATCCCTCTTTTTTGTTTACATCGAGTTGGATGGCATCTTGTGGAAGATGATTTTGAAGTTTTGGTGGTTCCATTTTTTGTATTTTTGTTATCATTGTAATAGGGTTGGACTTCTTGTCCACCATTGCTCAGATAATGTTATCTTCAACTATTAATGAAACTTTGTTTCTTATAAAAAGAATAACATCTTGGACTATGACTAAAAGCTTCTACGGCAACCATGTGGAGTAAAGACGAGTAGAGATTATAACATAAGGCATCCAAGAACTTCAAAAAGCATCAAGGTATCCACTACGTTGATGGTCATTTATATGGAAGTAAAACGTTTGCGCTAGATAAAGAATTAGTTTAATGATATTAACTGCAATTTTTTGATTATATTAATGCTTCAAAAACAAAACTTTATGCTTGTGGAGTAAAGAGACATGGCCGGCAAAATCCCTTTCTTCCACAAAAGTTAGGCTCTTTTGAGAAGGTGGAGGATTTGGCTCTCCATGTGTTTCTTTCCTATGTGATAAAAAAAAAATTCATTTGTCCTACATCAGATTTGCATGTGCGCATGAGCCTCAAGTGGTAACAAAGACGAGGTGTAAACCTCAACGTCGCGAGTTCAAATCTTAATAACCCATTGAGGCTCTCATAAATATTCTAATTCTGGCGTGGATGGCTTACCTCTACCCGAACCAGAGAAGAGATTAGTCCAGGTTCGTGTATGCTGGCCCGGATACCCCTGACCATTGAACTAAAAAAAACCACCTCTACAAGTTAAGGCCTTCTGATGGTGTGTGAAATACATTTATACTATTTCTTTTCTATGTGATGAAAAACATGGAGTAGAGAGTACTAACACCTACATGTCAAGTTTCTGCCAACTGCACAAGTTGATTGCAAAGAACAATAAGTTGATGTTCATCTATATGTTAACAAAATCAATTTTCCAAATAAAGTATTACTTTGATAACATTAATTCCCTAAGCATTCACTGATGTGTTCTTCATCTCAACACAAGATCTGCTCACAAAGTAAACATACTTATGCTTTTTACACTTTTTTGATGTTTTTAATTCTTTCTCAACTCAACAAAGCCTAAATCCCGACTATTTGGGGTCAGCTACATATATTTTCTCCATTGCACTCTATCAAGGGTTATATGTTCCATTAGAGTATAAGCTATGGTGTCCATTTTTACTACTTCATTCACTATTATTTTAAGTCTACTTCTACCACTCGTATTACTATCGATATATATCAAATCAGTCTTTCTCGCTGGTGCATTATTAGGTCTTCTATAAATAAGTTCAAACCACCTTAGTCGATTCTCTCTTAATTTATCTCATATTGGTGCTACTTCTATGGTTTTACAAATATACTCCTACTATTGTATCGAAAATTCAATTATTTCTGAAACTTCCAAGGTTTTTGCACTATCGTTATAGTGCATGACATATCTTGCATAGGTCTAATTCATGAGCATGTGCTTATATTCATTTATTGCACATATAATCAAACATCTGCATGCACGAAAAGAGTACTATTGAAGTATGTGATAAAATTACTAGATAATACTTGTTCTACCAAAACAAACTGTGTAGGCTAAATACAATTCTTATAGTTGCTCAAGCAGCAGGAGTCAAAACAAGTAACATCCTATGTAGTGCAGCTCTTTAAAAAGTGAAGGGAAATCCACGTATAGATATTCATCCGGTAAAAGATAAATGCCATGAATGTAAACGANGTCAAAACAAGTAACATCCTATGTAGTGCAGCTCTTTAAAAAGTGAAGGGAAATCCTCGTATAGATATTCATCCGGTAAAAGATAAATGCCATGAATGTAAACGAATATATGACACCAGATCAAGTGAAAGAATTGCATGAGTTTGTTTTGACGAAGAAAGCAATGATCCTTTTTTCGACAATTAGCCTGTGGACCTGATGGCACGAAGCTTTATTGTCTAAGTTAAAGGAAACTATGACATCTTATTTTTTCTAAAGCATATCTATAAGAATCTAGTTTCACCGCCAAAGCTCTCATGTCAAGTTCCAAATACATCTGTGGTACATGAGTATTGAACTTTCAATATCATGCTGCACACAGTATAAATGTATTGGCAAGGCATATGCAAATAGACAAGTGGGAGCTTAACCATTTGACTAGGGGGAGTTTAACCATAGGTTACCTGTAATGCAGGAATGATGAGATGTGCTCTTAAGGTAGATCTTATGGCGGTATACAACTCAGCTAGATGGAAATTTCCTTTTTGTAGTGCAGTTGACTCCGCTGGGTTTCCTAAGGAAAATAGTAAATTGGGACAAAACTCATATTGAGTGGAGTTGAGTTGTGGTTACTCCAATGTACGGAGTGAAATATGTGGAGACAAAAAAAACTAGTGACCATGTAGGAAATTGGCTTCTTTATGTGAAGAATCCCAGTTCAATATTTTGGGGGATACCATTATATCTACTAGGTGCCCTTGATAGAGCAGAAAAACAAGATTCATTTAGCCGACCCCCCCAAATAATTGGGATAAAGTTTTTTGTTGAGTTGAGTAGAGTAGAGGAGACCATAATATCTACTAGGTAGAGAGCAGAAGTGCAGAAGACTGCAGGTGCCTATTAAACTCAACTCAGCCTAATAAACTCACGAGGTTACTTTTGAGGTACATGCAGTCTGCAAACACATTTCTCCAGAGTTTTGATAAGCTGGAGGATGCTTATCTTCACAACTACTTCTCTTATCCCGTGATGTGGACAGAAAAAAGTGCATGCAGAACAAAGTAAGCTCTTATTCTCTTGTAACTCTCATTTCATTCAGGATGTCAATGCTTTTGGCTGAAAGCAAAATGAAGTATCCACACAGAATCCCCATCATGCAAACATTAAGAGAAGGAAATTTCTACGCTGATAGGATGGCGAATCTGGGAATTCAGCAACAGGAACAACCCGTTGTCCTGGACCGTCCCCCAAGTTCAATGGTGAGCCCACTGGAAAACGACCTTGCTAGCATCTCCTTTGTTGGAGGATATAGTTAATGTTTTTTAACTTTCCACTGTACCAAANATTCCGAAACGTTTCGGACGTTTCGGACGTGTCGACACGACATTTTGATCCTTGAGTATAGGTAATAATATGCCTGTTTTATGCTTTCACAAAACTGGGCCTTACAGAATGAGTCGTATTCTAATTCTAAGATGCACACTCATTTTATAGCCTATAGCAAACCATTTAGCATCCAAGTCAAGGTTACCAAGTAAATCCATGAATATATAAAGAGATTAAACTGATAGCTCAAGACAAAAGAATAATTATTCGCAAATATGAAGCACTAATGAATGAACCTGAAACATCTTCCCTGCCACGTAGTTTCTGCAGAACTCGTTTTGCCTCAAGCATTCTTCCTTTACTCACAAGCCATCGAGGAGATTCGGGTAAATACAACACTGTCAATGCAAAATAAATTAGAGAGGGAACAGAAAGAACTCCGAGCATCAATCGCCAGCTTGGTGAGGCCATCAAGGACATTCCGAAAACCATACAGTATGCCAAAAACATTCCACCGGAACCAGCAAATTGTGGAAGAGTATTTAGCATTCCCCTTATTTCTGAAGGGGCAGTTTCAGATACGTACAAAGGGACCAGAGTAACTGCCAAACCAATACCAAATCCATCTAGTAGCCTTGCTACAAGCAGGACATAGACATTAGGCGACCACAACATTATCAAACCACTTAAAAAATAGAACATAGATGAGAGGATAAGCATTGGACGCCGACCAATCCAATCTGATATGGGCCCTGAGCAAGTTGTGATAAGTGTGGCTCCAATGAGTGACATTGCCACGACGAGACCTTCTATAGTAGTCTCTAAAGTAAGCTCCTTCTTTATGTAGACAACAGCTCCTGCAATTGTAAAAATATAACTAGGAAAAATCAAGGTTTCTTTTTGCCTCCAGCAGTTGCTAATTAACGACACAGAATGTCGAGCAAGGAATGGGGTTTTCCTTTTGCACCTTTCTTAAGAAGAGAAGAAGCTAAAACATAGACAAAGAAGCAAAGAAAAGATAGTCTTCTGTCACCGAACCAATGAACATGATATGCCTACCAGAAGGATTCAAATCAGTTAAGTCAGTGTTGTTCTCCTCCACAAAAGTGGCATTATTATTAAGGGAAGAGGAACTTCCCATCTATAATGCTAAAAATAAAATGGAAATTTCTTCAGGGAGCATTACTGGGTTTAGATTCAAAAAGCAATATTGAGCATCCGATGAAGAAAGGTACCTGCAATGGTTGCATTATCCCAACCTTGCAAAAAATTGCCAATTGTGGCAGCAATAGCCACTAGCACAGCCCCGTTCATCTTTCTGATTAATGAACTCAACTCCCAATCTTTCAAAATAATCTGAAACAGAGAAACACAGATCNAGTTTCAGATACGTACAAAGGGACCAGAGTAACTGCCAAACCAATACCAAATCCATCTAGTAGCCTTGCTACAAGCAGGACATAGACATTAGGCGACCACAACATTATCAAACCACTTAAAAAATAGAACATAGATGAGAGGATAAGCATTGGACGCCGACCAATCCAATCTGATATGGGCCCTGAGCAAGTTGTGATAAGTGTGGCTCCAATGAGTGACATTGCCACGACGAGACCTTCTATAGTAGTCTCTAAAGTAAGCTCCTTCTTTATGTAGACAACAGCTCCTGCAATTGTAAAAATATAACTAGGAAAAATCAAGGTTTCTTTTTGCCTCCAGCAGTTGCTAATTAACGACACAGAATGTCGAGCAAGGAATGGGGTTTTCCTTTTGCACCTTTCTTAAGAAGAGAAGAAGCTAAAACATAGACAAAGAAGCAAAGAAAAGATAGTCTTCTGTCACCGAACCAATGAACATGATATGCCTACCAGAAGGATTCAAATCAGTTAAGTCAGTGTTGTTCTCCTCCACAAAAGTGGCATTATTATTAAGGGAAGAGGAACTTCCCATCTATAATGCTAAAAATAAAATGGAAATTTCTTCAGGGAGCATTACTGGGTTTAGATTCAAAAAGCAATATTGAGCATCCGATGAAGAAAGGTACCTGCAATGGTTGCATTATCCCAACCTTGCAAAAAATTGCCAATTGTGGCAGCAATAGCCACTAGCACAGCCCCGTTCATCTTTCTGATTAATGAACTCAACTCCCAATCTTTCAAAATAATCTGAAACAGAGAAACACAGATCAATGGATTGAATAACTGACCATTCCCATCAACAATCCCGATCTAATAAACTCTCCGTCAGGGGATTTAAATCACTGCAGTCTGCAGAAATGGCAGTGGGTTTGCATGCCCCAATTCTAGTATCTAAACAAACCCATGGTCACTGTATTAATAAATCACAATTCTGCTTGTCTGATGCCATTATATACTCATATACAAACTAGTATTTATAATAACAAAATCCAGGAACGAATAAACAAGAAAAATTCATCAACATCAATAAGTCTAACCTAGTGACAAAAAGAATTCAGCGATCCAATGACAGAAAACCTTGTTACCTTCTAGGAACCAAAAGGTCAGCTTTGAGAGACACTTGAAATGAGAGCAAAGATCTTGGACTATCAAAAGTAAAGCAAAGAGGCTCGTGGGCGTGTGTGTGTGTGTGTGTGTGTGTGAGCCCGATAAGAGTACAGCTAAATGGCACAAAAAGCTTTCCTCTTTAGGGACATCAACGTAAATATCTACTGACCAAAAGAAAGAAAAAAACACAAATATCAGGGAACAAGCTAGCTGGGTTTCTTGAATGGAAATCTTCGGTGGATACTGACAAATTAAAGCTTCAAATAGAAGTTGCAGAGAGTGAGAGAAAATGGTTCAAAACGGAAAGGACGCACACCAACAACCCTTCGGCATGTGTCAACATACTCATTAATTTTTTGACTGGAAAGAACACACATCAAACATGAAGGAATGAATACCAAGAAGAGAAGAACTCAAATAGAATTAAAGTCTATAGACAAACTTCAAGTTTGATTTCTGAAGATTACTAGGTAATTCAAAGGGGAGAAAAAAGAAATTTTGAAATTCAATAAATTTGAACTGGTTTGGAGAAATTAAATTAAGTTTTAAGGTTACAATCGGAGAAAGTAGAGAACAGACAAATCAACCAACCCACCTTGACCCTCCAACCAAGTCCAATTGGATCCAGAAACAAAGTGTTATACGTATTGTAGATTGTATGAAGGAGGTACTAGGGTCTCTAAAGAGTTGTAATCAATGTACCTTTCTCTGTTATTACTATTTGGCTCCGTCCGCTGGGAATGGACAAAAGCTCGTCTTCTGATACGAGTGAGGGATCGAAAGAGCGACAGATGGGAGTGTCTGAGTGAGCGAGTGAAGGAGACTGGTTGTCCACGATTTTGGCCCTGTGTTCGTGCTAAAAGACTGAATAGACATAATAAGTTCCCATAATTATGCAAATCATGACTTATATTCTATTCTCTACGTATCTCTTTTGCTTTAACTATATATATAATGATGTTTCGGTATACTTAAGAGAGGGGTGGGTCAGGGTCAGGGTCAGGGTCATGTGTCTGACAAAAAAAAAAAAAGGTATTGTTTCACCCCCCTAATAGGAGGAGATTATTAATCCTTTCCAGGTAAAGAGTTACAACAAAAAAAATGTTTGATAAATACTTTAATTTATATCAAATTTAATAATAGTTCTACATTAATTTTCTTAAAAAAATTAATCAAAATTCATTGTCCCAGTCCAAAATCCCATCGATCTCTTCCANAGTTACAACAAAAAAAATGTTTGATAAATACTTTAATTTATATCAAATTTAATAATAGTTCTACATTAATTTTCTTAAAAAAATTAATCAAAATTCATTGTCCCAGTCCAAAATCCCATCGATCTATCAGGATCCCACCGGAGGCATCCACAAGTTTGTTTCTTCCAATCAATCACTGACCTTATAAAAAGAAGTGATAATATTCTTAACATTTTTCCCATGCTTATTCTTCTTTTTGGTTGCACGCACCGTCTGCTATAGCTTTAGGCTTGTATTTCTTTTCTTGTACCAGCTCATTCTTCTCTTTTATCATGCCATTGGCTGTTTCCTTTTTCTCTGTTCACCGAACTCCGCATATGACAATTTATCAGAGACACCATGGACAATCCTCAAATGAATGAATTTCAAGATTATTATTTTTTTGACTATAATTCATACACTAAACTTCGAAAAAGAAAGTACAAATATAAATATAACATGTTCAAAGATTTATTTCATTTGACACATATATAGACATGACACACATCATAAAGCTACAAAACACAAATCAATGTAGAGAGAGTAAAGATGGGTTTTTTTTTTCCCCAAAAAATTGGCCAAGTCTTCCGCGTGTTTTTCCAATTTTTTATGTATTCAAAAAAACATTTTTTTTTAAGAAAATTGGTCATACTCTAACAAATTTGCTGGAAAAAAAATATACTTACCAAACACATTTTTATTTTTGAATTTTATTAAAAGTGAAAATAAAAATGAAAAACTCAAAACTGGAAAGTAACAAGTGTGGATTGTAAATCTGTTTTCGCAATCAACAATGCTATTTGGATAAAAAACATTTGTTGACTCTCAATATTACTATTATTGACTTAATTGTGAAGAGAATTACAAAATATAAGGGTGATAACCGTGTTGTATTAGATCAGATTTGTATTTAGTATTAATTTAACTTATTTAATTAATCGTATCGTGTCAATCTATTTATTTTTGTGTCATGTTCGTATCTAATACTAGTCAACCCTAACATAGCATGTTTAATTAATCCAATTATGTCGTGTCAATTTATTTATTTTTATACCATGTTCTTGCGGACTCATATAACTTGTATTTAATGCTCAGTGTTATTTCTTATTTTCTCTTGTCTCAATATTTTTTTATCTAAATAGAATTTCTATTTCACAATTACGTTAATTTGGAAAATACTAATATGACTACTAAACAATTAAAAAATGTGGTAAAGAAGGTAAAAAAGTTTCCTGAAAGGGTTGTGATTGGGAAGGCCAGAGGCGACTGTTTTCGATTTCTCTACGCGAAAGTTGGAGATGGCGTTTATGAAGGGAGAGCCGTTGGTAGCGAAGCTGGCATTGCTGGCCAAGTACGGGGTGCTACCGGGAGCCATGATAGCTGCTTTGATCTACTCTCCTCCCGATTACGCCTCTACCAAGAAGCATCATGATTCCTCTTCTCCATCCAAGTAGATACGCCCCGCCCCTCTTTTCTTCCCCACTCTTCCAACTGGTACGTAAACGTGTTCTTCTTATTGTCTTTATGGTTAGGGATTCTATCTACTCTACTCATAGATGTTTTATTAATTTGAAATTGACGTCCGACTTACCATGCTTGATCTAGGGTTTACGATTCTGCTACTCAATTTTCTGATTAGGGATTTTTTTTTTGTATTTTTATCTGCTTGTTCTAGGCTCGAAAGGTAGATTATTGGAAACGTCAAAATCTCGGACTGTGACAACAGTGTTAATTGATTAAAATTCTCATTTTCTTCACAGAAAAATTGAAGTCCCGATTGATGTGCACGAATTATTCTTATGATATTTATTACAGTTATGCTAGTCGTTACTAGGGTTTTGATATAGATTTTTTTTCGATAAGAAATTGTGATATGGATTTAAAATCTAAAGATTTACCACATATTTGAAATCACTAACTTTTGGAGTCCATTGTTTGGGTAAAAGGATTTAGTTAATGGATTCTTGATTGAAGGAGTACAATTGTTTTCTAATCTATAGAACTTCTTGTAAAATCAATTGGGGCCATTGTCTCATCTAGTGTGGATTGGGGATTGAATCAGGCCACCTCCATTCACTACCAAAATAACAAGGCCAATTTTACACCATCCCTGGATGGCTACAAAGGTTGAGACCGAAACCACATTTCCATTTGTCCCCTGTCTAATATGCATGCTAAGTATCAACCGATATCAATTCGACTTAGCCGAGTTATTTCTGATTTAGTACCTTCAAATTTGATACCCCTCCACGATTTGTGTAAACTAAGAGACTCGTGTAACTCGACTGAGTTGTTCGAGACATCTCCGATTCAACCTTCAGTTGTTTGAGTCATTGTCATTGAATCGACCAATTTCATTGCTATTGAACTTTTGCTTCTATGTAGCATTCCATATGTATCACCCATTATATTCCGCAATGCTATGACCTTTGTATCTTAATACCTCCGAGTCAATGATTGGTATTGCGGCCTTGAGCCATGTTGNTGAGGAATCCGTTCTAGCAAACAAACACAACCCTTACACACATGTGGGAGCACTCCTTCGACCCTTCCTGCATATCCCTATAAGACTGAGTAGGCAGGTCAAGGTCCTATGAGGTACCCACTTCTTGGAGTACCCTCTGTAGGCCTACAATCAAGTTCATGAATTTTAGACCTCAAATCCTTGGTGTTAACATTTATGGATTTTAAATCTCTATTTCGTGCAACTATTCATCGCTTAAGCCATAAATGAAAATAGGTCCTAAAACTTACTGCAAAAAATGATAGATTAGAGCCAGACCAAAACATGTGTTGCAAATTATAGTAATTATTTCTTTCTTTTTCTTTTTTCTTTTTAAACAACAATTGCTATTTGCTTAATTAATTAATTTTGATTTTAGTGGAACCCATTAGAAAATGTTCATACCAGTACTAATATGATATTTCTCTATGATTTGAATCCTTTTCCGAAGTATGGCATTTTCCTTTTTTTTTTTTTGGTTGAAGACGTGTGAACTTGTGCAAGAGAAATGACAGTGAAGTCTGTGATTTCTTTTATGGAGTGTACATTGCCACTATAGCATATTCTAATCCAACTGGGTAAAAATAATAGCTTCAACATGAAAACATCTTTTGTTTTTAAAATAGGGAGAATTTCATTTTGCACCCTGAAAGATTTAAAAAATATTGTAATGTGACCCTTCTATCAGTTTTTATTGCTTATTCCATCAAAAACCATCACATTGACGTTGACATACTGAGTAACGAAAACTAATAGAACGGCTACATTGCAAACACTTTTAATGCATTGAAGGTGCAATGTGAGAAATCTAATATTTGAGGGTGTAAAATAAAAATTCTTAAATCTTTTATTGTGCAAAGTGTAATTCGCCTTTTAAAATATGGGCATTGCATAAATTTTGTGGCATATGGCAATTGAAAACATTTTCCATCTCAAATTTGTTGCACTAAATGACATCAGTGGAATCAAATTAAGAGAGAATGAACTTGTGTATTTCTGACTGGTATAAAGATCCATTGTTGCACCAGCGATAAACAATGATGATCAACCAATTGATCGAAATACTAGAGGTAGAGATAGATTAAAATTAACTTCAAATTAAATTGTATAAAATGACATGGCAAATTGTGTTTAGTAGATCATATGACTATTGATTGAGCACAATGACAAAACATGATTTATGTAGCCAATTTCAAGTAGTTGGGGCAATATTTTGTTGTGTTACGTTGAGTCCTATTGGTCCAGATCTTTGTATTTACTACTTGTGGTTAAGAAAAGATTGTAATGTTTCTAGATGCCTTTCTTGAGCATTAGAATGGATATTTCAGTCATCGATTGTGCTAGGGGTGTGTTACTTGAGCATGTTTATAACAAAATTCCCGTGCATTATGCTTTCTATGTTTTCTCTTTCCCTGTAGTCTTACTTATGGATAAGCCTAGGTCTCTTTGGTAATTGTTTGAAGTTGGAACCACAGTTTCTGATGGCCCAATTGGGCGAAGTTCTAATTCAGCTTGTTGACGACAATTATAAGCATTAAAAAGTATAAGGTACACGCATGCAACTTTATACAAAGGCAGCAGCAGCACATCTGTTCTTACAATTGGCATGCCTTCTCCTACAAGAACATAGGATTAAACTATATTATATAACTAACTGGTACTATTACTTTTGACCCAGGAACTTTATTGACCACTATGCATCTTTGCAGCAGNGCAGCAGCAGCACATCTGTTCTTACAATTGGCATGCCTTCTCCTACAAGAACATAGATATATTATATAACTAACTGGTACTATTACTTTTGACCCAGGAACTTTATTGACCACCATGCATCTTTGCAGCTGCCTAGAGTTCCTTTGGATGGAGCTGGTATGTAGTAATCTTCATAGTCACTTCGTTGCTGTATTTTGGTTGTAGGCTGGTGGGAACTTGAATATGTTGTCCCAATGAACTTTTTAAGCACTCTTTCTTGACTTGCTCTACCAACAATTGAGGAGCTTTTAATAAATGCCGATTACTTCTGTGGTACCATTGTGGAATGTATAATCTTTGTGCATGGACTGCTTTTTAATTGATCCTTTTCTCCTTTTTCGTTGCGCTCTGAGTATTATGTATCATGTTGAAATTTGTCCAAAGGTTTGTTCTAATCTGCAGCTGCGGATTAGGCCTCAATATGAATTCGTAGCTTAATGTTTAGCTCTATGTAGTGCCCTGCAGCTGGCCGACACAAAACATTTAGAGAATGCAACTTATTTCTACATAAGATCTCATCCTTTTGTGGACCAAAGTGATACAAACAAACCAGTCCAAAGAAAAAATAAACTCGAATACTGTAACTGTTGCATCATTAATTTTGTTAGGCGTCTCACTTAATATATAAGGGAGGCTTCCTTCACTATATATTTGAGTGTGTTATGTACAACATGACCGAAAATTGTGTTTTTTGGCCAACTGCAATCACTACCTTTTAGCATGAGAGGATAAAGAAAGGCCATCAAAGAGCTCTTAGCATCCCAAGTTTTCAACAAATGGTTGGGGTTGGGAATCTAACAGCAAAGTTTCGACTTATCTTTTGAAGTCCCGGAAAAATCACTTTGTATTACAAGTCTACAGACATGATGAGTTGCATCGTTGCTGCGTAGGATTTGTTACAAGCCTTGTGTTCAAATGTTTCCTTTTGATGGTCTTAACACCTTATGCCANAGAGGATAAAGAAAGGCCATCAAAGAGCTCTTAGCATCCCAAGTTTTCAACAAATGGTTGGGGTTGGGAATCTAACAACAAAGTTACGACTTATCTTTTGAAGTCCCGGAAAAATCACTTTGTATTACAAGTCTACAGACATGATGAGTTGCATCGTTACTGCGTAGGATATGTCACGAGCCTTGTGTTCAAATGTTTCCTTTTGATGGTCTTAACACCTTATGCTAAGAGCAAGGTACAAATCATTTTGAAAAATATTAGTTTGAGATTTCCCCTAATGTTGAATTGTGACATTTTTTAGGGATATGTGGTTCTTCATTTCACTGGTAATATTATCAGGGGATAAGGTATTTGAGATGGAGTTTAATAGAAGACACCAAACAAGAGGAAAAGTCTCGCTTTTATTCAATCTATGCAACATGTGGAGGGAAGCACTGATTGTAATTTCTCTGCCTCTTCGATTGTTGCATATAAATTATCTATGTTGTGTGATATGAANACAAATCATTTTGAAAAATATTAGTTTGAGATTTCCCCTAATGTTGAATTGTGACATTTTTTAGGGATATGTGGTTCTTCATTTCACTGGTAATATTATCAGGGGATAAGGTATTTGAGATGGAGTTTAATAGAAGACACCAAACAAGAGGAAAAGTCTCGCTTTTATTCAATCTATGCAACATGTGGAGGGAAGGACTGGTTGTAATTTCTCTGCCTCTTGATTGTTGCATATAAATTATCTATGTTGTGTGATATGAAAAACTAATATATCAATCAATCAATCAATCAATCAAAGAGGGTTGATATTACACTAACCTAATAAAACCTTCTTCTCATCTTGTGGTGTGGGGTATAATAAAGCCAGTTGAAATTGATCAATGCTGCAAGGACAACAAACACTCGAGTCATGATGCGCATTCATGTTCTAAGATAATATAATCTATCTTACGTCCTTGTACGTATGTTCCATCTATCTTTGCTTTTGTTTTTTTTATCGTCGGCGTCAGCCTTATATTTTGTCAAATATTTTTTTCTCTGCTACTTCTTATTTTTTTATTTTTTATTTTTTACTTTTCTCCTTCAAAGAAAAAAGGTTTAACATTTGACCTCTCATNATAATCTATCTTACGTCCTTGTACGTATGTTCCATCTATCTTTGCTTTTGTTTTTTGTTTTTTATATTGTCGTCGTTGTCGGCGTCAGCCTTATATTTTGTCAAATATTTTTTTCTCTGCTACTTCTTAATTTTTTATTTTTTATTTTTTACTTTTCTCTTTCAAAGATAAAAGGTTTAACATTTGACCTCTCGTAATATTATTTTATTTATCACATAACAGTCTATTTTGTTCTGCAAAAAAACAAATATTATTTCACGTCATATACAGAACATAAGACATCATTTTGTCTTCATGGAAGACGAAACCAGAAGAACCCCAGGAACAGTAGCATATGACTATGGGATGTCGTACCTTTTTTTTTTTTTGTCGTTATCTGTGATGAAAGTGGTTGTGGACGTGCCATTATTAATTAATGAATATTGGGTTGGCAACACCCCATGCCATACTTTGATTGATTCATACAGTATACTCTCTTTTATACACCAATCGATAGTGCTGTTTCACTACACACAACACAGGCCTACTAGACTAGGGGTAGCTAATCGGGTCCTGCAAAACCTAGCCATGTACAGTTAACTGCACATGCATGCTTGCAGGAGGGACCCAAGTCAGAAAAATTACACGTGACGTACATTGTCAATACAAAATTATAAATGTCCAATGAATGTTTAACCCCTATCTATTTCTTAGATTTTTTTTTTTGTTTTTGTGAGTAAACCAACTTATATGTACCATAAACTTTTTTTGTGATTTTGTGACAATAGTACCATGTGGTGTGTAGTGTCCACACTGAAAATTTTCTGCCCAATTCCCATCATCAATCTTACAAACATATCCCCAGCCAACNCACGAACTTTTTTTGTGATTTTGTGACAATAGTACCATGTGGTGTGTAGTGTCCACACTGAAAATTTTCTGCCCAATTCCCATCATCAATCTCACAAACATATCCCCAGCCAACACCACCACCACCACAATGCCATTCTGTCCTTTCTCCACCACCACGTCGGTCCTCCCCCAAAGTGTTTAAAGCATCAATTCACGAAGCAATAATGAAGCAATACAATTACAAATCAAGGAGTGTAACTCTACAATCACATAACAATAATGAAGCAATACGAAAAAATAATAAGCAATACAAATGATAGACAGCATAATCTCTCTTAAAGGGATCAAAATGGAAACTCATAAATCTGAAGCTGCAGCACATATTTATCCATATATAACATAAATGAGTTACGTGCACGGACTGCTTATGATGGGTGGCAGCCCACAACATTTACAGCAACATTGCATACATAATAAATTTCTATAGAGGAAGGTATGAATATTGTATGTACTGTATAGCCCATGCTTATAGCGCTAGGACCAGAAGATGTTAATTAAAGATGGAAAGGCCAAGAATCTGCAGTGGCTTTGATGGAAGGATCTACAAACACCTGAAAGCCGGCATTGTTGAAAGCAACTGGAGTACTGGACATGTCATTAAGAGCATCTGCTCCAGCACCAGATGAGAACCCCATTACACTGCAATCCCACCCAAGAAATAAAGGATTCTTATAGGTGGTGCTTTGCTGATTCTTATATGCCCCGCGCAACTTAGCATCAGATTCAGATAGTTGAAAATGGAAAAAGTTGGCTTCTGTCTTGCACTGTTTTGGAATAGTGGCTGCTGCTGGTTCCTGATGTGAGAGGAGAGACTTGAAGAGGATGGATGGTGATGGTGATGGTGATGGTGATGGGGATGGGCCGTGGTAGTTGGTGTCTGTGTCTTTGTTTGATGTGGTGATGCTGTTGGTGTTGGGAGTGGGTGAAAAGGAGGGTTGGAAGAACCCATTTATTGAAAACAGGTTTGGTTGGGAGACAAGTGGGTGGGTTAGAGGTATCAGCTGGTTACTTTCTTGACGGTGATCAATGAGAAAAGAGTTTTGGAGGGAATGCATTGGGTGGTTTTGGGATGGGGATTCCAATAGTGTTGTTGGGGTTTCAAGCAGAGGAGGTAGGGAACAACTGGTGTTGGGAGATGAGGAAACTTCCAACAGGTAGCTATTATGTCCTTGGAGCACTGGGTTTTTCTTCTCACCCATTTTGTGCACTATTCTGCATATTACCCATTCCTCCTGCAAATTAAAAGAGACATTTCGCAATCATAATTTACACGAACTAAAACATATATATATCAACTAGAGTAATATTATTGAAATCTAAAAAATTGAACTAATTTGTTAATTTAATGACGTGACAATAACATAATCAAATAGTATTATTTCANCATATTACCCATTCCTCCTGCAAATTAAAAGAGACATTTCGCAATCATAATTTACACGAACTAAAACATATATATATATCAACTAGAGTAATGTTATTGAAATCCAAAAAATTGAACTAATTTATTAATTTAATGACGTGACAATAACATAATCACATAGTATTGTTGTCACGATAATAACATTACACTATGAACTAACACTGCTACGTTTTCTTTAACTTCTGTATTTTAACATATAGTTGTTTCTTTCTCCGGTCTGAAACAATTTCGAAGTGCAGGCACTTTCAATATAAAACATGCTCTATCTAATCTATCTATCAGAAAAAGAAACGAAAAAGAANACGATAATAACATTACACTATGAACTAACACTGCTACGTTTTCTTTAACTTCTGTATTTTAACATATAGTTGTTTCTTTCTCCGGTCTGAAACAATTTCAAAGTGCAGGCACTTTCAATATAAAACATGCTCTATCTAATCTATCTATCAGAAAAAGAAACCAAAAAGAAAGTAGAGCAACTATGATAAGTTTCAACCATATATTGTGTTGGTTACTGATCTTCTACAAACAGTACGTAGCTTTTTCGATTCTCTTTTCACAATGATGTCAAAAATAGTCAAGTGACAGTGGGCAACTCCTAATCGGCAGGTTTTCTATTGCCAATCTCAAGGTAAGTCCCATCATCCAAACCCACGAAGAAAANCACGCACGCAGGATTTGTGCCTTTGTGGGGGAGGGAGAGAAAGAGAGAGAGAGAGAATACGCTTGAGGTTAGGGAGGGATGCTTATGAACGAATGAAGGGTTTATTGTGGGTTATATACTTGTATGGCATAACATATCATGAAGCCAAATGTAGTGAGAAGCACTCAAACCGAAAGAGAAGGAAAACTATGAGAGAGAGAGGGCGNAAGAAGAAGTCAAACCCTAAAACGAATTGTTCAGGGGAAAAAAAACCCTAAAACGAATTGTTCAGGGGAAAAAAAACCCTAAAACGACAAAAACAAAATATTTGGGTGTAGGGNAAGAAGAAGTCAAACCCTAAAACGAATTGTTCAGGGGAAAAAAAACCCTAAAACGACAAAAACAAAATATTTGGGTGTAGGGTATCATAAATTCGATTATGAGGGCGCACGTTAGAAGTGAAGCATGCGTGTGGGTGTTACCTTGCACGTGTGACTACTGTAGGAGAAGTCGCCGTCAAGGCGGTACTCGTGCATGACCCATTTGGTCTTCTCACCACGAGGGGCTCTGCCCTTGTAGAAAACCAGCGTCTTCTTCATCCCAAGCAGTGAACCACTCGAAGCACTGTACACCTCTCTGTCTTTCCCTGTCGNGACTACTGTAGGAGAAGTCGCCGTCAAGGCGGTACTCGTGCATGACCCATTTGGTCTTCTCACCACGAGGGGCTCTGCCCTTGTAGAAAACCAGTGTCTTCTTCATCCCAAGCAGTGAACCACTCGAAGCACTGTACACCTCTCTGTCTTTCCCTGTCGCTTTCCAATACCCAGCCCCTGTGGCTCTGTTTGTTCTCAACCCAGTTGGGTACTTTCTGTCTCTCAAGTTGAAGAAATACCATTCTCTCTCCCCCATTTTCGCCACTTCTGTACAAATACAATCACACATACGTTGCAATGATCATAAGATCAATCCAGTTCACCAATTTTTTTTTTGATAATGAGAGTAATTAATTTGAGAGAAAAGGCGAAACTGCAACTAAAACCGACTCTCTCTCTCTATCTCCAGTTTTTCCGGCTGAGCATTGCGCTTGTCTCAACACGAGTCAATGTGAAAATGTTTGATATTTTATGGTTTGTACAAGGAGAGAGATTTTTTGGCCAAGACTGTACGTATGACTGGCACTAAAATGTAGGACATGTATCATGAAAATATGGGGTGGCTGTAAGAATAAAACGCAATAACCAAAGAGAGATATGTCTGAATGATTTAGGTCGAAAGCTGCTGAGTCGTTTATTAAATTCTGGTTCTAAATGTACTAAAATCCTTATATTCATTGAGTTGTTTGTACATGCACACAAACGGGAGTAAGTACTGGACAAACAACTTGAGCCACAAGATTGCAGAATCAATGCTGTGTGACGAATCAACTATAGTGCTCCGGTCTGTGACTTCTGTCTTAGCTCAATAAACAAAGAAATTGTTGGAATAGTTTGTGGCATTATTTGAGACAGACTGAAAAATATGTTTATTGATGTTTTCCATGACTTCAAAATATGTCTGAAGTCAGATTAAATGTTACACCTATTAATGAATTTGAGAGTTCAGATTTGTGCAGTATACGGGGACATGCAAAACAAGTAAAGCTCAAGAGAAATCAACTATTCTTGTACATAGGTTAACCTTCCCATGCTATATTATGTCATTGACTTGATCAGAAACAACGTACCCGGAAGCTCCCAAGGCTCACATCTGTTGAGGTCTACCTCGGCAATCTCCACACCGCAGAAACGGCCGTTAAACACTTTTGAAGCCAGATAAAAGGTAATAAGCTCTTCATCAGTTGGGTGGAATCTGAACCCTGGTGGCAAACCCTGCTCGTTCACGTCTCCTCCAGTCAGTTCACACAAAATTTCTTCCATTCCCAACATCTCCACACACGCACGCAGGATTTGTGCCTTTGTGGGGGAGGGAGAGAAAGAGAGAGAGAGAGAATACGCTTGAGGTTAGGGAGGGATGCTTATGAACGAATGAAGGGTTTATTGTGGGTTATATACTTGTATGGCATAACATATCATGAAGCCAAATGTAGTGAGAAGCACTCAAACCGAAAGAGAAGGAAAACTATGAGAGAGAGAGGGCGATTCTGGTTCATAAAGCCTATGACAGTAGCTACAGATGCCCACCTGAAAGGGGTACCAAAAATAGGTAAAAAAAATTCAGAAAACAAGAGTTGTGTGGAAGGTGAACGGGGTTAGTAAATGCGAAGTTTGTTGCAGAGATTTATGCGTGCGTGTGTGAGCATGTTTAGATATTGAGTCAGATTTTCAGATGATCATAGACATAACACAACACGAGGGTAGCCCTCAGAAACAGTGAGATCATCCATGATCCCTCCACCTAACTTCTTTTAGTTTTTACAAACCCCAAAAAGGTATATTGCAGCCCTAGCTAATACCCACAAATACAAATATACGACCCCACTTTTCGATGCACCCTCCTCAAATTTTGAGAGATTTTGTCTAATTTCATATAATTTCTTAAAAACTTTTGGCTGTAAAGTTAATGACTTTAAAACTGTAATGGCATTTCAAAATCCAACGCTGCAGCCTTCTGATTTTCTAAGGTGCTAAGTTCTCAAGCTTTAGAAATGTGTCACAAACGGGAACAAATATTCGGTGAGTTATACACAAGACATGGGGCAGTTTTCAGTGGTGTACACATTCAATGAAAAGTTATGAATAATAAAAAATGAAAACTATGGTAAAAAAAAAATGAAAAGTTGTGATAATAATAACTCTGAACTATATAAGTTGAGTTTTTCAAAAAAGTATTCCGACAAAATAATAAGTGATAATCGTTTGTTGAAAATGTATAATATTTTATTGGTGAATGTACATCACTTTATACCGTCACGATATAGATACCAAAAAAATTGTACTTCATTTAGCAGTGGTGGTGCATAATCTATTTTGCTTTTGCCATTAAATTCTCAAGTTGGGATTGCCAGAATAGAAAAATGGGATGCTCTGAAAATGAAAAGAGCGTTAAAATTTTCTCACTTTTCTGTCGTGACTAGCCAAGCTTTGCCACATTGGTCTGAGAGGGAGGGGCTGGTTGTGAGCCAGTAATTAACTAGTAAATTTGTATGCACGTCGATTGGATGTGTATTTTCAATGTTTTTATACAATATTCTTTCTTCTGGACGCAGATGAGATGGCCTTGCCAAGATAAAGCAGCTGAGTTTTGTTTTTTCAATTTCCTATTCCTCACACTGTATGTTAGAGAAAACAAACAGCCAAAACCCTTCATTACGTCGCACAAGAATTCGAGGAGGATAGGGTGTTTAGAATCTGGGTATTAAATTGAAGGTCACCTAGGCATAACTAAGTTAGTGTCTAAAACCAGGCAAAAGATAGCAACTGTGAAGAGGATTCAATGCAGTGCACACACACACGCACGAGGACAATAATAAAGATAATTTTGTATTGTTGTAGGGTTACATAAGCCTAATGCATAGCACAGAATAGCATAGCATGGGTCGGTGGTGGGTACGTACGTCGGTAGGTAGCAATTTCCCCATTAATTAACACCTCTGTGAACATCCCTATGGATTACTGTACATGGTCCTTTAGGTCTCAGCTAGCTAGCTAGGGAATTGATTTCTCTCGAGATTTGAACTTGTTTTATTCCATTATTGTAACCCCATTGCATTGCATGAGTTTACTTGCGGCTTTGGACGTACTGCTCTGCAACCTCAGACAATCAATTAAATTTTCCTCACTCGAAAAACAAAACGAAAAGTACTGAAAATGAAAAACCAAAGAAAAAAAGAGAGTTCGGTATGGATCTCTGCTCTCTCTTGTGGTGACAACATCAATCAGGACTTCCAATTTCACAACTAGAATTTGATATACTAATTAATGTTGTCTAAACAGCAAAATAAATGATCATTATTTGACACATTATCTAGCACAAAATATTTATTAAAAAATAATATTAGGCTGACTAAAATTATGGTACAAAAGATGTGAAAGTTCATTGATCCCCACAAATGAAAAGACCTAATAATTCCTAATTAGTTGTTTGAATTTTGTCCTATTAATTATATATTAAGATATCGATTTAGTCAGTATTCGATTAGTGGGTTGACCTTCGCTTAACTCTCTTTAACTTCTGTCTTTGTAGTATTTCTAATTAAAAATACCAATATCACCTTGCTGGTAATACCTAATTATAGGAATGTTGGTAAATCTCAGTTAATTAAACAAAAACGCCAAATGATGGAACTGAATTTTTTTTGGGGGGTTTCTAAGACTGAAAATTTGATATGTTATTTTATATAACTGGAGTATTACCCATAGTTTCTATGCATGCCAAATTTCTTACGCTACAAATCTTTTTTTTTTCTACATCTAGCTAGAATTTTGATCGCAACAGTCTATTTTACTGATTAATGGTTGAAACAAGTAACAGGCCATGTGATGCGACCGTGTGGGAGGTGAAATTTCTTCTTGACCAAAAAAAAAATGAAACAAATATTTTAGTTGATGGTGTGTTCCGTAAAACTGAGTAGATGTGAAGTGTTTAAAGATTTAGAGATTAATGGGATGTCCACTCAGAGTTGTTAGGTTCTTGTGGAGTTAAGTTAGATGACAAAGAATAAAGATGAATAGATAGAGAATTTATAGTGTTTTACTAGCTCAGAAGTTTGGTTAATCTATTTTAATGGAATCTCTTCATCATGGGGAGTTTTTTATTAATTAAGAGGAAAGAGATTACACAATGTAAAAGCATAGATGATTGCTTGATTCTAAATGCGAAGGATTTGGCCCTATTTATAGTGTATAATTGTCTTGCGTGATCTCTGTAATTCTCCTGTAACCAATGTCATCCTAGCATAATTAACGTGATTTTCCTTGAGCCTGTTGTGACCTATGTATCATAATATTTGGCTGTTACGGGTTGTATTTTCTAGGTGTGACATAACTTTTTAGAAGGTACTAGTTGCGTTGTCATCACATGCACGAGGGTCTCATTACTAAAAATTATTGACCTGCACATCTCGGGTTAGTGATCATGAACAGCAGGATTTGAGTTTAGAAATTCGAGTTGGGTGGTCCGTGTTTAACCTTGACTAATTTTTGGTTTCATCTTCACTAATAATAAAAAAGGAGAATGAAGGTTTTGTATTATTTTCTTAAAGATGGTTATTGTACGAGTGATTTCTTATAATGATTTTGAGATAACAACTATTAGCTAAATTTGAATGAGATTATTGAAATAAGGAACGAAGTTAGAAAAGGACCAGGAGTGTACCATGCTTATTCCCTCATATGCTTAAATAAGTTGACGCCCAAGATTAAAAGGATAAGTGTATTGCACATAACTAGTTTAACATGTATATTTGAGTTCTATCTCAATAGATTATTTATACCTTCAAATAAGACGATGTGACAATCACTTGAGCATATCAACAAGTTTCTTGTCATCGAGTTGTGCAATAAGTGTGCCCTGTCATGCCTCATTACTTGGCGAGGAGGAGCAATCATAACTTCAATACTCGAGAGGTCGAGCATTCATTAGTTTTCACTCCTTTCCATCAATTCATCTTGAATATCAAGTGTTTCATGTCGAATATTTATAGTTCTACACTGAGCATTCAATTTAATTCTCCCAAGTGCTATTCACGTCAGCGAGGACAATGAGCTCTTTTATTTTTCCGGGGGTTCGATATAGGAACCAAATTAATATGATAGGGTAATGATTATTCGTCACGTTACAATTACTCATTCGGATAGTCCGTGAATATGTCTGTTCCCTCATCGAGCATATTTACTCGTCCTTGGGGGTGCTCGTCGTTTGGTCCTGACCCATGGCAGTCGAGGGACGCACCTGCTGGCTGCACCATGCTACAAGTCGACTCATTATTAACGAGCCACTCACATGTTATCAGTAAATTATAATATAAAAATTTATACAAATTCAATTAAGTTCACAGATAAAAGTTCCACTTCCCATGACTCTCCACTCTCCACTCTCCATCTCTCTCTCACATCTAACGTATAGACGCGTAACCCACACATCAATTTAGTGGGACATTGAAATGCTGAAACCAAAACCCAGCCCCCGGCCCCCAAACCATGACCCAACCACCTACGTCCACTCATTCCACCCCAAACCAACATCCCTCCATCCTGTAGAACCATCCAACCAGCCCTAAGCCACCACTGACCACCCTCATCCACTACGCCGTTTCCCAGCTCTCTGTCAACCCATTTAGCTACCCTTTTCTCCGCGATCCACACAGTGCACACCCGCAGAACCCCCATCCCTTAATTATTTGATTAAGCGATGCATCCAATATCGAAAAGGAAGGTAAACTGCATGGGGCATACTGAAACACAAAAAAAAAAAGGAAGAAAGAAACAAAACGGGGAAAAAAAAGAAGGAATGCCCGTACGTAGTCCTGCTACAATTATATGACTCATTCTGCAATCCAGCATTGATGATGGTAGTAGACCTAACCTAACATTTGCCCTCACTACTCCTCCGCAATATATCCAATATTGGTGCCCATTGATGTAGACAAGACGCTCTCTTGTAATATCTATATATATAGATATATATATATATATACATACATATATCCTCAGCCTCAGGTGTATGTCTCAGTCTCAGCCTCATGGAGAACTTGTAGTAGCTAGGCCCATGCTAAGAAATGAGTTTTGCATATTACCCAATTTATACTCAACCAGTTAAACAAATACCATGAGTCTTTGTGGCTTGATGATATATCATTTTCACCTCCTATTCTCTACGCTGGTGACCAAATATCAAAACTCAGGAAACACAATTGCAGTGGGATTTTAAAGTGCTAAACATCCACTTAAAGATTTAAGTGAGAAAAGATCAATTTTCNAAAAAAAAAAAAAAAAAAAAGGAAGAAAGAAACAAAACGGGGAAAAAAAAGAAGGAATGCCCGTACGTAGTCCTGCTACAATTATATGACTCATTCTGCAATCCAGCATTGATGATGGTAGTAGACCTAACCTAACATTTGCCCTCACTACTCCTCCGCAATATATTATATCCAATATTGGTGCCCATTGATGTAGACAAGACGCTCTCTTGTAATATTGGGGGGTCTCTGGAAGGATGTAGTTAATATTCATTTGTGTCTCTTTGATCGTAAGAAAAAAAGGGAAATAATACAAATGAAACTAACTAATATAATTACAGATTCAAATATCCCTGAACAATTAATCCACCAGAGAAAAGAAGAGAGATTAATGCATGAAAGATGTGTTGTAAGTAGAAGTGAATAGAATGGGTCCTACCGCCGACGTACGTACCACGAGGGGAAGCATAGAATAAGGCATGGTTCAGTAGGGTGCAGTTATCAATTATTAGAAGAAGAATGGTTATGGTTATGGTTATGGTTATGGTTATGGTTTTGGGTAAAGAGAGTTAANCCACGAGGGGAAGCATAGAATAAGACATGGTTCAGTAGGGTGCAGTTATCAATTATTAGAAGAAGAATGGTTATGGTTATGGTTATGGTTATGGTTATGGCTTTGGCTATGGTTTTGGGGAAAGAGAGTTAAAGACGTTAAAGTTAAACGGTACGCACGTGCGAAGGCGGCTGCCTGTCATCAGACTTAGAGTAGCGACTTGTACAGTGGTGCAGGTGAAAAGGGCGGGACCACTTCCCACTTGGCTTTATGTTATTGTCATTTTACAAGGAAGGAAGAAAAGAAAGGAACCAATTATCAATTATTTTAACATAAATGATGTGCCAAGCACCTCACTCTCACTTCATGCTACACGATTTAATAGTGTTTATATTGAGATGATGAGTAAGAATGATGCTAAAAGATAATAAATTTGACATTGTTTTTATTTGAATTCAACACCGAGTAAAGAATGCAATCACACCTCTCTCTCTCTCTCCTCAACTCTAAACCGTCAATTAAACAAGTAAACAATTGCACCAGGATTAACCGAGTTGGAGGATGAATGTATGTATCATCATAGAACCTTACTTTAATCAAGAATCTCATTATTGACCGAATCAAGGCGATCTAATTCATTGGCCAATGCAAAATCTCACCTCTCTCCTCAATAAATACCTAACAACGGCCAATCAACTGTCCCCTGCCCCTGAGCCTGAGGCCTTCCTTTTCTTCCGCCACATAACGTTTTCTGATTCCTTCAGCTTCTAATGCCTTCTCACAAATCCAAGGATCCCTTGTTCCTTTAGTGGCCATTTAAATAGTTCAGGCATGTTATAACATACAATATTTGTCAATCCCACCCACATCAAACATGTTGATATGAGTCTAGCTAGGTTTTATAGGATTAGGTTATATAGACGAATTGATCGCTCTGTCAAAACATGAACAAAATAACTTGGCTGATTAACAGTCATTTGTGTAACTGGGTTTATGGCTGGATTTTGAATCCCTTGATTGTGTTAAGTTGACCCATGCCTGGTGGTTTTTAGAGACAATAAATTCGGACCCGATGGGTTTCTTCTAATAATGCTAACTACCTGGTTTTAACTCATTATTGAGCGTGCACGGCTTGGAGGTGAAATCCTGACTTTCCCTAAGAACGAGGCTGTCAATTACACTGGGTAAATCTCATGTCAAAATACACTTTATCCATATACGATTCGTGTCTAACAAATTATATATAAACGAGTCGTATCGTATATGTCTTTTAATTGATTTTATTCATACCCGTTTCGTTTATTAATTGTGTCGAATCGTATCGTGTACATTTATTTACAAAACGGGTGATTTTTAAAAAAAAAAAATCAAAATTTTTAATTTGATNCTTGTACAGTGGTGCAGGTGAAAAGGGCGGGACCACTTCCCACTTGGCTTTATGTTGTTGTCATTTTACAAGGAAGGAAGAAAAGAAAGGAACCAATTATCAATTATTTTTACATAAATGATGTGCCAAGCACCTCACTCTCACTTCATGCTACACGATTTAATAGTGTTTATATTGAGATGATGAGTAAGAATGATGCTAAAAGATAATAAATTTGACATTGTTTTTATTTGAATTCAACACCGAGTAAAGAATGCAATCACACCTCTCTCTCTCTCTCCTCAACTCTAAACCGTCAATTAAACAAGTAAACAATTGCACCAGGATTAACCGAGTTGGAGGATGAATGNGATGAGTAAGAATGATGCTAAAAGATAATAAATTTGACATTGTTTTTATTTGAATTTAACACCGAGTAAAGAATGCAATCACACCTCTCTCTCTTTCCTCAACTCTAAACCGTCAATTAAACAAGTAAACAATTGCACCAGATTAATCGAGTTGGAGGATGAATGTCTGTATCATCATAGAACCTTACTTTAATCAAGAATCTCATTATTGACCGAATCAAGGTGATCTAATTCATTGGCCAATGCAAAATCTCACCTCTCTCCTCAATAAATACCTAACAACGGCCAATCAACTGTCCCCTGCCCCTGAGCCTGAGGCCTTCCTTTTCTTCCGCCACATAACGTTTTCTGATTCCTTCAGCTTCTAATGCCTTCTCACAAATCCAAGGATCCCTTGTTCCTTTAGTGGCCATTTAAATAGTTCAGGCATGTTATAACATACAATATTTGTCAATCCCACCCACATCAAACATGTTGATATGAGTCTAGCTAGGTTTTATAGGATTAGGTTATATAGACGAATTGATCGCTCTGTCAAAACATGAACAAAATAACTTGGCTGATTAACAGTCATTTGTGTAACTGGGTTTATGGCTGGATTTTGAATCCCTTGATTGTGTTAAGTTGACCCATGCCTGGTGGTTTTTAGAGACAATAAATTCGGACCCGATGGGTTTCTTCTAATAATGCTAACTACCTGGTTTTGACTCATTATTGAGCGTGCACGGCTTGGAGGTGAAATCCTGACTTTCCCTAAGAACGAGGCTGTCAATTACGCTGGGTAAGTCTCGTGTCAAAATACACTTTATCCATATACGATTCGTGTCTAACAAATTATATATAAACGAGTCGTATCGTTTATGTCTTTTAATTGATTTTATTCATACCCGTTTCGTTTATTAATTGTGTCGAATCGTATCGTGTACATTTATTTACAAAATGGGTGATTTTTAAAAAAAAAAAATCAAAATTTTTAATTTGATGTCGTGTTAAAGAGTTGTTTTATATTTTGACATCTGCAATTTAAAACTTAAATAACTACCTTCACAGAGTCATCTCTACGGAATTGAATTGCCTTAATCGAAGCCCAGCCCAGCATTCAACCCTTGCTTGTATTTGCTAAAATTGCACTGGGTTAATTGGTTCAGACCTACTTCCATTTGGTCTAATGGGCCTTAGTCCTCCTATCTAATAGTTAGGTCCAACCCAAAGCTTTAAGTGTTACCATTCAAAAAGAAGCGTCCTTGACCAAAAATAAACGTAGGCATTGCAGTTTCCGATGTTTCAGATTAAAAAGCAATTCATGCCCCGCCCTGCGCTGCTGATTCCAAGCATCTGGATCGGATCTTCATGGGCTCCATCATCTTCTCTCTCTTCTTTTTTGTTGCCTCTCAGAGTTGAATTTTTGAGCTGGTGGTTTTGTTGCTCTATAGATTAACTGTAACACTGGTTGGGAATTTTTATCCCCGAATCAGACGTCAACTCTCTAGTTGTATTTGCATGAAATTGAGGCACCATTATGAAGTATTTTCCCTTAAAAGTCAAAAAAACGAAACGTACCTATTTTCAATTATTAGGTTAGAATTATANCTAGTTGTATTTGCATGAAATTGAGGCACCATTATGAAGTATTTTCCCTTAAAAGTTAAAAAAACGAAACGTACCTATTTTCAATTATTAGGTTAGAATTATATGTAAACACAATTCCAACTGAAATAACATTGACAATTAAATTGGGATACATATTTGGTGGAAAACATGATGGTGACATTCATAAATAAATATCTATTTAGTCATGTAATGGTCGATGATGCAACTGGTGATAATGTGTCATGTCTGCCACAAATACTTGCCTCACAAGGTATGGCACAGTTGTCTAAGGCTAATGGGTACTATTGGTAGGAGGTTGTGTCCTCCCTGTTTCCACCATGTTACAAGCATCTGCAGATACCAAAAAACTTGTTCTACGGTTCATTTCTTGCTGAATTTGCCAAGCTTTTTGTTCTCTTTCCTTTTTCCTTCATCGCAATTTGCATGATAAGGAGACAACACTGCAGGGAATGGAATGAGTGAGCCCCAAGACTAAAAAGGAAAAAGCACATAAGAAGATCAGATCCTCCCCCCACCAAAAAAAAGCAACCTAAGTTGGACCCGTCAAAGCCAATCATTTGGTATGCTTGAGATTCACATACACTGCTTTGGGCAGACGGGAATGGAGCCTTGGAGCTTGAGCTAACAAATCATAAGCTCTTCACTTCTCTCGATAGAACCGTTTTCTTGTTTTCTGGTTTACTTGTTTCTTCTTGTTTTCCCTTTGAAAAAAGAAAAGCTAGCAATCCAAATTAAAGCAGATGAGTTCACCTAGTTTTACCAACAGACCCAACACCCAGCATCCACTTTACTGTTTATTCTTCCTTCTTTTCCTATCTCCCCTCCCAAGGGCTATATAAGTTATCCTTCATTCCCAATCTTTTTATCCATATTATTCCTTCCCTCATTCCTATTGTTCCAATTCATTCTCTCGTTGTTGCTCTGTTTCTCTCGTCTGCTAATATCATCAAGTTCATCATTCCTTCATGGAGGTACTACTACTACTATTATAATTTTTCTTTCTCCTATGACTTAGAATGTTATCTCTCGCTGGGTGCAATAGTGGAGTCATTCCTATTGTCTCTTCATGTTCATCGAATTTTGGAAATTGTGGTGTCAGTATCAAGTATATCTTTGTCCATAACAGTTGAAATGTAACTAGCTGGGAATGGATTCACTTCATTAATGCCAACTATCCCAACCACCCCTGTTCTGATAAAATGGGCAATAAAGCCACAGTTTTCTTGTCATACGAGATGATTAGTTTCGTAGGGAAAACAAGTCTTTATGGGATTTGAGTTCATTAAAGGGTGCTGGTTGATGTCTTACATTCGAACATATATACACCACACCATCTGCAGTTAAAATCCNCGAGATGATTAGTTTCGTAGGGAAAACAAGTCTTTATGGGATTTGAGTTCATTAAATGGTGCTGGTTGATGTCTTACCTTCGAACATATATACACCATCTGCAGTTAAAATTCCAAATCTTGCGTACTAGCTCGTTCTTTTGCATCTTTCCTTACCCTGAAATATTGTTCGCTGCAGACTATTGAATTGAAGGTAGAGATGGTAGGCATACATGAGAAGAGACTGCGGAAGTGCCTGTCCAAATTGAAAGGTATTTTGTGCTCTCTATCTTTGTCTCTCTTTGTGTGTGTACAGTTATATAAGACAACAGAAGAACGCTATGTTAGGCTATCATTTACAGCTAACAAAAGATTTTGCATTACATGGGAGAGGCGTAGCTAAAGGTTCTTGTCTGATGTGCTTTTTAACACTAGATGCTGGGAGTGATTTGACTAATATGACAATGGATTAGAATACTAACATTGGCCTACTTGATC
The DNA here is from genome assembly GCA_963454935.2 of Ilex paraguariensis. Classification (NCBI taxonomy): domain Eukaryota; kingdom Viridiplantae; phylum Streptophyta; class Magnoliopsida; order Aquifoliales; family Aquifoliaceae; genus Ilex; species Ilex paraguariensis. The sequence continues at coordinate 228,234 of CAUOFW020004081.1, forward strand.
ACTTCCAAGTTTTTGAATTTGTAGTTGATTTTGTGTGGTTTTTTGACCAATTTGATTTCTTGGTTATTTATATACATGACAGGGATAGAGAAAGTAGAAGTGGATGCAAATAGTCAGAAGGTGGTTGTAACAGGGTATGCACATCGGAACAAGATACTTAAAGCAGTGAGAAGAGGCGGTTTGAAAGCTGACTTCTGGTCTGCCCAAAATGAGCTACTCAGTGCATATGCCAGTGCCAGTTACGGAAGCTTGAGATTCAACAACTTCAGCTTGTTCTAGAGAGAAACAAAGACAAATATAATATTATTTAATGTGTGTGTTTTCATATTTTATTTTTTAATTTTCTTTATCCTTTTTCTTTTACAAAGAAACTCTCACAGGTCAATTCATAGTTAAAAGAGTGAAATACAAGTCTTAAATTTTGCAGCTTTGCCAAGATTTTTGTTGACCGAGTTTTGAATCTGCAGTTGTTTGTAATGTAATCATGGTTAGGACTAAAGAAAAGGGGGGGATTCTATCCAGCCACCTACTTTTGCCCTTTTGTAGCCTCCAGACACGAACCATAAATAAATGCCATATAATCGTATTTGTTTTGGGTTTTGCTTCCANATCTTTCCTTACCCTGAAATATTGTTCGCTGCAGACTATTGAATTGAAGGTAGAGATGGTAGGCATACATGAGAAGAGACTGCGGAAGTGCCTGTCCAAATTGAAAGGTATTTTGTGCTCTCTATCTTTGTCTCTCTTTGTGTGTGTACAGTTATATAAGACAACAGAAGAACGCTATGTTAGGCTATCATTTACAGCTAACAAAAGATTTTGCATTACATGGGAGAGGCGTAGCTAAAGGTTCTTGTCTGATGTGCTTTTTAACACTAGATGCTGGGAGTGATTTGACTAATATGACAATGGATTAGAATACTAACATTGGCCTACTTGATCACTTCCAAGTTTTTGAATTTGTAGTTGATTTTGTGTGGTTTTTTGACCAATTTGATTTCTTGGTTATTTATATACATGACAGGGATAGAGAAAGTAGAAGTGGATGCAAATAGTCAGAAGGTGGTTGTAACAGGGTATGCACATCGGAACAAGATACTTAAAGCAGTGAGAAGAGGCGGTTTGAAAGCTGACTTCTGGTCTGCCCAAAATGAGCTACTCAGTGCATATGCCAGTGCCAGTTACGGAAGCTTGAGATTCAACAACTTCAGCTTGTTCTAGAGAGAAACAAAGACAAATATAATATTATTTAATGTGTGTGTTTTCATATTTTATTTTTTAATTTTCTTTATCCTTTTTCTTTTACAAAGAAACTCTCACAGGTCAATTCATAGTTAAAAGAGTGAAATACAAGTCTTAAATTTTGCAGCTTTGCCAAGATTTTTGTTGACCGAGTTTTGAATCTGCAGTTGTTTGTAATGTAATCATGGTTAGGACTAAAGAAAAGGGGGGGATTCTATCCAGCCACCTACTTTTGCCCTTTTGTAGCCTCCAGACACGAACCATAAATAAATGCCATATAATCGTATTTGTTTTGGGTTTTGCTTCCATAAGAAAGACTAAACTTGTAATTCAATGGCAATTTGCTGCTCTAATTTCTGGAAGAGTCCATACATTTTGCCGGGTAATTGGTATATATATTTAGAGTTTATGATATCATACAGGTTGGTTAACAGATGTGTGATGGAAATAATTCTATATTCTAAAAAACGTTATAGGAAGCTCCATGATGGTGCTCAAATTTTAATCGGTCAATCTTTTGTTTGTATTTCTTGCGGCCACCATTTCAGATGCAGTAGTGTCTCTCTTTTTTAGCCACTTACCATACTCAGATGTTGGAATGGTACTCAATATATTGTTGTCATTTTCAGTTTGGCTGCAACAAAACTAAGAAAGAAAAAATCTTTTGTCAAAGTCACTCTTTTTAGCAAAATGTTAGGAAGCGAAAATACAAATATAAAAAAAAGGTGTAAAATGTAAATCCTGATGCAAATTTGTTATGTATCGGGCTAGTGGAAATAAAAGCATAATTTTCAGGGGTGAAAAAAAAATTTATGCGGGTTAGATTAGTATGGAAAAAAAAAAAAAAATACACTGAAATGCAAAAGCAACCGCCCTCCAATCCATCACCATGAACCAAAAATAGTCGCATTACTACGTACTATCATGATCCCGCCCAGGCCCATTGAAAAAGGCCTAAATCAATCCGGCCCACGTAGCGTTTGCCAAGAAAAAACTGTTGGAATTAATTACAGTTCACGGTCAACGGAAGGAACTTCGTATCGGTCTTGTCTGAAAGTGAAAGATGGGGTGTGGGGGGAGAGAGAGAGAGAGATCAGAGTGAAATGAAATTACCTCCTTTTCTTGGACAATCGATCCTCACTCAGCAGTGTTTGTGTTCAAATGTGCAAGTAAGTAGGTAAACACACAGGTCTACATATATAAATATACATTCGAAAGCATAAGAGCGAGAGGATGCATTTAAGCGAGAACGAGGGGATCGAAGGCAACATCTTCGTGATAACGGGAGGGTTGGGGTTTGTTGGCTCTGCTCTCTGCCTCGAGCTTGCGAGAAGAGGTGCGCGCCAGGTCAGAGCATTCGACCTTCGAACTACGTCTCCTTGGTCCCAGGATCTCCACAAATATGGCGTCCAATTCATCCAAGGTGATTCCAATTCTTCCTTCACTGTTCCATCAATTCGGGTTTTATTCCCATTTCGTCTGATTGTTGGCATGTGAAGAATGCAAGCAAAGAGAACAATTGCTCAAACCCCCAATATTTTCGACGGAATTTCTTTCATTTGCCTCAAGCCTTCAAAGCAATTATATGAGGGCCTTTTAATGTTTCATTAGTATGTTCTATTCGTCGATCAAACTCTGATTTTTTAACCTAGGATGATTACTTGATTGTTTGATTAGTGATATTGACCCCAAGGGTTTCGATCGTATTACATTTAATAATATGTTACAACCATTTTTGACTCTTTTTTTCAGTATTTTTGTGTTAACTATATAGTGTGTTGAAACCTACATACATAGAATGCTGATTTCTGTGGTACATTGATCAATCATTGATAAGATGATATATTAATGTTATTGCTATTGAAATTACCCAAGGGACCTATGTGCTTTGCAACTGTATTTGACAGAGATTTATTTATGTTCGGATCTATGTTATTATTGCTCTGCCATCAACATTTCTGCAACAAACGCATGATTGTGTTTGTTGATGCAAACACACTTGTTCTTTTTACCCCTTGCTCCAACATGCTCATTTTTGTGCAATAATACTTGTAAAAATTATGGTTGGCCGTCCATTTTCCTTTTCACTGAATGAACTGAGAATGAAGCTCTATTGGTTTAGTTGATCCTGCTCTAGGTTCCAAAAAAAAAAAACCCAATTTTTCTAGATTTCTGTTAACGTATCGTAAAGTTCTAAAACGTTCTTCAAAAATTCTAATTCTGATCTTTGCTTACAAGGTAATGCAGCCATACATTCAGTTAACTAATAGTTGTTATAGATAGTTATTTTGGCTGGGACTCACTTGGCCAATTATTTACACTGATAGGGGATGTCATCCGCAGACAAGATGTTGACAGAGCATTACGTGGGGCAGACTGTGTTTTCCACCTTGCTTCATATGGCATGTCTGGGAAAGAAATGCTTCAATATGGTCGTGTCGATGATGTGAATATAAATGGGACCTGCCATGTCTTGGAAGCTTGTGTTGAGCTCACAATCAAGAGACTTGTATATGTGAGTACATACAATGTTGTATTTGGAGGAAAGGAGATCGTGAATGGAAATGAAACCTTACCCTATTTTCCTATGGATGACCATGTTGATCCATATGGCCGAAGCAAATCTATTGCTGAGCAGCTAGTTCTGAAGAGCAATGGTCGTCCTTTCAAGTAAGCAATTCTAATCTTAGAGTTTTATTGGTATAACTGTAAATTATTATTCAGTTGTAGGTGTAGTTGAAGTTCTGGTGATTCAAGTATTGTAACGTTCCACATCCACACGGATTTGTACTAAGTGTATTATGCTATATATATTTACTATCTAGTATCAGTTTATAAAATTTGAAACATTTTGTGCAAACAGTTCTAGATGACATGCAGAAAACAATTTTACTATTCATCAAAGAGCTGTTAAAACTCTCAATATGATGTATCTTTACAAATAGTGAAAGAAACAGGCAAAAGTTATAATGCAAAGTGTCATAGTTATTCAGCCTGGGGTTCAGCTAGGATGGTCATGGCATTAGTCGACCTTTGGTTAGGTGTTCACAGTGGAGTGTTGATAATTGTATGTTGGTGATCATCTCTGATAACTCTATTTTTCTTTTTAAGAGGATCCCTTCTTCTGTTTTCGCATCTTCAAATTTTCTTCCATTCTCTCCATTCCAAACTGCAAAGAGTTTTCCTTTATATTTTTAAATTTATATTGAGAGAATTGATATGGATTTTCCATCTGTATCCTTGGAAGCTCATCTGGGTGTAATAATGTGGTTTATGCAATTATATAGTTTTCCATGTTATATAGGAAGAAGAATGGGAAATGTCTCTACACCTGTGCAATTCGGCCTGCTGCTATATATGGACCAGGTGAGGAGAGGCACCTGCCTAGGATTATATGCCTTGCCAAGCTAGGTCTGCTTCCATTCAAAATTGGGGATGCAAGTGTGAAATCGGACTGGGTTTATGTGGATAACCTTATATTGGCTCTATTATTGGCTAGTATGGGACTTTTGGATGACATTCCTGGGAAAGAAGGGCGGCCAGTGGCTGCTGGACAACCATACTTCATATCGGATGGTATATTGGAAATTCACTTTCTATTGTTTTTAGACCTAGTACAATTTAAGTCCTTGAATTTTTTTTATCTTTTTTGGGGGGGAGGGGGGGTCTCCCCAATAATTATCAGTTTAACATCTAATTGTGCCTTGAGCAAGTCTGTCATTTNCTTTTTGGGGGGGGAGGGGGGGTCTCCCCAATAATTATCAGTTTAACATCTAATTGTGCCTTGAGCAAGTCTGTCATTTGACTGCATAATTGTCTTCCTTTTACAGGGTCTCCGATCAACAATTTTGAATTTATCCGCCCGCTTCTCAGAAGCCTGGGATATGACCTGCCAAAGGCGTCACTTGCTGTCCCTCATGCCCTTCTTCTGGGAAATTTTTTCTGGGCTTTCTATACTATCATGTATCCTTGGTTGAGCCAACGATGGCTTCCTCAGCCACTGATACTTCCTGCTGAAGTATACAAGGTTAGTTATGAAACTACCTACTTATATATAAGTATTATTACAGACTTAAAATGGGCTTGTCATTGCTTACCAAGACACATCCGGTAATCAAGAAGTAGATTTGATGGTGAACATTTGACACGTTGTTTGGAGCTATTCAGAACAAAGACATGAAAACTTCTGAATCTCATAAATACGAAGCCATATATATCGACGTCAGTCACTTTATTTATTTATTTTTTATTATTATTATTATTTTTTTTTTGGGGTGGGGGGAGGGGTGCTGTGGAGGAGGGTGGTTTTGGTGTTTCCATGCCCGAGACAGGGAGATATAGCACAAAATCACACTTCCTGCTTGAACTTGAAAGACAATTATTTATTCTGGATCTGCTGCCTTGATTTGACAGTTTGATAAATCGTTGATGCTTTGATTTACACCTTACGTATATTACCGTGACTAAGAATTTGTTTTGCAACCGCGTGACATGAGACCATGTGTTCAGTCAGCAAAGCTAGCTATTGTGGGGCTGTGCTTTTAGAATCCATGACATAGGCTTTTATTCCATAAAATAGAGTATAGGAATTGTAGTTGTCCTTGAATTGTACTTTCGGATGATGTATCGCAAAAGCTAGATGTTGCATACAGTGGTGTATTGCATAACTTGTCGATATCTTGACAGGTTGGTGTTACCCATTACTTCTCTTTTGTAAAAGCAAATCAGGAGCTTGGCTACATCCCAATGGTGAGCCCTCGAGAGGGCATGGCTGCAACTATCTCATACTGGCAGGAGAGGAAAAGGAGAACTTTGGATGGGCCTACGATATATGCCTGGATATTTTGTGTGATGGGAATGGCTTCGCTATTCTCTGCTGCATACTTGCCTGATTTTGGACCAGTGTCACCATTGAGAGCCATTGGGCTTTTTTTCTTCCGCTCCATCTGGGGTTTAAGGGTGGTTTTCCTTTTATCTACTGCAGCACATCTTGGTGAGGCTATATATGCATGGCAACTTGCAAGGAGAGTGGATCCGGTAAATGCAAGGGGCTGGTTCTGGCAGACTTTTGCACTCGGGATGTTTTCATTGCGCTTTCTGTTGAAGAGGGGCAGGAAATAAGCTTTATTCAATGTATTTTGCAGTATGGCAACTCTAATAGCACTTTCGAGAAGAACAAAAGTGGGATGAATGATAGACGAGATGGATGTTTAATTTTAGAAATGTGGCTATTTGCAAGCAGCCAGACTGACATGTCACACAGAGCACAAATGCCTTCCAGGCTAGCCCAAAGACATTTACAGGAGCTTAATTGCCAGTTCCCCATGCCTTCAGGCAGGCTCAAGACGGCCAAGCTTGTTCTGCTCTAATTAACAGCCGGAAGATTTCATGGAATCACAGCTGAAAACCACAATGATATAATTAATTCTTTTTTCTCGGATAAAATAAAACCAAATCAAAAAACATCATTGGGAGTTACAAGATCATCATACCACATTCCACACTCAGATTACTTTATTCGTCACAACCGCAGTAGTTGAAAAAAGCTGACGGGACAAAGAATACTACAACAGCCAAACACATACGAAATCACGACCTCGTTCTCTAAATTCCTAACACCACAAAGCTAAACTGAAAAAAAACAGAGAGCATCAAGCATCTATCATGACTTGGTAGGTGCTCTCCGGGAATACTAATGTCAAACTAGAAAGTCACCTATGGTTCTTATTCTGCACAAATAAAGTTACAGGCATAAAATACAATTACTCTGCTCAAAGGCTCCAAAGAATCCGCAAATTAGTTCATGCCTCCGCAAATTAGCGAGTAACCGAGACTGAAAAAAGATCACTTCCAAGGCATGCCTGACATGCCTTGGAGATTAGTGCCATTGTAGACACCTGCGCTCTGGTTAAGTGGACTGCCGGGCCCTCCAGATGACTCACTAAGAGTCCCATGTGATGGCGGGCTGCTAGCACCCGTTGCACCACTGCCTGGGTTGAGGATTGGGGGAGCAGATAAAGGTTCCATTTGGTTTACATGCTTGGATTCCTTGCGGCCATCTGCAATGAAACTGCCAACAATGACCTGCAACAGGAAAAAAAATCCTCTAGTGCTGGGGTCGTGGACAGACACATAAACAAGATGAATTGCTGACAACGGCAAACAGCACCAAAGAAACAAATATAAAAAGCAAAAATAAATCTGTTGGCCTGTCCTGCACATATATAGGCCCAAAACTGATTGCCCCTCACTGGTTTGCTAACAGGTAGGGGTTGCTATGGTTATGTCAAGGTAAAATCATCCAAAACTGGTTGCCCCTTGGGGCGTGAGTCGAGCTTTNTTCCAAGGCATGCCTGACATGCCTTGGAGATTAGTGCCATTGTAGACACCTGCGCTCTGGTTAAGTGGACTGCCGGGCCCTCCAGATGACTCACTAAGAGTCCCATGTGATGGCGGGCTGCTAGCACCCGTTGCACCACTGCCTGGGTTGAGGATTGGGGGAGCAGATAAAGGTTCCATTTGGTTTACATGCTTGGATTCCTTGCGGCCATCTGCAATGAAACTGCCAACAATGACCTGCAACAGGAAAAAAAAATCCTCTAGTGCTGGGGTCGTGGACAGACACATAAACAAGATGAATTGCTGACAACGGCAAACAGCTCCAAAGAAACAAATATAAAAAGCAAACATAAATCTGTTGGCCTGTCTTGCACATATATAGGCCCAAAACTGATTGCCCCTCACTGGTTTGCTAACGGGTAGGGGTTGCTATGGTTATGTCAAGGTAAAATCATCCAAAACTGGTTGCCCCTTGGGGCGTGAGTCGAGCTATGTGTAACCATCAAGGGTCAGGCCAATTGCAGAATTAGATACAACAGAAAACAGGGGAAACTAAAAAAAGACAACATGCAGATAAGCTGGAAATATCCAGCCATAACATATATGACGAGCTCCATTGAATCCAATCTTCACTTCTCATTCAATCCAGATCAAAGATCATGCCAATGACATTTTTTTAACTTGCTCTTGACCTAGGTTATTCATATAGTCGCTGATAATATTGCGGGCCAGTGAGTAAAGGTCGTCTCTAATTTTTGTTGTCAAGGCTTCTATGAAATATCACATTCTTAAATTGAGTAGGATTACAAAAGCCATTCAACTAAGTGAACAGCTAGACCCAAATTTATTATGACTCGCTGTGATGACCTTTGAAAATTCAATCACAAGAATATTAAAAACCAAGAAGACCATCACTCTTTACAACTCATTGTTTTGTCAGCAAAATGCATTTTACCCCCTCACACTATCAGCAATTCACAACACTTCATCTCTTTGGGGTTTCAAAACCAACATTTCACCCCATCTTATGATTATGCACTAACATGCCAAAGTTAGAATTTCCACCAATTAATTGTCAAAGAACATAAGTCAAAAAATTTAATAAAATAGCACATCAAAATGACTTTTATACCCTTATGTACATTACTTTTCTTCTCTTCTTTTGCTCTAAAATAAACCAGTCTATTTTTTTCACCTAAAATAAACCACAAAGAGGTGAATTTTTTATCCTTGTTTTATTCATCCACACAAACCCAAAAAATGAATGTCTGGTGAAGTAAAGGTATGCTCTGAGATACCATTTCTATCAAGAAAAAAAAGAGGTACATCACATCTGTTACTCAGTTTCAAACAGGAAAAGTGTAAATGGTTGCTGTCTGATAAAAAATCTTCCTTAGGGAACAAAGGAGAAGATGATTTCCTAAGCTCATGTAATATGCTAGGAAGGAAGCTTCACAAAACAGCAGACAAACCTGAACGGGGGATGCAGCAGTCAGAAGACCTGCCACACAACCACCTAGAACACGCCCATCTGGTCCAGCTAACGAGACACTCAACCCACCTGTTCTGCTCCGCTGGCCACCAACCTCTGATAGCAGAAACGAACCAGAAAGAGACAATATATCAAACCGCCCCTGCATAAGAAAGATGATTTATCAAAAATAGACCATTTAATTAGTAAGAACATTTTTCATTCCAAAAGATTCCTATCGAATGGTGGCAATTCTCCATCTGAAAAGATCACAATAATAATACTCCAACAGCAAATAGATTATGAGAGGTCATGGTAGCTCGGGATAAATATAGGGTTGAAGAGTACAAAATATTTGAGCACTTAGAAGTATTGCAAAAAATGAGTTAAACATCAGCAGAGGTACGTACAGACCAAAGAAGAAAATAAATAGGGTCTTCCCACTTGTTCTTGAATTAGTTTATTTCCACCAAATTCCAACTCCTCAAATATGGATTGTTTTGAACAGAAAAAGAGCAACAGATCAATAGCTTGACCACTGGGTACTGGTACATCAAAAATTTGTACATCTAATTATCTTTTCTATCTGTACATGCACTAGTAGTTAGAACTTGTAAAGCTGTCATTGAGAATCCACTTATTTTAATTACAAGACCTTCAAGTTTAATGTAACAGCAGTAGAGAAATGATTAAGAATGAAACAAATCTCATTAAGTTTCCACTCGAAAAAACTAACCTCATAAGTTGCAGTTCCACCAGATGTATTAGCTTGACGTAGAGTCACATTGGAGATGGCACCATTTGCAGACAAGATGCACACAGCCCTTGGGCCATGCTGAGAAAAGGACATTATTTGTGATGACACATCCTGCAAACCCATTTAATCAGAAAATTAGTAAGATGTTCCTCTGTCATCTCAAACCCTCTCATAAGAAGATAATTGTCCGCGGGAATAAATGATCAAATTTATAATAAAAACATAGAATCTGTAAGCAATAAAAGCAAGAACCACAAATGCTAGATTAGAGTATGTTAGGATAAGTGGAAGAGTAGCTTTACTTCTTGTTACGTCAAGAAATCTAACCAGAAATATGATGGAAAAAAGGATAAATCTCATCAATATTGAGTGCAAGCATTTTGCATGTTCACATTTTTCTTAGAAAGTAAAGAAAATATAATACAATATACCCATGGGAAGGACAAAGCCAGAAATCACAGAATTGATGAAGAGTTGAAAAGACTTATAATAGAGGGTCAAAGGGGGTCACAAAAGATATTCATACCTCAGAGGGGGACCAGCTTAATCATACTAAATAGGTTAAAACATCTCTTCATATTTTCATAATCAGGAACTTCATGAAATTCCCCCAGAGATCCTTGGCAAATATATTATTCATATTTCCAAATCAAGTTTAAGCATGACGATGGATAATCAGAGATTTTAACAAGCAAAGTATTAAAAAATAAATATTAGTGTCAAGTACTTCAATAATGTTTAGAAGCTAAAGTCATATACAATTAAGATTAAGCTTTTAATGTACTGAACTCTCTTATCATTACACATGGGCAACATATGTTAGCCATCATGCAAGTTCCTGAAAATGCTACGTCTTTTTAGATTGTCACAACTATGAAATTTCAAAGAACCATGACTTCAATTTTTACTCAAACTCAAATTTGCGTGAAAAATATGATTTGATACAAATCACTTCAATAGACAAACTCAAATTTGCCAACTTCTTTCCCTCTGAAACTCTTAATATCTTTCCCCTATTTCCACCACATTTTAACTCCTCTCTCTCAAATTAAAGTTGAGGCAATATTTCCTATAAATGAACACATACTCATTTTTTGTCTTCTTATTTCTTATATTATTCCTTCAAAGTTCCAAAAAATAAACCATCCTTGATTGCTAAAACTTAAAAAACAAAAAAAAAAAAAAATCAAATCTAGCCGTGACAAAATGATGTTCATGGTGGATGATCTTAGTTTCAAAGAAGTTATTATTTTTTTTATATTTAATAGAGATTGGAGATAGAGATAAAGTAGAGAGATACACAGAACAAGATAAAAGATAAACGTTGGATACATAAAGAAGGGTGAAATATGACCATTGGAGATTTAAGTATCGTTCCATTTGGTATGAGTTTGAATAAAGGATATGAGTTTGAATAAAGGATTGAAACTTATTTTTAGCATGTTTTTACCCAAATTTAAGTTTGAGTTGAGATTTGAGTAAAGGTTGGAGGATTTTAATAAAGGTTGAAGATACTCTAATAAACTTAAGAAACAACCCATATATCATTTTTCATATACTAGATCGTGCACACTTGCCTTGCACGTAGACTTTTTTATGGTTTTGTTTTTGAAATAATTAAATGAATACAATACCAAGTACCTACTTATAAATCTAATCTTTTGAATATTCCTATTATATAATTTGTGTAATTTATAATCAACATAACACTACATATTTGCAGAACGAATATTAATTTTTATTGTTTTATTTTCTCTTAAGTCTTGATGAATTATCTTCTTGTAAAACTCTACCTTAAAATTTTAAAACTTTTCACATGATGTTAATTATTTAGAATAATTTTATTTGCAATATCATAGTAATGGTACAAATATATTTTATAGTATGTAGGTATATATAATTAAAAAATATCACAGTTACTTACTAAATTATGAAAAATATGGAACTGAACTATTTAAAGTTATGGTGGTCATTTAATTATAAACAATTGGTTGAGAAAATTTAAGNGGATTGAAACTTATTTTTAGCATGTTTTTACCCAAATTTAAGTTTGAGTTGAGATTTGAGTAAAGGTTGGAGGATTTTAATAAAGGTTGAAGATACTCTAATAAACTTAAGAAACAACCCATATATCATTTTTCATATACTAGATCGTGCACACTTGCCTTGCACGTAGACTTTTTTATGGTTTTGTTTTTGAAATAATTAAATGAATACAATACCAAGTACCTACTTATAAATCTAATCTTTTGAATATTCCTATTATATAATTTGTGTAATTTATAATCAACATAACACTACATATTTGCAGAACGAATATTAATTTTTATTGTTTTATTTTCTCTTAAGTCTTGATGAATTATCTTCTTGTAAAACTCTACCTTAAAATTTTAAAACTTTTCACATGATGTTAATTATTTAGAATAATTTTATTTGCAACATCATAGTAATGGTACAAATATATTTTATAGTATGTAGGTATATATAATTAAAAAATATCACAGTTACTTACTAACTTATGAAAAATATGGAACTGAACTATTTAAAGTTATGGTGGTCATTTAATTATAAACAATTGGTTGAGAAAATTTAGGAAAATTAAGTTGTGATAAGTAATTTAATATGATACTGAACATATTCGTAACATCGTTAAACGATACAAATAAAATGATTTCTAGTATTGTCAATAAACATAACTAAAGAGGATTTATTAAAACTAAAACATAAAAGAGAAGAAAATGAAAAGGTAGAGTTTAAAAATCTTATCCAAATTATATTAAAATAAATCTTATACTAAATAAGACTCTAGTGCATTTATGCAATTTTGTCATTAACTAATGAAAATAGATAGACATAAATATAAGTAAATTTAATTATTTTAACAATTAATTTTTATCTTTTAAAAGAAAGAATATGAAAGTCTTGGATATCTGTAACATTAATGAAGTTTTATTAATATGAATTCCACATTAATAATATCAATATTGTGAGAGCAAAGTTGTCCAATTAAAAGTTTAACATCAATCAAGTCTCATTAATATGAGTTCTAAATTAAATAAAGCCATTGTCTTTATATATTCTTTTAGGGTTAAAGTAGTCAATCAAAAATTTTTCTTTGTATTGTACTTTTATTAGTAATATAGATTCTTCAGTGGGTAGGGTTGCAAATTACAGAAGCGCGTAAAAAATAGGGGCAATCAATGCACACATTGAACACAAAATTCAAGCAGTCAATGATGATGTAAAATGAATCCAATCTAACTGATTGTGGTTCATTAAGGAATAAGATCCATTAGACAGAATATAGGAAAATAATGATGTCAGCATCTTTTAAAAGATGGAAATTCCCCTTATGTGGATAGCACACTATCATCATCACAATTTGGGCTTATTTGACAATATTGGCACAAGTCCTTTCTCTACAAAGTACAAACTGCCACATTTCGATAGAATACCTCTGTGTAGATAAGATAGAAAACCAATGAATAAGCTATAAGTTTTACAGCCAAAGCCAACTGCAGAAAAACATAGTCTCGCAGTGATATCTTGAAAATAGAAACTCAAAGGCCATCCAACTTCCACAAGAGAAAGATGCCTATTTGACTCTTCAAAATAGATATCAACTACTAGGGAAAATCAGACCTCTTCACTAACAAATTGTGGTGTTCTTTACTACCGTCCCTTGAACAAATTTAAATATTACTTATTTACTAAAAATCTCCCTTGCACCTTTGCCCATGTACCACTTAGTATTCCCATACACTCAAAAACCTCAAATAGCCCCTAAAAATAAGGACAGTATGAATTCAGCTGAAGCCATTAAATTTCATCAATAAAATTTTAAAAATACCCAAGAGTAACTTGTAGAATTACACCTACGTGTGTGTGTGTGTATACACCGNCTCAAAAACCTCAAATAGCCCCTAAAAATAAGGACAGTATGAATTCAGCTGAAGCCGTTAAATTTCATCAATAAAATTTTAAAAATACCCAAGAGTAACTTGTAGAATTACACCTACGTGTGTGTGTGTGTGTGTATACACCGCGCACATATAGAAAGAAATAATTACTTCTCTCACAACTCAAAACCGACCACCCACTACTACTACCACCACTGATCACCCACCCAAAAACACATCCAATTAAAACTAATAGAGGAAATCTAAACAGATCCTCCGCAACTNCAAAACCGACCACCCACTACTACTACCACCACTGATCACCCACCCAAAAACACATCTAATCAAAACTAATAGAGGAAATCTAAACAGATCCTCCGCAATTAAGCAATGCTCTAAAGTATGATCATGTCTCAGTTCATGCAATCGTCAAGAAGAAAAGTAAAGAAACCACAATTATTCAATGGTGTACAGAGTTGTTTGTCAAGTTTGTGTTACAAAAATGAAGGCAGTTTCACTGATTTTGATGACCATCAAACATTTCAAAAAAATGGGACTACATAGATATTGTGTTTGGGGTGGATACCCAAAGATAAGCAAAAATCTGTTTGTTAAAACTTTGTTGAGTTTAGAGAAACAGCTCTCGGATGAGGACGTTGTTAAATAAACATCTCTCTACATATTATATATGTATATAAAATTTAGATTGTGATAATGGGCCACCGATCTCTCTCTTGATCAGTAGTTCAACAGAATTTTTGGTCAAAGAATTGCAATTGGTCAATTTTAGCACCATTTTCTAGACAACAAAATAAAAGTGGCTAGTCAAGTGATATAATGAACTATGAAGAGGTTGACCTCCAGGGTTTAATAGTCTAAGGTGATTAAGTAATATTGGGTCATAGGTGATGGAGGTTTTGTATTTAACGCTTCTAAAAATTTGTTCAGGAGTGCAATTGTTGTAGAGTATGACATTGAAGCCATATGAACATTGCCATCTACAAAATCACAATAAACCAATGTCCATTTGAACCATTCAAGGAAAATAGAAATGCCAAAAAGAAACCTCTCCAGCTTTGACGGTGATAACATGCGGTGTAAATCCAATGCCCGCTGATCCTGCAAGCAAAAACTTCGTCAGAGATATTTCAGTCAAAATGTTTTTTGACAGCTACAATGTTAAAACAGGAAAAATGCAATATGAAAAGGAAAGCTCATAAAACAGCCAAAAAAGTGTAACTTTCGCCTGTATTATAGGTTTATACTCATACCAAACCAACCACCACAGGTGTAGTTCCGGGAGCTTCGCATAGTGTCCAAGAGGCTTATTCTCTGTTCTCAATAATTGGTCGGATCCCCCAAGAGAAAGCCCTCAACCAGAATATTTAGAATTCCTTTGTTTTGAGGGCGACAGGGACACCAAACTTTTTTTAAAAAATGGACCACCCCTCAAAAAATCCAAAAAAAAGGTACGGAAGAAAAAGAGAAAAAAAATATCCTTTACTCAAAACATATGACCAAGGAGCCAGTATTAATATGAATCCAGTTAAAAAAATCTATTTATATAAGTCCCAAGTCTTTCAGGTCTCTGTTTACAAGGGAAAAAAAATGAAAATTACAACAGGGCAAAAAGTTAAGATAATCTCACTAATTTGGGCATAAACTTTTTTTCTCATCAATATCTGAAGCACATGACAATAGCAGGACTTAAAGATAACTTAAAAAAGCTAGCAGAGGCAACCAGCACAGCACAGCACAGCACATAAGGGCACATTGGTAATTTTGTATGTATGTTTCTGGAGTCAGATCAAGCAGATCCAAAGTTCCAGCACAACCATACTGCCCTTCCTTTTTCCGATTCATGCAGTTATCCAGCCATAAATATACCACAATACATCCCCTTCACGCAAATACTATAACAAAATGTAAGCTATTCATGTCCCACAGAAGAACTCAAACAAATTAACCACCTTTTAGGTTTCAACAGATAAAAAAAAAGAAGTAAGAAACTATAACTAAACCCAGACAATAAAAGCACAAGAACAGGTTTAATTCGAAACAATTGTTTGCCTAAAGAACCCAACAGCATCTACAAATATTCCATGTTCCACCATGTGACAGACAGACATATTAAAACATGACAAAGATCGCATAGAAAGATATAGAGGGAATAATAGCAAGTTACCGAGGGCTTCCAATTGTTGCTTCTTGCTTGAACCCCGTGGTCTGCCTCTGCCCTTCTTCAATGAATTCGGCGAGGCCAATCCTCCCGAAGGAGGACCAGCGGCAGCGGGAGGCCCCGGTGGGGGAGAGAAAGAGCCGCCGGATGTATTAACCGTGACGGCTGGAGGTGTGAGAGCCAGTGCCATGGTGCCATCAGCCCCGTACTTCCTGGGTCTCCCTCTCTTACGCTTAATAGAGTCGCTCGTATTCATGTTTAGGCTATGTGGCAAGATGAGGCCTCCGGCCGGAGCTTCAACAGAGGCACTGGTGGGCTGGAACGGAGGGGATGAGCCAGAGAAGGGTTTGTAGACGGCTGTTCCCTCGCCGCTGTACGCCAAACGCATGTTCTGTACCACCGGCTGAGACGGTGCTGGTGGCGAAGTCTTCTGAAAAGCGCCGACGGTGAACGGCTCTCTGCTAGTGATCACTCCTCCTGTCTCAGATCCCGACATCTTTCAGCGGGTTTCAGAAATCACCCCTCAAAACTCCTGAAAATACATAGCAAATAGATGTTATTGCGTAAGTCTTTCAGATCAGCGCTACGAACTGAAAACACGAACATTTAGAACTGTTACTCAGCTCAACTTCGTCTCCCTAGGGAGAAAAAAAAATTACACTGCATACATATTTCAAATAAAGTACCTGAAAAGATTCACCCAAACAAAACAAGAACAACAAGAAGATAGAATTCAACCAACAAAAACCCTAGCTGAGCGCTCACTTAAGACATTGCTAAACCCCAACCCTAAGGACCTAATCTTTAGAAGGAATCTTTGAGTAAATCCACTGAACTGAAAGGAAAAAACCCCGAGGACTGCGAACAATTAGTATGAAAAGCGACAGACTTCGCGTTAAACTTGCAGAAAATTTCCATATTTTCAAACAGATCGCAGGAAAAATAGCGAGTAAAGCTCAGAAAATTTACACCACTGGAACCATCAGTTCTCCGATTTTACTGTTTATAAAAATACCATACCATACCTTACCTTACAAGAAAAACAGAGGAAAACATAAGAAAATAGCCGAAAAATATAAAAAATCTTACCAAAAAATAGGAAAAATTATGGAAAGCAGCGAAGAAATAAAGGGGGTGAGAAGATGGAGGAGAAGAAATTGTTAGGGTTTGTGAATAGAAATAGAAATAGAAAAGGGCTCTTGAGAAGCTTTTTCTTTGAGAAATTGTATGTAAATTAAATACTAGATATCTGTGTTTTTTTAAATTACGGGTTTTTCATTTAATATAAATAGAAAGAAAAGAAAAGAAAAGGTAGGCCGAAATTGCTTTCATTTAAGTTTATTTTATCTTTGAATTAATTAACTGGAACGCAACGCAACGCAACGCAACGTCTTCATTTTTATTTGTTTGGTTTACTCTCGAACGAATACAAAAATCAAAATACTCGCTCCGTCGGGTGAACACGTGGCGAAGATGTAACAGGTGTCCACTCTGCTATTGCGAGTGTATTGCTAGTTTTGTACTTTCAATGTGAAAAGATAAAGGTGTTCTGTTTTTTTTTTCATTTAGAGTCAATCAATAATCATCAGTGTTAGCCGTTCGGTTGGATTGGCACTTGGCCTCATTCGGAAACCAACCCTCGGTTCAACTTTATCATTAAGGTTGAGAATTTTTGGACTAAAATTATACTACTCACTCTCTTTACTCAGCTCTGGTAATTTATTATAATTTTTAGATTGCATGAAATCTTTTTTTATTTTTTGGTTTAGAATATTACTAATTACAAAAAATAATAGAAAAAGAAAAGGGGAAAATAAAATAGAAGGGAGTATCCAGTAATCTATGGATCCCTGACCCCGAGTACTCGACAGTTAAAATAGTTGTAGATAGGTGGTATCTGAAAAGAGCATTAGCCTATGGCNTCAAAATACTCGCTCCGTCGGGTGAACACGTGGCGAAGATGTAACAGGTGTCCACTCTGCTATTGCGAGTGTATTGCTAGTTTTGTACTTTCAATGTGAAAAGATAAAGGTGTTCTGTTTTTTTTTTCATTTAGAGTCAATCAATAATCATCAGTGTTAGCCGTTCGGTTGGATTGGCACTTGGCCTCATTCGGAAACCAACCCTCCTCGGTTCAACTTTATCATTAAGGTTGAGAATTTTTGGACTAAAATTATACTACTCACTCTCTTTACTCAGCTCTGGTAATTTATTATAATTTTTAGATTGCATGAAATCTTTTTTTATTTTTTGGTTTAGAATATTACTAATTACAAAAAATAATAGAAAAAGAAAAGGGGAAAATAAAATAGAAGGGAGTATCCAGTAATCTATGGATCCCTGACCCGGAGTACTCGACAGTTAAAATAGTTGTAGATAGGTGGTATCTGAAAAGAGCATTGGCCNACACTGCATACATATTTCAAATAAAGTACCTGAAAAGATTCACCCAAACAAAACAAGAAGAAGAAGAAGATAGAATTCAACCAACAAAAACCCTAGCTGAGCGCTCACTTAAGACATTGCTAAACCCCAACCCTAAGGACCTAATCTTTAGAAGGAATCTTTGAGTAAATCCACTGAACTGAAAGGAAAAAACCCCGATGACTGCGAACAATTAGTATGAAAAGCGACAGACTTCGCGTTAAACTTGCAGAAAATTTCCATATTTTCAAACAGATCGCAGGAAAAATAGCGAGTAAAGCTCAGAAAATTTACACCACTGGAACCATCAGTTCTCCGATTTTACTGTTTATAAAAATACCATACCATACCTTACCTTACAAGAAAAACAGAGGAAAACATAAGAAAATAGCCGAAAAATATAAAAAATCTTACCAAAAAATAGGAAAAATTATGGAAAGCAGCGAAGAAATGAAGGGGGTGAGAAGATGGAGGAGAAGAAATTGTTAGGGTTTGCGAATAGAAATAGAAATAGAAAAGGGCTCTTGAGAAGCTTTTTCTTTGAGAAATTGTATGTAAATTAAATACTAGATATCTGTGTTTTTTTAAATTACGGGTTTTTCATTTAATATAAATAGAAAGAAAAGAAAAGAAAAGGTAGGCCGAAATTGCTTTCATTTAAGTTTATTTTATCTTTGAATTAATTAACTGGAACGCAACGCAACGCAACGCAACGTCTTCATTTTTATTTGTTTGGTTTACTCTCGAACGAATACAAAAATCAAAATACTCGCTCCGTCGGGTGAACACGTGGCGAAGATGTAACAGGTGTCCACTCTGCTATTGCGAGTGTATTGCTAGTTTTGTACTTTCAATGTGAAAAGATAAAGGTGTTCTGTTTTTTTTTTCATTTAGAGTCAATCAATAATCATCAGTGTTAGCCGTTCGGTTGGATTGGCACTTGGCCTCATTCGGAAACCAACCCTCGGTTCAACTTTATCATTAAGGTTGAGAATTTTTGGACTAAAATTATACTACTCACTCTCTTTACTCAGCTCTGGTAATTTATTATAATTTTTAGATTGCATGAAATCTTTTTTTATTTTTTGGTTTAGAATATTACTAATTACAAAAAATAATAGAAAAAGAAAAGGGGAAAATAAAATAGAAGGGAGTATCCAGTAATCTATGGATCCCTGACCCCGAGTACTCGACAGTTAAAATAGTTGTAGATAGGTGGTATCTGAAAAGAGCATTAGCCTATGGCTATGGCTATGGCTGCGCCTGTTTCGTCTTTGTCTTCGCAGTTCTACTGTCGCTCTGTGCTTCTTCCTCATGTCTCCGACTTGTTCACTGCTCAATCCCGCTCTCATTTTCATCAAAGAGGTCATCACTTTCTCTAAACCCCACCCCTTTTCTTACCCCAGCCCCCAATATTAGCTATTCAATATGCATATTCTTTCTTCTTTAATTTGATTTGATATAGTTCAAAATAAGTAATTATTCACCTTCGCCGTTTCTTCAGGCTTCAACAAAAACAGGAACCTCAATGTTTTCTGCTGCCAGAACAACGCAATAGCTCAAAATCCATGGTAATCTCGTTTCAATTTCCATCTCCTTCCTCTTCTATAATTTCTTATCTTTGCCCGTCCTTTATAATGAATTACTCTTCTTCCCACTAGAATCAATTGTTTTCCTTGGTTTCTTTTATTACTTAACAGTCTAAGCACTGAAGATCATTCTCAAACTAGAAGGAGAGAGATCTTGTTCCACACGGTCTTCACTGCCATTTCTCTCCATGCCAATTTTTCAGTTGCATCACCTGAGAACGGTAACCACTCCTATGTCTACCCCTTGTTCCGGACATTTTCAGAATTGTTTCTTCTTCTTCTTATTATTATTATTGTTTAGACAAAATCCTAATTCATCCATTTTTCCCATTCCCAACACACGAGTTTCCAGATTTGCAGGAGGATTTCCGCATGTACTCTGATGATGTAAACAAGTTCAAGATAATGATTCCTCGAGGTGATCCAGCATCAATCCTCCTTAAAGCTGAAATAATTTTCTCATCTTCTCATCATCCAAAGAAAGATCATCGTTTGTACTAGTATGCTATTAATATTACTTCCTCGCTTGTTTCATATCTATTGTCCTACTCCGAATGTGGCTACACCATGAGCAATCAAAATAGATGGGCTAAACGTGGGGAACTGGTTAATCTACTGAACTGGTGGACTTCCATTGCATTTTCTCTTTTTTGGCATTAGGAGGCTCTTACTGATTTGTTAAGTAGCACGTGAGCATGGCAATGTGTTTGATTGTTGGATTGGATTTATGATACAGTTATGTCAATATGGTTCCATTCTGATGCTTATGATGTGTATCTTTTAGCAAAGGGCACCTAGAATAGATGGCAAATGCAAGAACCCAACTTCTCTCGACTGAGATGATAACATTANCCCCGAGGACTGCGAACAATTAGTATGAAAAGCGACAGACTTCGCGTTAAACTTGCAGAAAATTTCCATATTTTCAAACAGATCGCAGGAAAAATAGCGAGTAAAGCTCAGAAAATTTACACCACTGGAACCATCAGTTCTCCGATTTTACTGTTTATAAAAATACCATACCATACCTTACNAACAGATCGCAGGAAAAATAGCGAGTAAAGCTCAGAAAATTTACACCACTGGAACCTTCAGTTCTCCGATTTTACTGTTTATAAAAATACCATACCATACCATACCATACCTTCCNAAACAATGAGTATTTGTTTTTGCAGATTGGCAAGTAGGGGCAGGAGACGGCAATGGAATTAAGTCAGTAACTGCGTTTTACCCTGAAGAAACATCAAATTCAAATGGTATTAATGGGCATTCTGTCCTCAGACTCTGATCAAAAAAAAAATGGGTTTTCTGCTGGATCCATCCCTGCATGTTTGTTTCATGAATATTAAACTTGCTCCTTGGGTTGCTTCAGTCAGCATAATAATCACGGGGCTTGGTGCCGATTTTACCAGACTGGAATCTTTTGGCAAAGTTGATTCTTTTGCGGAGACTCTGGTAGTACTTCATTTATCTAACAAATTTCTACGGACTTTAACAAGCAAATTCAGAGGGAGAGAGAGAGACAGACAGAGAGATCATAGTTTTTCAGTGAGAAGTTTAATCTGCTTATCATCTTATNCAACGCAACGCAACGCAACGTCTTCATTTTTATTTGTTTGGTTTACTCTCGAACGAATACAAAAATCAAAATACTCGCTCCGTCGGGTGAACACGTGGCGAAGATGTAACAGGTGTCCACTCTGCTATTGCGAGTGTATTGCTAGTTTTGTACTTTCAATGTGAAAAGATAAAGGTGTTGTGTTTTTTTTTTCATTTAGAGTCAATCAATAATCATCAGTGTTAGCCGTTCGGTTGGATTGGCACTTGGCCTCATTCGGAAACCAACCCTCCTCGGTTCAACTTTATCATTAAGGTTGAGAATTTTTGGACTAAAATTATACTACTCACTCTCTTTACTCAGCTCTGGTAATTTATTATAATTTNAAAAAAAAAATGGGTTTTCTGCTGGATCCATCCCTGCATGTTTGTTTCATGAATATTAAACTTGCTCCTTGGGTTGCTTCAGTCAGCATAATAATAACGGGGCTTGGTGCGGATTTTACCAGACTGGAATCTTTTGGCAAAGTTGATTCTTTTGCGGAGACTCTGGTAGTACTTCATTTATCTAACAAATTTCTACGGACTTTAACAAGCAAATTCAGAGGGAGAGAGAGAGAGAGACAGAGAGATCATAGTTTTTCAGTGAGAAGTTTAATCTGCTTATCATCTTATTCTGTGTTTTTGTGATTGCCTTTAACAGGTTAGTGGATTGGACAGAAGCTGGAGGAGGCCCCCAGGTGTGGCAGCAAAACTCATAGACTCTAAAGCAACTAATGGTAATTGTGTCTTCTTTTGTGGCTATTCCACTGTGACAACAAATATATAACAACCCTTGGATTTGCTGACCTGTGTGACATAATTACAACTATAGAGATTGCAACTATATTATTGATAGATGATCAAACCAAGCAGATCCGTTGGCTTTGTGTATATAGTTTCTTGGTGTTTGGGAAAATAGAGAATAAGTGTTAGGTGAATGGCTAAGATCAGCCATTCCTCAGGTTTGATTGACTTGTAATCTGCACCCATATACTTTTGGTATGAATTGATTACGAGCTTGAAGAACATTAGATCTAAGAGTGAAGAACTTTAGATCTAAGAGTAAAGAACAAACGTAGTTCATACCTATAGACACATGTATACATTCGTGTATTTNTTGATTACGAGCTTGAAGAACATTAGATCTAAGAGTGAAGAACTTTAGATCTAAGAATAAAGAACAAACGTAGTTCATACCTATAGACACATGTATACATTCGTGTATTTATAGTGATGTTACTTTCAACAATTGGCCAGGGTTGTATTACGTTGAGTACACGCTGCAGAATCCTGGTGAAAGCCGAAGGTTCTTATTTTCAGTGCTTGGGATAGCAAACAACGGTTGGTACAACAGATTATATACAGTGACCGGACAGGTTGGTTTAGCTAAAACAAATCCGTCGTCTTTATTTTTCAAGTGCTAGTGTCTTTGCTGTATCAGTTTTGCATCTATACACAGCCTAAATATCATCATTGCAAACTTATATATGCTGCAGTTTGTTGAAGAGGAGGCAGAGAAATATGGTTCGAAAATTGAGAAGGTGACAAACTAAATACTGTTTCAGTTTGCAGGAATGTCTGGACACAAAAATTGGTAGTCTTCCTATTTGAATTTTGGATATACAACAACATGGACATGTTGGGGTTCCAACTGCTTTTACCTGATAGTTCACAACATCGCTTTTAAGTTTAAGGGGGT
Source organism: Ilex paraguariensis (assembly GCA_963454935.2). Classification (NCBI taxonomy): domain Eukaryota; kingdom Viridiplantae; phylum Streptophyta; class Magnoliopsida; order Aquifoliales; family Aquifoliaceae; genus Ilex; species Ilex paraguariensis. Next base: position 251,432 of record CAUOFW020004081.1, read on the forward strand.
TAAGGAAGACAAACAGAAGTTTTTTTATTGTGTAACAGCAGCCCATCTAATAGCAACATTTGATGCTAGAATATAGATGGAAATTTTGTAAAATATCTTTTTGAACTGAATAAAAAGTTATGCTCGATTTCCAGACCATCTATCTGTGTATTTCTGCATGACAAATTCTTATCTGATAAAGCTTTGGATAATTTTGCTCTAGACTCGAGAATATCTTCTATGGACTCAAGAATATCTTCTATGGACTTTCACTTCCAGTTCCTTTGTGTGAAACTTATGATATCTGACCGCCTTGCTAGGACTGAGTTTGATTGGCAACAGCTGGCTTATTCTGTGACTGATTTTCCATATGACTCCCATAAATGTTTCTTAATATCCCACACAATTTTCTCTAAGAAGCACTTGTAGTTTTTCAATTGTGGGATTCTTTGGTATTGCTGCAATGTTGTTCCTGAGTTGCAAGAGTTGAGATTCTGGATTGGAGTGTCCTTAGAAAGATGGTCTCTCAGAGTGGCTTTCCTTGTTTACCTGAATTAAAAGGAGTGGCTTTCCTCTTTTGGGCAATAGATATTTGTGGTCAAGTGAGCATTTTGTGTGTTATTTCCAGTGCAAGTAGATCATTCATGTTTCTTTGTGAAACGTAGGTTAGTCTTTATGGAACTGGTTCAATTATGGAATCACTTAATGTATTTTGCCCTTTTCTTGGTCCTCGCAGGTAGTTGCTTCCTTCAGATTGTTGTGATAATACCGTTACAAGAAGTGGCATATAATGAATAGGCAATTCCAAAATCCAGTCAAGTAAGCAACCTTTTGATGACAATTATCTTTCTAGTGCCTGTACACGGAAACTCTTTTTGCATCCAAGCCTAGTCGTTAGACTCTTTTTACAGGGTGAGCATTGGAAGTACCTGCAGTTAGACAAGCAGTACAAATTCCCTTAAAAGGATCCTGTTCTCTTGACAACCCTTCTTAGGGATTAAATTTGCCTTCTCTTTTGTTTTTTATTTTTTGGGTCGAGGGGGGCTGGAATCAAACTGGGTTGTTGGGGGAGAAATGTCAAGTTCATGCAGGCTTTTATTTGTTTAGCCCCAATTCACTTTTGCAACTTCTTTTCGATATGATCACGTGTGGATTCCAGAAGCAATTTTGATATTCATGTCACAAACTTCTGTCTCTTCTTTATGCTTGCTGCTACATTTTTCAGGTGAGGAAAATGATGCAGATGAAAAATTGTAAACCATGTTGTTGGATTTTACCAGCTCTGGAAGAGGCAGACGCTGAACTAGATATTGATGGAGTGATCATTTATGTTACCATTGTCTTTTAGAACTACTACTTTTTTTCTCAAATTTTCCTTGGAAATGCATTACATGATATTGAACTAACAACCTCTCGTTTCTTTTATTCTCAAAAAAAAAAAAAACCTCTCGTTTCTTTAGCTAAATTGCACTTATACATGATGAGAGATTTGTGTAGTGGAAGTGGTTGAAGTACAAAATCACCCACTTATTCATGACGACTGCCTAGCATGTAGAATGTTTTTTCCTTTTAGAAAATGAAAAGGCCACTCGGGCAGCTCATTTGGAAAAGCAATTATTTCACATAAACATTATTTGTATACATTGTTTTTCAGGAATTTTGAAAACCACGAGACATAGCTGAGAGCTAGAAGATGAGTTCACCAAATCCTCCTCTTCTCATGAACTGAGATTAGGCAATCTATTGATTTTGTGCTGCACCTCATTTTCAAAAAAGTTTCTTTCCAAGGCCAATTGCAAAACGTGATCCTCATANGTTCACCAAATCCTCCTCTTCTCATGAACTGAGATTAGGCAATCTATTGATTTTGTACTGCACCTCATTTTCAAAAAAGTTTCTTTCCAAGGCCAATTGCAAAACGTGATCCTCATACATTTCTTCTCGGTCGGGAAACATCTCGAAGCCAAACAATTGGTATTCATTCTTTTTCTTTTCTCAGAGCCAGTAGTAGTTCTTAATTTAACCTAAGAAAGTCTATCCTTACTATTATTTTTTATTTTTTTTTATCATTTTTTCCCCAGACTGACTGCTGAAATCAAAAATATAAATAACAGCCCAACGACAATTGTAGAAAGGCTACAATGGTTAGCATTTTCGTGACCAAATATCCCCCTCCCCTCATTCACAAAGGAGACAAATTAGCTTATATCTAAATACACATGGAAAAGTCTGTGCATGTACTCCTTCGGATGACTATTTCTTTTACTTGCCCAGTAACTGGAGAAAAGAAAAAGGAAGCAGTTCTTTACTTCTTTTAACTATGCCCCCACTCCCCCGCGATACCAATTTCCTAGAAATGGCGAATATCATTACAAAGTGTGGCAGATCTCTGTGCATCTTACAATAAAATTTCCACCAATAAACAGGTACTTACTTCCTAAAACAGAGGTTATCCCAGTGGATCTGACAGGAAACTATAGGCTCCAAAGTGAATCCTGAAAGGAAAATATAACAAATTATAAATTTTCATTCGGATTTAATAATCTCCACAGTGCTTTCTCCAGTTTTTCGTGCAGCAGTTTTATGAAAGAGTAGTGTGAGCTGATCAACAAAAAGCAGATTCTTCATCTGCTGCAGATGTTGCCACTCTTTCTCCATTTGTAATTCAAGCTCCTCAAAATGAACAATCTTGTCCTGAATCTCCTTGGTCTGCAAAATACATTGAACAACAAAACCATCCAAATCAACATCACAGAGAAGCTCCTACTATTAGAATTGCAGACCATGAAAACTGGAGCCTTGCATACCTGCACTTCAACAATACCAGCAATTGCTCTCTCTACGTCCTGTTCTTCCTTTTCAAGCTGCAGCCGCACCTCCACATGCGCCACTTCTAGTGTTTCTCTACTGGAGGCGCCATTGGGTTTTACATCAGATTCTGCATAAAAAAGGAAGCCATTATATTACTGCAAGCTCATGGCAGTCAAATTGACAAAAATACATGCGTACAACAACATTAGTCTTGGGTAGCATGCTTTCTTCACAAGGGCCATGTATTTAATTATTTTTGGTTTTCGATCTTTCTGTTATTTTTTCTGCAATATATTGAGGACCAAGACACCAGGTAAAAAAAGCTACAACTCCATCTCAATGCCATTTTTTAAAAATTTGAGTTTTGTGTGCATGCACAAATGAAAAGAATAGATTAATAGAACTCAGACCAGACTCCTAATCACAAAAAAACCAAATTTTCAAAGGGTCAAATGGGTTGATGTGGAATTTGGGCATTGAAATCCAACATAACCATACCCTGAGTTATCGGGCAAGAAAACTTGTTTTCACACCTGCTTGCTAGTAAGCAAAGTCTCTTTGAAGCTCGTTAAGAGCAAGAAAAGGCTTGCCTCAGAGTTTCAATTCGATTTCACTAACCAGCAAGACATTCTATTATTTCATGCTTATATGTCGTATAATTTTGAGTCGTTGCTAGGCAATGGATGGATTTTTGCCAATCATAGCACATCATTGTGCTGAGAAGGTCTACCATATCTGTGCATTGCACCCTACTGTCCAGAATGTTGTAATCATTTTGCCTGAAGAGAATTATTGGCTCTTTAGTTGGGTGACAACTGTGTCACAGAACCATAACCTGGTGCACCGTAGTTGGTGATGAGATAAGCAGTCAAAAGACTCAACAAAGAAGTGGATATCCAAGAGTCCAAAAGAAAATATTTAAAATCTACAAGCTACTTATATGCTTGCAGTTCATCAACCACCAGTATCTAGGTTAGAGAAAACCATTCAACACCATAAAGTACTAAAACAGATGTGATATTATGCCCTATAAGAGTAAGAATGAATTTTTAAGCAATTTTACACCGATGGGATCCCAATGTCCAACTCATGAGTGTGAACGTGAGATAATACCTTTTAAAAATTAACAAAAACTAACACCAGGTCTAGAAATTTGCAGAGCCACAAGAGGATCCTAATGCCAACAAGAATCTTAACAAGAAGTATCTCATACCTTGCTGTCTTGCACCAGCAGTGAGAGATCTAATAGTATCTTTTGTCATCCGGTCACTGACTTCAGACAAAGTCCACACAGCAGCATGAGCCGCTGCTTCTGCAACCTCTACACCCGCCAAAGCCGAGAGGAAAGCAGACTGCAAATTTTGAAATGACCTCAATAGGAATACACCACAACAGCAATATTTAAATTGAATACAGAAGGAGACATACCCAAACAACATTTCAAATTTGGTTAGTTGATTGGAAAAATCAATCTAACACTATTTAGAAAAATACAAAAAGGGTATCTTTTCATTCTGATGAAGTATATAATTCATTCAATCATTTTAGATCCATTATAAAATTAGGCAGAGCCAAATTTTACAACATCCTGTACCCATGAGAATAAGTTATTAAGCAAACTCAGAGGCTCATATAGGTTTCCTGCAATTATTCAGAACCTATATAAGCTCAACTGCTAACATTCGCATTGCTGAGGAGTGGATGGCCGATTGGCCCTCTAGACCTTAGAGCTAACTTTTTTCGTTATAACTGGTGTTTGCTTCAAATTACTTGTTTAATAAATATGGTGACAAGTGAAAAGCAGGACTTTTGGGTCAACATAATGGTCAACTGGGCTGTCAAACTTGCTCATGGTGAACTCAGGTACCAACAGAATTTCACCATGTTTTAATTGCCACTGATCTGAAACCCTTTTCTTACATAATTTTCAGGATTGCCCAAAAATGTGTTTACCTGAGCCATAATCGGGTTGCTGGCATCAGCAAGTGGTGTGAGACACATCCTTTTGGTTGGAGACCCAAATTCACTGTCATTCTGGTCATTTGATTGATAAAACTTAAAATCAACCTCAGCAGAATCTGGAGGGCCAACAAATTGCTCCCTGAATGGAAGCTTTATAAAGCGAGCAACACACTCTCTCTCACTTCTACCACCAACATGCTCTGCAACCTTCTTCCAATCATCACCATAATGCATAATGGCTTCTAGAAGGTGCAAAGTTTCTTTATCAGTCCAATCTGTCTTTACCTCTTCACTTATCTCAACCCGTCTGAAATCAGTGGAACTGACACCAACACGATAGTTACCACGGACATAGCACCTCGCACAAAGGGTCAAATCAAACTGTCCAAAAGTAAAGCAATTATCAAGATCAATTGTGACCAGCATCATAGAATATATATAGCAATATATGAACTGTCTGTTACAATAAGTAGGGTGGATGAAGTATTAACACGATAATTTGTTTAGTGTGGAACGCAAAGCATATACATGTGTTTGCCTTGGAAGTCATCAAAAGTTTTGACAAGGAGCAGGCAAAATAAATGTTAATTATGGTATACTTATACAGAAGACGAATAATGAAAGACTGATTATACCTTATCACAAGTAAAGCAAGCAATGCTACAAGCAGATTTGCATCCATTACACAATCTTTTCTTGGGTGCCGCAACATCAGCAGCCGAAGTGCCCCCTGGATCACCACTTTGTGAAGACGCCGCGGCATTGGACTTGCTGCTCTCCTTGTCTTCCCACTTCAACTGCGGCTTGGAGCCCGAACCCGAGTAATTAATCAGACCCCAGACCTCCAAGAAATCGAACACCCTCCGAATCGAGCCTACGTCTCCAATGATAGTCTTCCGAGCCTCGGTGAAGGTGATCTTTCGCGTAGGATTTTGTCGAAACCTTCGAATTATAGTGTTCCTGAAGTACTTGTAAACCCTAGGGGTCTTTGAAGGCCATCTACCGTCGAAAAACTCGGGGAGAAATCGGACCTCACATTCGTGAATATTGTTCCACGAAAACCACCCTAAAAACAGTTAAAAGCTCAACAATGAATACTAGCAACACACAAAAATCGTTAGAAATCAGTGGAAAAATTTTAATCGGAGAATTAGGGTTGGGGTTTTAAGAGGTGGAAGAAAAAGGCAGTTAAAATAGGAGAGGGTTGATGCGCTTACGGGAATAGCTGGGGATGTGAATGACGTCAGAGTCGGTGGAGGATTGCTCCTGTGGGCGGGAAGTGACGGTGGTGGCTTTGGAAACAGTAGAAGCTGGAATGTCGGACGTGAGGGTGGTGGGAGCTGGGGAAGGGTGTAGCTGCTGCTGCAGCGGTTCTTGCGGTGGTGGGGGAGTGGGAGTCGGAGTGGGAGTGGTCGTTTCTGCGGAAGATGAGGATAGGGAGCGAGAGGGGGAGGAAGACGGTCTGGGTCTGGGTCTTGGGGGCTCTTGTTGGACTGGGGACTTCTCGTTGCCGTTACTACCCATTTGTTTCAGCCACAGAGAGAGAGAAAGAGAGAGAGATGAGGGTTTTCAAGTCGAACGGATATCAAAGTACTTTCTTTTTCTTTTTTTTTATTAATATGAATTGGACTTTCAAAGCCAACAGGCCACCTGACCTGCCATTCTCAGGCCAGGCCTGCTCCTGAAGGAACGACTTAGCATCCAAGTTCAATGGGCCCACAACAACAATCGTAAATAGTAGCGTAGGTCAGGGGGTGTTCATGTGACGAATTATCCACGGATCTCATTATTATGCCTAAAAAATAGATCCGAAATTTGATAGACCTGAAAATTGGTCCGTCCGATCTTATCCCTATAACTTTAAAAAAAAGATTTGAGTTTGCCCCAAACTCATTACCCAGCCCAAAGGCCACATGAAAAAACCTCTTTAAAACTCAGCCCAAAAACTCACCCGCCAAGCCCAGCCCACACCACCCTTCTTTTGAAAAAAGGGCAATTTAAAAGTCAGTGCAATTTTTTAGATTTATTTAGGCAAAAGTACAACTCAAAAACTTATTTTGAGTAAAGTGCATATTTTTTTAAAATACTATTATTGTCATTGGTAGACAGTAAATATATAAAAATTCATTATCTTCTATCCGTATTTTTTGACTAAAATCAAGTGGGAGGTAAAATAGGAGTTTTAATTATTAAAACTCATCTTCTTCGGCAAGAGTGATTGGAATGTCCGAACTATGACTGTTTATCATCTAAAAAAAAAAAGGAACTCGAGTTATTGTTCATTATCCAAAAAAAAAAAAGGAATACAAATTACTATTCATCGTCAAAAAAAAACAAAAAAAAAAGGAATTCGACTTACTGTTCATCGTCTAAAAAAAAATACGACTTATTGTTCATCGTGTTCTATGATCAAGTAACTGTGAATCATCTTCGGCAACTTCTTCATTAGAAATTGCAAATGACATTCATTTTTGTTTTTTTGTCATTCATTAATTTTTTTCCCCACAATCTGTGTTGTTTGATTTTTTTGATTAAAAATACTTACGTAACTGTTTTAAGTAATTATTTGTGATCACAAATTGTAAACAGTTAATATTTAAAATTTAATGGTTGAAACTGTGTTGACACAATTACACCAATTAAAACACAGTTACGTCCATTAAAACATAGTTACACCCATTAAAAACACAATTACACCTATTAAAACACAGTTACACCTATTAAAACAAAATCAATTTCTTTCCTCTTCATTCCAACATCGAGCAAACATAAAACAAAATCTAACATAAGAATTTTTCAAAAAAATTATCGAATAAAAGAAGAAATATACTTATTATGTTTATACAAAAAAATAGTTACACTCATTAAAAATAATTACACCAATTAAAACCAAAAGTAATTTTTTTCCCTTTCATTCTAATAACGAACAAACATAAAATAAAATCGAACAAAGTCATTTCCAAAAAAAAAATGGCCGAATAAAATAAGAAATATAGTTATTATATTTATAAGAAAAAATAATTACACCCATTAAAATCAAATACAATTTTTCCCCCTTCATTCTAACAACAAACAAACAAAAAACATAATTGAACATAGAAATTTAAAAAAAAAATGACAAAATAAAAGAAAAAATATAATTATTAATAACTAATCTTTAAACCAATGACAGCGATTTGTATTTACAGTTTCTTTTTTCGAATAAATCTACTATCGAAAAAGTAAATTGACTATTAAATAAGACTCTTACTNTTGAACATAGAAATTTAAAAAAAAAATGACAAAATAAAAGAAAAAATATAATTATTAATAACTAATCTTTAAACCAATGACAGCGATTTGTATTTACAATTTCTTTTTTCGAATAAATCTACTATCGAAAAAGTAAATTGACTATTAAATAAGACTCTTACTGTCGAGATCAGATGAATACAGACGTTGAAGAAGACTCATATTGCAAAGATCAGTGTTTTTTTTTTAACAAATTACAGAGATGTTTGAGGACTTTGTGTTACTACATAAATTTTTTGTCTTATTACAGAGATCAGTTGAACACAGACTTTTACTGTATACAAAAATGTCAACGATGGCTGCATAAATTAACGAAGGGTGTTTAAGTAAAAAAGATTTTAATTCATTTGAATTTTGTACCTAATCACAAAAATTTTTATAAAAAATGTACTTAATAGAATAAACAATTTATCCATACTCTTTTGCCTAAATAAGTCTAAAAATTTATATCCACACATAAAAAACCTTTGAAAAAAGTTATACTTTTAAATCATTAAATTTAAAACTTTGAAATAAGTCTNAATCACAAAAATTTTTATAAAAAATGTACTTAATAGAATAAACAATTTATCCATACACTTTTGCCTAAATAAGTCTAAAAATTTATATCCACACATAAAAAACTTTTGAAAAAAGTTATACTTTTAAATCATTAAATTTAAAACTTTGAAATAAGTTTCTCAATGTCGAAATTTGAAGTTTTAAAAATTTAAATACTATAAATAATGTATTATTTTCTTTTTCATATGTTAAACATACAAGTTTTAAAGGGTGGAGTAATATAAATGATAGATAAAGTGAGTATGTGTCAAACTAATTTTGATGTATTAATTATATTGGATATAATTCATCCTCTAATCAAAAATAAAATATTTCATTATTTTATTTTTATCTATTTTTGACTCTACTTTTGATTCAAAAATATATTTTATACAAATATTAAGTTACAAAAAAATTTATTACTTTTAAATAAAGATGTATAGAAAAAAAACCCGAGAAAAGGCCCACCTAATAGACTCGTGAGTTGGAGTATAGGTAACCTACCACTATCCAAACCTCAGTCCGATCCGTACGATGANGATTCAAAAATATATTTTATACAAATATTAAGTTACAAAAAAATTTATTACTTTTAGATAAAGATGTATAGAAAAAAAACCCGAGAAAAAGCCCACCTAATAGACTCGTGAGTTGGAGTATAGGTAACCTACCACTATCCAAACCTCAGTCCGATCCGTCCGATAACTCAATTAAATAAAGACTTTGCCCAACATTGCCCAAGTGTGACTCAAAAAAAATTCACTGATCTAACCCAGGCCCAGTCCTTAGACACCCCCGGTAGGTAATGATGGAGGTAAAAAAGCAAGTTAATTACTTTTAAAACAACCANTCCGTCCGATAACTCAATTAAATAAAGACTTTGCCCAACATTGCCCAAGTGTGACTCAAAAAAAATTCACTGATCTAACCCAGGCCCAGTCCTTAGACACCCCTGGTAGGTAATGATGGAGGTAAAAAAGCAAGTTAATTACTTTTAAAACAACAACATATCTGTCGAGCAAACCAAGTTCATTACCCAACACTGACAACTGTTCCCAATTTTGGGTTGATACTAAAACGAGCACATAATTCACTTATTAATTACCATGTTTTACCTTCCAAAAATAAAATAAAATGAGCACATACCCAACTTTACCCTACTTTGTTAAATCTAAAAATAAGGACAACAAAAAATTGACAAGTGGCATTAACCGCACTGCACCGCACCAATTCTTTTTTTTTTTTGTCAGACTATCTGGTATCCGAAAGTTATTTTAAGCTCCGACTAATCTGAATTCGAGCCAAGTAGAACCACAAAGACGGCAAAGCTCTCCCTACCGAACGTAACTGCGTTTCCAAGACTCAAACTTAAGACCTTGGTTAAGCTAGAGCAATCCCTCACCAACTGATCTAGCGTTCGGGGNCTCTTCCTACCGAACGCAGCTGCGTTTCCAAGACTCAAACTTGAGACCTTGGTTAAACTAGAGCAATCCCTCACCAACTGATCTAACGTTCGGTGGTGCACCGCACCAATTCGACCTCTGTAATTAATTACCTCCTGACCCTGATTGCGAGGCCTTCAGATCAAGCATGTTATACATTGCAGTCAATGTTCCATCAGGATCCACAATAATAATAATAATTAAAAAAAATACATAATAATTCCACCTTTTCCCAGTGTATGATTTGGCGCTGCTTTGCTTTCATTCTTTGAAGTAGAAAGACCCTTAAAATAAACACCGAGTTTTAGAATTGCGTATCAATAAACTCCAACTATGGCTATGCACAGGACTCAAAATGATGTCTATGAATACTATGTTGGACCAACCAACACACACACAAAAAAACACCCGACGACGACTATCTACAGAACCATAATTCTGGGACATGCTATAAAAGAATCATATTTTGATTCTAACATGAATTTTCGTCACTCTGTCTTTGGACACTAGAAACCGATTCCAGCTTCCACTAATGCATCACTCTCTCTACCAGTCATCCAGAGCACTGGCAGAACGTGAGGGTTTAAATACACAATGCTGACGGAGATGCAATCTGCATCTTCCATGTTCCTTTCTCCACCATCAGGAGCGACTCAGACATATATGACTTCTCCGGTGAGCATCATTATGTATGACCTGCGTAATAACACACATTACAAATGCTTCAAATTAGAAGAATGCGACTTCCTACAGCTCAATAAAACAACGAATGAGTAAAATGGGGGAGACATACAGTGCAATCCCAATCCACAAAAACCAAACAGAGAACAACTAAATGCACCAATTACATTTGCCAGTTCCCCTTGACAAGGTAAGAAACCTATGTACCACTACCTTTAATTGAGTTTCATGGTTTCTCAGTGTTCCATTATAAATTCTCAGTGCATTCACATGTTATAGTGAGAAAGGAATAGGGAAGAAATTGTGGGGTCATACAATATAATAACTGCTTAGAAGTTAGAACCAATGAATATTGCCTTATGCGGAGTTCAATTGCAAAGAAAGTCCCAAACCATCCCATGAATGCGGAATATAACATGTTTCTGAGGTGCTTCCTACACAATTACATTTCAACTGCATNTAGAACCAATGAATATTGCCTTATGCGGAGTTCAATTGCAAAGAAAGTCCCAAACCGTCCCATGAATGCGGAATATAACATGTTTCTGAGGTGCTTCCTACACAATTACATTTCAACTGCGTCTTGCTTGTTTTTATTGTAAGCCAAAAATCCCAAAACGGGGTCAGCATCATTTAATGGTAAAGATGCACCAAGGCTCTAATATCTCCTGTGGATCGAAGCGAGGTTCATTTTGCAGATAATATTTAAAATGAACAAATTACACTGTAAATGCAACTAAAAATAATAAATTTTAGAAAACTTCAAGCAAAGTACATCCCATTTCTCGAAACCAAAGGCCAATCTCACATTACTAAAAGCTACTTGAACCAAAAATGAGGTTAATAGATTTAAAAAGGGGGTTAATTTCAGTTTACTAGGAGCTAGACAAAACAAAAGGATAGAAAAAATATCTTTATACTTGGAGTTACATTATAGTGGATCTGTAAAATTCACAAGTGGAGTCTAGATTTACACTTAGATATTTATAGTTGGAGTGTTGGATTTCTAATGTGGTTATGCAAATCAAACTTAATCAACATTCTAACTAAAGTTCACGCCTTGACTGCGCCTCAGCAAAATCGCCCCTCCCCTTGGGCTCATTGAGGTGTTTCAGGTGTGCTTGGCTCACCTCAGGCCTATGTGTGTGCCTACGCGCACTTCTTGAATGAAATGATGAAGAGAATGCTAGGAACAAACACCTACACAAATTTTTGAAGTATACCTTCATGAACACAACATCTGACAGATTTGGGTTAAAGTTTTCCCCAAAAGCTCATACCCTACCAATCCTAGGTGGCTGGTGCAGCAAGGTATAACCTAAACTCGAAAAGGTATGCTGAATTACCAGACAGCATGAAAAATCTAGAAAACTCATTACCTACTTTGATATGATTTATTGAACACACTTGGCTTCCTGCCATTCTGCACGCATTACTTTAGAACAGAAAGGATTGAAAATTTGTGCAAAATAAAGAAAATAAAGATTTCATAAATGACACACCAACGCGACCCTCCACTCATTACCACAAAACTCGAAAGGTAGAAGACATGCGGCCAGCATCACCAAGTCATATTTATGGAGGATCAAAATCATGAATAGATGTTTCAAGCATCTTCACGGACAAATTTAAAACATTGCCCACCCTTAAAAATATGGACACTAAACTAGAAGAATTAGTAATAATCCAAGCCTTCCCCCCTCCCACACTTTTTGTGGTTTTTAGTAACTGACCCGGGTAGCACAGGAGAAAAATTGTCAAGATACAAAAAGCACTAACTTGTACTTTGATTACACGTACATCTTACAGAATATGATGCAGGTCTACAAAATTATAATTTTAGTTCCAAAGAGCTAACTTACAATAAAGTACTTCTCAGTTTAACCTAAAGTGTCTCCTAGATGAGATACAAAATTATATCTCCCATATATTGCTAGCATGAGTAAAGCTTATTGAATGACATGTTGAACATTGGGGAAAACAATCAAGTGTTTTTCAGTCACATAGATGAGATAACATTAGGCAGATTGAACTCTTCATGTTAATTTCCCCATCAAGTCCAAATTTTCAACTTTTAGTGGTATATCTCCAAAACTGACAAATGAGAAACAGTAGACCCATATAACGTGCTCCACAATACGTATCAAAGATTTATTTTCTTTCCCATTATTGTCTTGATGTCAACTTAGATCTCATATGCAACGGNAAGTCCAAATTTTCAACTTTTAGTGGTATATCTCCAAAACTGACAAATGAGAAACAATGGACCCATATAACGTGCTCCACAATAAGTATCAAAGATTTATTTTCTTTCCCATTATTGTCTTGATGTCAACTTAGATCTCATATGCAACAGGGAATATGTACCTCTAGAATGCAAAATGAACCATTTGCAAGGCTAGATCCGAAGCCCGCCACTCAAGTAGCAGTACCGGTGCTCTTAGTCCTGCTGCAATCTAAGGGTACCTGCAAATAACGTTAGAACTGGATCGGCATTTAGAAAATCAGACTGGCGGCAAGGACAGGCAAAACGACACAGAAACTCCCACATGCGACCACCATCACTAACCTTGATCAACCCCTCACCCAGCATTTTGGTCAGAACCGCTACCTTGCATGAACTGAGGAGAATGAGCAGGAAGCATAAACTGTGGCTGTGCTGGAACAGGTGCTGCCACACCTAATGATGCCAAAACACTATCCTCATTAGATCTGCCTACTAGACAATTCACCTAATTTACAATATAACATTTGATGCAGATCATTTAACTCATTTTTATCCTTTGTTATAAATAGGCCCATGTGAGCTAAAGGGACAAAGAAACAACTAGGCTAATGAAGTTTTTCAGATTTCACAAAAAATGTAGATAGAAAACAAACTCTCAAAATTGCCTTGTAATGAATTGAGACATGCTCAACTGACATCAGTTGTCAGTTGCACCTATAAATATAAAGGCACATGCACATATATGCCTACCATAAGATTACGATACTGAAGGGTTATGTTTAGGTACCACACAGAAAGTTACTACTCAGTCTGGTGAAGTTATGATAGAATGGGATCATTTGGGATCCATTGTAAAATGTTAGGATCGATCTAAATCCAAACATTTTATGATCGATTCTAACTGTTTTTAACTAAAAATTTTGGGGTTGCGACGTGAACCAAATTGTGTTGTAACTAACCCTGTTTTATAGTTACTAAACCCCTTCTATCATTCCCCTACATTTAAAGACATTACTTAAGAAACAAAAACTTTACCTGTAGGGTATGGTGCTTGAATACTTGGTATAGATGAAGTTGTGATTGCATTGACACTGGGCCCACCAAACTGCACAATCTGATGACCAGGCACAGTATAGCCCTGCAATGTTGTGTAACCGTGACCTCCGGGAACTGTCTGACCCAATTGACTGTATGGATATATGGCCGTGTTAACTGTCCCTGGTACACCATATATGTGCAGGTACTGCTGACTCGCATAAGGGTTGTAAACACCCTGCCAGAAAATGCCAGCAGAGAAGCATTAGAAGCTGGTTATAATCTAAAAATAAAAGTGCTTATGAAACTATGCATATGGGATAAGCATAATAAACTTCAACAAAAGCTGTCATCATGGAGCGGCTTTCACCTGCGGGTATAGGTACTCTGGACCATAGGGTGCATACCTGCACAAATATAAAGCGATTGCAACATGTAAGAAATTTATCGTCTGAATGTACAAGGGCATGCATTTTGGATGCATTATATGGGATGAAGAAAAATGTCAAATGAAACCATGTCTCGTCACACTGTTAGGACTTAGGACCCATGTTCCCCGATTAAACCATAGACTAGGGAGCTCATAATCAGATCACAAACCGTGTCATGTCCAGCATGTGCACAGAAGACAGATTTAAGAGGACGATGAGCTTAACAACCCAGTCATGGGATTTTTCTTATCCTTCTTTCCAAAAAGGGGTGCTACTCTGCAAAAAATGAACCATATCAGGCTAGCATGTGTGTGAAAGGCATATTTGCTCCTCCCTTTCCTGTTTTCTCTTGTTAATCAAACCACTGGGAACATATTCTCTGCAACTACCACCTCATGCAGTCCCACAGTTTCCAATCACATCACATAATGATCACCATATTTTGGAAACAACACTAAATACTTGAACGTGAGTCACCATTTCAAAATTACTAAACAATCCTCAAGTCATGTAGAAAATGGTGACTGATACATGCAAGATTGTCACAAGATTAGGGGAGATATGAACCCCGCCGCGGGGGGCGAGAGAGATAAAGTAGTGCTTGCAAAGTCAAGCTCACTAATCTTCCATTCTGTCAAGTTCATGGTATACCAATTGACGGGGACAGATTGAAGCATCTCTACATTGTAGATGGAAGTAGAAGAGCAACTACTGTTCATCAAACCTTAAAAGGAGTACCAACTATTTATATGTATCCCACCTATATAGCATGCAAACATCTGTGTGTATGCATGCTATTTATTTGGTGTTCATGAATGTAACCAAATAATCAAGTGTAGGTTATGCATGCAAACATCTGTGCAAGTAGGTGATGCATGTAGCTTCATGGTAAATATGCATTTGTCAAAAAAAAAAAAAACATTGGAGTTATATAAAGGCAGAAATAAATACGCCAACAATAATCAAGTGATTAGAGACTCCACTTAAATGGGAATTGCACTCATCCAAGCAAGGCCAGCAATAGTGTAACAAAGGACAAAGCAAGGCTTGAATATTGGTAAAAAATAAAGGAGTACATGTGATGATGCATCTCTCACACCATGAGTCAGAACATTGCTGAGCCAGCCAAACCATTACATAAATTATGCTCTTGGAGTGCACAACTAACCCATATGGAGGATACATATATCCTTGTTGGTAGCTGTAAGAAACTGGTTGTTGGTAACCAAATCTTCCAACATAAGCCCCTCGGGCAGTTGGCACAGCTCCAAGATAAGGTGTCGGTGATCTAAGACGTCCTGCAGCAGATAAAAACAAGAGAGAAAAAATATTAATTCTTTTGAGCTTGATTGGAAGACTGACTAATGAGGTCCATACAAAGACCTAGAAATAGTTTGTTGTCTACTAAAATATTACATCATGTGAAAAGCGCCTCCCAACATTTAATACTTACTTGAAGGATTGTGGTCCATGGAGTACCTA
Organism: Ilex paraguariensis; assembly: GCA_963454935.2. NCBI lineage: Eukaryota > Viridiplantae > Streptophyta > Magnoliopsida > Aquifoliales > Aquifoliaceae > Ilex > Ilex paraguariensis. The sequence continues at coordinate 267,313 of CAUOFW020004081.1, forward strand.
ATCATAAAGGGGAAATGCCAAATTCCACAGAATCTTTAAATTTGAGCATTTGGAGCAAAATCCATCTAAACTAGGGGAACTGATTGAGTTAAATTACTGACTACAATTAATTATTCTAGCACGTTTTAACAGTTGTCCCTTTTTTCATTTCTAGACAAGATGGCTTTTATTTGCTTTATGCCTTATTTAGGCACTAAGCAAGCGTATCCACAAATATGTGGCTTCAATATTTGGCAATACATGTATCAGTGAGGGGCTCTTAATCCGAAATAAAAAGATCAATGCCTTACTAGGCCAGAGCTCATTATGTGCAACTTATGGGATTCTAAAGTACTTGAACATTCTTGAAGGCATACATATGTATCAATGATTATTCCATGTGTACATAAATTGTCACTATTGAGCCGCTCAGTACTACTAGGTGCTTTTAAAATTCGCTCTTGCCCACTCTCACACACCCATGCAGTCTATTACCTACGTTTTATCAATCCTCTCTCAAATATTCCCTTTAAACTAATTTGGACAGTGCAGCTAATCCCAAAAAAAAAAAAAGAAAAAGCAAATTGGAGTGCACTTTCCCTTCTGATAAAAAGAGTCTTCCATCATAACATCGGTCCAACAGTAAACCATCACCAGCTCAATAAGTGAAGAATATTCACGAGAAATGGGCATCTAAATGGTGTCATCATCTTAACAGGGATCAATAAACAAAATAAAAATCCATGCTTTTAGTTTTAGCCAATGCAGAAGAAACACCCTAGATAGTAAGTACATGAGTAGTATAGAAGATGGAACAGCAACAAGCTGCCTATACAAAAAGAAGGAAAGAGAAAGCAAGAGTAAAAAAGACAAGTTCCTGATTAATGCTTTCCAGGTTTATGATCAAAGTTTTCCATTTCCATTTCCAGCTTTTATTTTGCATTATTATGAGCTAGTTTTTGAAATTTTACCTAAATGACTGCCGATTTAAAAACCTGTGTGTTTTGAGCACAATGAATTTTAGAGAACATTCTCGAGGCAAATATTGTTAACCACATATCTAATTTGCATGTAAAATGGGGCACCACACAACAGTGTATTACCAAAAGGCAGAGCAGGCCGAGGGCGTCCAAGTGAGGCCAAATTACAATTAGCCCGCCTACCATCAATAATAGGAGCTGGATCAGCACATGCTCTCCTGGCAGATTCGGGGTCCTTGAAAGTCACCTAAACCCTCCATAAAATACCACAGGAAACCAAGTCAATCAATTATTGACGCCTCTGATATGTCAAAAAGATCAGATGAACAATAAATGGATAGAATAGCCGTGCCAATATGTATGTATACACTTGTGCAATGAAGGGTAATGATAAAATTCAATAAACATGTAATGAGAAGTCCAGAATTCCATCCATCAACAGTCGTTAGGATCCAAACCTGAGATCACTTTAGAGGAGAGGTTCAAACTTTCTCCACAGTAGATAGGTTATAAACCATCTGAACCTAATTGAATGAAAAAAGGAAAAAAAAAACAAATAAACACTCACAAAACCGTAGCCTTTGGATCGGCCAGTGTTCTTATCGGTGATGACAACAGCCTCAAGGATGTCACCGAATTGTTCGAAGTAACGTCGCATAGTCTCACTGTGAGTCTCCCAAGCTAGGCCTCCGACGAAAACCTTTGTGAAAGTGGTATCCCCAAAAGGAGAGTTCAATAATTGCAACCCAGAAGTCGAACTCGATCCCGAACTTGGCCCTGGAATCGGAGGCTGATATGCCATGGCAAAAGTAAAAGGGTTTGGTATCGGGGAAGGAGAAAGAATATGAATTCGATGCGAAGAAAAGAGGAAAAGAAAGAAAGCGAAGAAGATTCTGAGAACAAAGAGAAGTATATAGAGAAAGGAAGGATTTAAGTAATAGTACCCTTGATCCAATAAACAGTTAACCACATCTTAGAAGGAGAAAAACCCTACAAAAACCCTAGAGAGAGAGTCCATTGAATAATTAGAAATTCGAAGAAGAGAGAATGTATGAATGATGAGTTAAATTGAAAAGAAAGCGATGGATGGAGGGAATAGAGAGAGGTAGAGGATCATGTTAAGAAAGAAAAAGGAAACCCTAGAATGGAGGTGGGGAAAAGCAGCAGCAGTAGTAGGTCAAAAGAGAAGGTCGGTGGTGTGGGTCGGCTTTACAACAGAGCAGAGTGATGTATGAGGTGTGGTGGGGGAAAGGTGAAGTTTGTTCTCAGCATTAGATGGGTTGGTTATGGTTATGGTTATGTATTAGAATTATTAGGATGAAATTAACGAAGAAGGAATAAGGGAGGGAGAGGAGGAGTAGGAGTAGGAGGTGGAGAGGAGGGATTTGTTTTTGATTTATGATGATGATGGCGACTGATGAGGCAGGAGAGAGAGAGAGAGAGAGAGAGTTGTGATTTTTAATTTTCACAAAGGGTGAAAAAGAGCAACGGTACAGTACAGTAGAGTACAGCAGCAACCCGCAAAAAGAAGTTGGAAAACGGCTTCTGTTTCGTGGATTCTCATTTCTACCTAATCTAAACACCAACAAAGGGATACAATATACATCAAATCACATCACATCACAGCTTGGACGGACCGGTGCATTGCATGTATGGGACCGGACCGGTGCCGGTACCCCCACCCTTCTTTCTGTTTTCTAACAAAAATAATCTCACACCAAAAGTCGAAAATCCCGACTCCTTTCTTTGAATTGAAAATTTCATTTCAAAAAAAAAAAAAACCGTTTTTCATTATGATTTTTTAGTAAAGTTGAGATAATATTTTAATTAAACAAAATTAAAATTTTTAATTTCGACCGATTTTAATTTTGTATTTAAATGATATGTTCACAATTGTAATATATTTAAATTTCACTCTACAAGTAATAATTATGAATATGATGCTTCATTTTTTGTAACACAATTTACACATTTGACCAACACTAACAAAAATTTGTACATTTGAGCATATTTTTTTTTAGATATAATATTTAATATTCTATTTAATTCAGATATAAGTAGCAGGTGCCAACCAATGGCCTTATTCAATGTGCATAACCTTAACTATAGTAAAACAAAAAACAGAAGACAGTGTAGATAAAAAGGGTTGGTCTCCGTTAAAAGAAAGATACATACATTTTTATACTATATCCACACTCCAGAGAAGCAAGACATTGTCTTGCTGTCATGTCTTGGCTTTTTTGCTGCCGGTGAGTTGTACGTTTAATGTAAGTGAAGAGGCTAGTTTCTTATGTCAATATGTCTTTCTTTTTTTTCTTTTTTTTTGGGTTGAATGGTAAGAAATATTTGGACGTTGACGTGTATTTTTACTAATTTGTTCCTTAGTTTTTTTTTAAAATAAATCATTAAAGTCGAGACTAAAATATTCACTAGTAATAAAATTATCAAAATTTAAACTCTAGATATCTAAATTTACGTTCCTTTAAACTAATCTCTACCCTACCCTCGAACATTTCCGTATTAGAGTGGGCACACCACTTAGTTATAATAGGAGAAAGGGTTAATTTTACGTTGAGTTTAGAAAATTGGGAGAATGGATAAAGTTAAGGTCATCAGTCATCATGTTGTTGTCAACAGAAGCTAACATCCTTGGTCCACGGGATCATTTTTTTTTTTTTTCTTTCATGAACTGAAAGGGGTATTTTGTCATTTACTAATTTCACCCACTTATAATTTTTAATAATTAATAATCCTCTGCTCTAAGTTTTATCTGAATTGAAGTGAGATTTTCTCAAATATAATTTCTCTTCAATTTTTTTTTTTTAGCAGTTCATATATCATTCATTCAAGTGAGATCCATTATATACAGATAGATTATTTACTCATTTATAGTAGATGATTCAGCAAAAAGAAAATTAAAAAAGAAAATATATCAGAAGGGATCTTGATCTAGTCCATCTTAAACTTCCCAACTCCATCTTCACCTTATGTAAGCTTTATATGAGAAGATGCTAATAAACACACGTTTTTTTTTTTTGGCTACACTGCAAAATTTCATTTTACGGGACCAAATCAGACCAGACCAGACCATACCGCTACTTCTATATACAANTTCACCTTATGTAAGCTTTATATGAGAAGATGCTAATAAACACACGTTTTTTTTTTGGCTACACTGCAAAATTTCATTTTACGGGACCAAACCAGACCAGACCAGACCATACCGCTACTTCTATATACTATGCTAATGTTCTGTGGTTTTAAGAATAAGAAACGAACCGATCTGGTAAGGCACAGCATCGATCTCCCTACAACCAAACAAAAAATGAAAAGAACAGAATTTTTTTTTTCTTTCTATGTCTATGTCTATGTCATGGTTTGTTTTTCTTGTTAAAAAACAAACACAGGACAAGGCTTCTCTGTCCAAAATAAACGTTAAGCTAGAATTTGAAAGCAAATGGCCAAATATGGTGAGCATTTTCATAACAGGCTAGAGATGCCCACTGCATAAAGAATCTATGCAGCGTACAATTTATTTAATAGGAGTACTTGTATAAGCAGCGTACATAAACATTGAAACATAAGTTATAAATATGCCCAGTAAAAACAAAAGGAAGAGGAAGAAACAGTTACTTGGCTACATCTGATATTGGTTTATTTAACAAACCACTCTCTTCGAAATCCTTAACAGCATCAATTATAGTCTCTTCCAATGGCCTATACTTCCATCCCAGATTCTGCAACTTCTGGGAATTCAGCTTCACACCGTCCTTTACCTCAGTAAATCTGGCATGCATATATCATAAAATTAACATAGCTACTCCATGAGTAAATAATCATAAAGTGTAATTAGTTCATATCCTTTATACCAACTGGAGGACAGCAGAGACAATGGGGGCTTAAGGGATCAGAAACCCTGTCCCATTGAGGCAATAGGGTCAATATATTTCAGTGGATTGAATTAAATATATTCATCTTTTCAAAAGAACATCATCGGAAATGTTCTGTGCTATGGGACAACCTACATTGACTCCAGGATTTTAGCTCTCATTTTTTCTTATTGCTCAAATAGTAAATAAACTTACTTCGTGGGGTAATTGTACTCGGGAAACATGTTCTTCAACTTTTCAACCAGAAGCTGTGTTCGAATCTTGTGTGATGAACATATATATCTCCCTTCTGCCTTGGGATTTTCATATGCCAGGAGGATTGCCTCAGCAACATCACGCACATCTACCATGGGACGATCTTTATTTTCCACTGTATCACGTTCACCTGCTTGCCATGGCAATCCAAGAAAATGAAGAAAAATTACAACAATACCTTAACCACATATAGCAGCCCAATGAATACAACTGAAGTCACCCTTTCTACTTTCAATTAGGGGGGATCGGGTTCTGCCACAATACCAGGATTGATGTGATCTAAAATAGCTTCCTTTTCTTTGCAAAATATACCAAAGAAGGAATAGCTATAGAATGAGTGCAAACCTTTCATGTAGTCCAGAAGAAGTAAGCTACTAGCATTAATTGAAGATTGCAGCATTGGCCCGATGGCATTGGATGGACAAACTGTTATGAGGTTGAGTTCACCTCTCCTTGCATACTCCAATGCCTCACTCTCTGCTATAGTCTTCCCAATGCGATACCAGAACTAATTTCCCAAATGAGCTATTAGCGCAGTATATATTTCACGAAAAGATTTTATAATGAAAAGTGCAAACTGTAATGCAAGATGATGAAATTCCCCTTCCACTAAACTATAATGATGAAACTACAATTTTATTGTGACAGTAATATGTAAGTTGTAACTATTACTCAGGCAGTTAGGCAATGTGCATTTGCAAGATGCCTCAAAGTCATGATACTTAGTGAAACTACAAACATGATAGTCCATAAATGGTGTTGATTGCTGAACATGAGATACCTTGGTTGACTCGTGAAAATCCCCCTCCAATCTACACTTATCATTTGTGACCTGAAAAAGAAAAAAAAAATAATCTTTGACCTGATGGTTGGCTAATCAAGGAAGGTGTGTTTGTGAATATCTCGTTAAAAAAATATATACAATAGACAACAGTTTGAAATACCTCAATTGATTTGCAATATTCTGTGTCCGTCCAACAATTTTCATCCATTGCCTGATCCTTGGGCCAATAAGGGTTCATCACAACAGCGCTAATAGACGATACAACCACAACCTTTTTCACTTTAGCCTTCATACAAGCATTTAGTACATTGCGAGAGCCAGTTATAGCTGGTTCAAGCAGTACAACCTGTGTGAACTCTTTCAATTTAATTACCATTAATTTAAGACCATAGCAACTATATATTTTCACATCGCAGTAGGCAAACTTCAGTTCAATTTTATATTCATTGTTAACAAATTCAGTTTAACTAGCACGGGAATTCTTCACTAGATGACCCTTATCATTGGGGACTGCTGATTAAAACAAGTGGCAGATAGTTTATCTTAAGTTCAAATAAAAATGAATTTGAAGGTTATTCTATGAAGTATATCTCGCCTCAGGATTAAGCACAGTACTGTGAATCGGTACTGGAGAGGCGATGTGGAAAACCCCAGTGCATCCAGCAATGGCAGCAAACAGACCTTCGTAATCCAGCAAGTCCGTCTTGAAGAGCTGCAGATTCTCTGCAGCATTTTCCAACGTCTTCAGATGAGCATTCTTCTTTTCATCGCCTAAAAACCATTTTCATCGAAAATTTAAAGAAGACAGCATAAGTACACATAAGAATATCAATTCTCAAAACAAATCGAACACGAAGCTCTGTTCATTCTTGGAAAGAATAAGACAACACTAAAAAGCAATGGCATTGAGTGGCCTCTAACCATTTTTTTTTTTTTGGGGGCACTCAACGATGTAGGGACGTCGTAAGGAGGCGATGAGATTCGACCCAAGTCACGCACGGGTGGGGGCTGCTTCTTAATCTCTTGCTACTCTTTCGTTGGGCACACTTTGTTTCTTCCAAAGAACCAAAGAGCTTCGAGTAGTTTTACAGAATTTGGGATGTCAGTTGTCTCTACCAAATTCCCACCCTATTGAATAATGCACACGTGACGGTATTAATGATGTTGAGATTTGTCATACGAACGGCCAAAACTAAAGATATGCTTGAAATGAACCAGCAGCGATGGACCAAAGTTTCAATTTCTTATCAATAAATTCATCACCCAAGGTAGCTCAATTGGAAATGATGACGATGAAGCAACTTTGTCCAAGGAATTGTGATGGAAAATCCAGGAATTTAGGTCCTTCAAATGAAAAAATAATACGAGCAACCAAAGCATGCAATCTAATCTAGTCTTCAAAATTTGAAGAAGCTAAAACATAATCCTGGTAAATTAAATCAACCCGCAAGTAATTTTTGCATTTCAAATTAGTAAAGCTGAAAAGAATGGAGGAAAGGTGAAGAGGAGAATACATATTACATACAGGGGTCTCTGACAGTTCCATGGACGACGTAACCCTTTGAGAGAAGGAATTTCACAACCCACGATGCCAAATACCCTCCTGCACCTGTTACACACACTATTTGTTTCTCTTTATTGATCTCCTGCATCTCTCTCTCTCTCTCTCGGGGTAAACAGTTTTCTGAAGCGGTCTTCTGAGACAATTGTTGTACTCGGCCTACCACTACTATAACGAGTCGTCAAAGTGGACTGAGCCAAGAACGCAAGAAATATATAGGGTGTGTTTGTTTAAGTGCATTTCAAGCGCAACTCAAATTTGATTTTAAATTTAATTAAAAAAATTAATTTAATATAAAATATCTATTCAATATTTTTTTTAAAAAAAGATTGTTGTTCCAAAACTCATTTTTTAAAAATATTTTCTACCAAAATATTGTATTCTCTCTCATTTTTCTGTCTTTATTCCTTCTCCAATATTAAAACAGAAAAAAGGGTCCCCCAATATTAAAACCTACTTATTACCAATGTTACTAATATTAAACAAAAGAAAATTGGAGAATATTAACCAATTGTGAGTTTTTTTACTGTTTAAAGCAATTCTATTTAAAGTAAATAAAATTTTTAAAATATCTGCTCAAGCTCAATATCAACTAACAGTATTTCTTGTTTTCAATTCCATCTAAAACAATTACATACAAAAGGCGAGAGAGAAACAAAGGGTTTTTTTTAGAATGAGAGTTCATGAAAGAGAAAAATGGAAAGGAGAGAGAGAGTAAAAATTACAATTATAAATTTGATATAAGATTTGAGTTGCCCACAATTATAGTTCATAATAAGTTTTGTTTTAATTTGATATAAATTTGGGTCTAAAGTTGGAAAAATATTTTAGATCATTTTAATTCAAATTTAAATTTGAATTAAAATTAAAGATAATTTAATTAGGTTATAGACAAAAATATCCTATGAAAAGTGATGGTGGATATCCTATGACAAAAATATCCTATCCTTGACTCGATCTGTATAGTATGTTTTTTAACTTTTATACACTGGTTAATTGAAACCCACTTCCACAGTGGGTTACGAATTCATGTCGACAGGATAAAAGGGGTACAATGATAATTTTTCGAAGTGAAGCTCTCTATCTACCGTGTTTTTGGGTCAAGAAAGCTCTATCCACCTTTAGTAGATCTTGTGTTTTGTCGGCTGATTTTGAGCGCCGCTGCGTTCACACCATGCGACGAAGGTGGATTGTGTGGACGGACGGACGGACGGCATGCCCATCTCCTCTTTCTCTCTCAATTCAATAACGTTATTTAAGTAGGTCTCTAACATTATCTCAAATCTTTTTCGTTTTGAAATTCAAATTTAAATAAAAATAGTCTAAAAATTTTCTTTAATCATTAGTAGTCAAATTGTCACCGGAGATCAAATATTTATTCAAATCTCCTTTAAATTTTAGGGGTGTACTTCTTACAGAACGTGTAGAGAGAGGTGTTGCTTATTAATTGATGGATTGCCTTGTCTTTAGTACTCAGTTGTAGTTGTAGGAGGCAATGCAGCATTCACGGATCTTTTTCAGTTTTTTTTCCTGATTTTCACGTTTCTTCAACCATCCCATCATTTTTTGATTGAAACTTTGAGAGGTGTGTGTTATTTATGGTATTTTCAGTTCGTCACACAAAAGACATGCACACAATGAATGGTAAGGCTATGAGAAAGACACACCCCCACCTGCACAAATCCAAGAATTTGAGAAATTAAGCACTTCCATTCTTTTTATTAACGCAACTCCATATTTGTGGCCTAGGGTGGCAATTTTTAACTTAACAAAACGGCACAACTTGAATTCGATAAAAATTTAATGACGTGAACTCGATTATAACTTGAATTTGAACTCAAAAATGATTTAACACACGAACACGAAATACAAACAGGTCATATTTTGGTTCAATTCACCAAACTCGAAATTGACATGATCANTAAAAATTTAATGACGTGAACTCGATTATAACTTGAATTTGAACTCAAAAATGATTCAACACACGAACACGAAATACAAACAGGTCATATTTTGGTTCAATTCACCAAACTCGAAATTGACATGATCAACCCATTTATTTTATCATGGCGACACTAACTCGACAAATGACCTGTTAATGACACAAACGCGACTTGATAATTTTTTATCCAAAAATGACATTCTCAACCAATTTATATATAGTATAAAAAGAAAATATGATCTCAATTCAACAATATAGTGATTATTCTTCCATTGTGGGGTTTGAGGAAATCTATTTTAAATCTAGCAGCTTCAAAATTATAATAACTTTAAAAAGACTTAGTTAAGAATGGACACATTATTTATCTTCTCGTTTGTATAGTAACAAAAAATTAACATGTTTAACTAGAATTATAGAAATACAATATTAATTTTTTTTATCTATTTATTAAGCACTGACATAATTATTGTATGAAAAAAAATATTTTTACTTATTATTATTATTATAATGTTTATTAAGTTAATTTTTAATAGAAAAAATATAAACATGAATTCAATTAAATTTTAACGTTAAATTTTTTATTCAAAGTTTTATATAGGTCAATATGAATATGAACACAAACGAGACACGAAAATAAACAGGTCAACGCGACACTACACGATTAGTTAAATTAGTTAGATTAGAGTTGACTAATGTTCGATATAAACCCATAATAATTGAACATGACACGACTCGATTACCACCCTTACTTTGATCCAATGCACNTGGACACATTATTTATCTTCTCGTTTGTATAGTAACAAAAAATTAACATGTTTAACTAGAATTATAGAAATACAATATTAATTATTTTTATCTATTTATTAAGCACTGACATAATTATTGTATGAAAAAAAAATATTTTTACTTATTATTATTATTATTATGTTTATTAAGTTGAATTAGAGTTGACTAATGTTTGATATAAACCCATGATAATTGAACATGACACGACTCGATTACCACCCTTACTTTGATCCAATGCGCAGTCATATTATTCACCCTAATAAATTCTGGTGGAATAATTGTTGATTATCCTCACTAATAAGTACAAGTCAATCGATCAATGTGCTAATGCCTAATGCTCGGTTTAATGCGTACGTTAGCTGGAATGGTTGTGGTGGTAGGCAAATATGACCCGCTTAAATCTTAATCATTTTTTGTTTGCAAGAGTTTCAAGTAATGTTGACTTCAAAAACCACACCCACAGGGAACAATACCGTAGGCTTATTCCATCACGTCTGTCCGTAGTGCGATGTAATTATTTTAAGGATAAATATACTGATGAACTTGTTCTTGTGAATAATATTTTTTTTTTAATTTAACGGTGTGGGACCATCAATCATTTAATTTACACAGATTTTAATTAATTTTTTTGGATAAATATCTCTCACACGTCTTGACATTTAATTTTATTACACAGACATTTCCTCATATTTTAAATATGACACTGAAACCCTAATAAGTGAACGATGTTGTTAACAACGTTATTAAAAATACTATTTTGTCCTTAATTAATTGATCAAACTCAGGCCCGGATCTATACCCATCGCCCTATATCCAAGACAATACTCCATGATCCATGACCTATGACCTAAAACCCTTAATGCCCGAATCCCTAACAATTAGGCACCACCCATTTTCCCTTTTTCCTTGCACCACCCCCAACTTCCACCGTTTACAGTCACCACATATGAAGCATGGATACAAATACGAGATACGAATACGATACGATATCAGTACGGAGATACAACAAAACAAAAAAAATAGAATACGGGTCCGGTTAGAATACGTCTATAAAATATTTATTATTATATTTAATATAATAATTATAATTTATAAAGTAAATCACACTTCTATTAAAGATATATAGTAATAACTAACCATCAGAGTCAGTCGATCGTCAGTGTGAGTGAGTGGGNGCGATGTAATTATTTTAAGGATAAATATACTGATGAACTTGTTCTTGTGAATAATAATTTTTTTTTTAATTTAACGGTGCGGGACCATCAATCATTTAATTTACACAGATTTTAATTAATTTTTTTGGATAAATATCTCTCACACGTCTTGACGTTTAATTTTATTACACAGACATTTCCTCATATTTTAAATATGACACTGAAACCCTAATAAGTGAACGACGTTGTTAACAACATTATTAAAAATACTATTTTATCCTTAATTAATTGATCAAACTCAGGCCCGGATCTATACCCATCGCCCTATATCCAAGACAATACTCCATGATCCATGACCTATGACCTAAAACCCTTAATGCCCGAATCCCTAACAATTAGGCACCACCCATTTTCCCTTTTTCCTTGCACCACCCCCAACTTCCACCGTTTACAGTCACCACATATGAAGCATGGATACAAATACGAGATACGAATACGATACGATATCAGTACGGAGATACAACAAAACAAAAAAAATAGAATACGGGTCCGGTTAGAATACGTCTATAAAATATTTATTATTATATTTAATATAATAATTATAATTTATAAAGTAAATCACACTTCTATTAAAGATATATAGTAATAACTAACCATCAGAGTCAGTCGATCGTCAGTGTGAGTGAGTGGGAGAGAGAGAGAGAGAGACGATCGTCGTCGAGTATCGACTGAAGGGAGTGGGGGGCTTGACGGGTTGTGGAGGAAAAGTGTACAGGTTTAAGTCTTTTAGACTTTTAGTTTAATAATTTTTTTTTTACAAATAAGGGCCTAAATATATTGCTCTTGTGCCCCTATACTTTTATAAAATTAGAGTAATACCCCCGCCGTATCCTAGGCGTATTTCATGCGTATCCGGCCGTATCCGAAAATCAATTTTTTTTTTTTTTAATTTTAGGATACTTCTCAGACGTATCCGGTACGTATCTGACGCGCATCAGTATCCAAAAGTATCCGATACGAATACTTTGACTTTTTTGAAATATTCATGCTTCATAGGTTACCACACACTCTTTCTCTTTCTCTCTGTGTGCGTAGTCTTCCACACCTCCAACCTTTTTTCAATCTTATTCTACCTCCCTATCACAGTCGCCTTAGGAGAAGGCCACACCACCACTAAACTGACCCTCCATGATTCACAGCAAAACTCTCCCAAAACTCAAAAAATAGATCTGAGGCATAAATGTGATATCGAAAATATAGATATAAAAAAAATTGATCAAATCAAAGAACAAATTGCAGATCGCTAACAAAGCTTGCTCAAACAAATCATATAGCACGCGCGCGTGTGTGNTGAGGCATAAATGTGATATCGAAAATATAGATATAAAAAAAATTGATCAAATCAAAGAACAAATTGCAGATCGCTAACAAAGCTTGCTCAAACAAATCATATAGCACGCACGTGTGTGTGTGTGTGTTTATGTATGAGAGAGAAAGGGGGAAGGAAGGGAGAACTATCGTGAACTGTGCATATATAGTTGTTGATGGTGGTTTGGATGCATTTTGTGTGGTGGTAATGGTGAATAAAGGTGGTTGTTGGCAGTGTTTATTGGCAGTGGTTGATGATGGTATGAATCTAGATGGTTTGGTGTTGATTGAAGATAAGTTGGGTCCAAGTGGTGGTTTTAATGATGATGGAGACAAAGGTGGAGGTGGTTTTCAGTGTCTTTCTCTCTTTGTGTGGTGGTTGAGGCAGAGGTGGTTTTTAGTGGGTTGTTTTATGTGTGTGTGTGTGCGCGCGTGCGTGCGTGCGTGCTATCCCTTGTTATGATTGGATTTAGGCAGTTATGTAGGTGGTGGAAACGATGGTGATGGGAGGCGGCCGATGGGGGGAAGAATTTTTGTAATTAAATAAATAATAAATAAAATTAAAATTATATATGGAATAATTGAATAGGTAGTTATTAAGATTTTAACTTATTAATTTGATAGATTTGAAAATTAAACATTTAAGGGTTAAAATTCTAATTTATATATGAAATAAATGAGGGGTAAATTTGTAGGGGAAGAAAAATATATATTTAATTCTTAAGCCTAATTTTGGAGGGTATTTTTGGTATTTTAAGAATTGTTATTAATGACATCAACTTTGACTGTTAATAATTCTAAAGTCTGTTAGTGGGAGGGGCGGTGGCTGGTACAAGTTATAAATGTTAAGGAAGGTCAGTGTTATTCTTAAAATGTGAGGGTGTCCGTATAATACAATCAAATATTAGGAGGTGTAAGTGCTATTTACCCTAATTTTTTTTTATCCGATCAAACAAAGAGACAAGTTTGTCCCTATTGTCATGCTTGGTTTTGTGAATGGTAACTTAAGAGAAGCAATGGGTGCACCTGTCTTCATGCCATCGCATCATCATTCTTATACTCACCCCGCTGGCTTGGCTCGGCTTGGCTCTTCCGCTCTCCTCTATAAATTACTCTCCAAATTTCCCGAAACCTTCGCTCATCCGCCCCTTTCTCTAAAACAAACAAAAAACCTGTCTCTCTCTCTCTCCGCTGGAATATACCCCTCTCATGGACGTCCACCGGAGACTCCCTAAACCTCCCCTTCCCACCACCCCACACATCCAGCCCCACCATCGAGATACAGCCGTTGATCGCAGTCCTTCGCCTACCCCAAAGGCATCCGATGCACTTCCTCTCCCTCTATACCTGACCAACGGCATTTTCTTCACCCTATTCTTCTCCGTCGCTTACTACCTCCTCCACCGCTGGCGTGACAAGATCCGTACCTCTACTCCCCTTCACGTCGTCACTCTAACTGAACTCACCGCCATTGTCTCCCTCATAGCCTCCTTCATTTATCTTTTGGGCTTCTTTGGCATCGATTTCGTACAATCCTTCATTGCACGTGCCTCTCACGACGCATGGGACGACGTCGTTGACGACGAACGCTTCATCCTCAACCAAGATCGCCGCCGCCGCCGCAGCAACCCTTGCTCCGTCGCCCTCGATTGCCCCGTCAATATCGTCCCTACGCCAAAACTCATGGATCCTCCGATCCCTCTGTCGTCCGAAGAAGACGAAAAAATCGTAAAATTAGTGGTTTCTGGGATAATGCCCTCATATTCGCTCGAATCAAAGCTTGGGGACTGTTATCGTGCGGCCTTAATTCGGCGCGAGGCGGTGCAGAGAATTACAGGAAGGTCCCTTGCAGGATTGCCAATAGATGGGTTCGATTATGAGTCTATTTTGGGTCAATGTTGTGAGATGCCGGTGGGTTATGTGCAGATTCCAGTGGGGATTGTGGGTCCATTGTTACTTAATGGATGTGAATTCTCAGTCCCAATGGCGACGACTGAGGGATGTTTGGTTGCAAGTGCGAACAGAGGTTGTAAGGCGATATATGCATCAGGTGGTGCCACGAGCATTCTTCTGAGAGATGGGATGACCAGGGCGCCGGTTGTGAGATTCCCGACGGCGAAGAGGGCTTCGGAACTGAAGTTCTTTTTGGAAGACTCTGTTAATTTTGATACGTTGGCCGTGACTTTCAACAAGTAAGGCTCTTTTTTCTTGATTACTGGTTGGCGCAGGACCATTTGAGTTTTTTTTTTCCTCCTATTTTTATGGAACTTCTTTTTTTCTATTAAACCAAACAAAAAAGCTATTTCCATTGCAATCAGTAGATTGCTTGTGTTTTCCAACAAAACAGAATAGGTTTTAAAACGATTTTGTTTCTCAACCATAAATATCTCATCCCTCCACTTGAAGGATTCCGGCTGATCTGGCGGCACCGAGTCCCAGTAGCCTTTACCTCTCAGTGCCCGCAGGAGCTTCGTCTCACGTCGACTGAGTCGTCTCCCCCCTCGCATATAAGCCCTTTCACTCAAAGGAGGAGGTATCNTGACTTTCAACAAGTAAGGCTCTTTTTTCTTGATTACTGGTTGGCGCAGGACCATTTGAGTTTTTTTTTCCTCCTATTTTTATGGAACTTCTTTTTTTCTATTAAACCAAACAAAAAAGCTATTTCCATTGCAATCAGTAGATTGCTTGTGTTTTCCAACAAAACAGAATAGGTTTTAAAACGATTTTGTTTCTCAACCATAAATATCTCATCCCTCCACTTGAAGGATTCCGGCTGACCTGGCGGCACCGAGCCCCAGTAGCCTTTACCTCTCAGTGCCCGCAGGAGCTTCGTCTCACGTCGACTGAGTCGTCTCCCCCCCTCGCATATAAGCCCTTGCACTCAAACGAGGAGGTACCCACTAGCGACAGGGGCTCGGTGCCGCCAGGTCAGCCGGAATCCTTCAAGTGGAGGGATGAGATCCGTAGCGATTTCTACCCCTTACAAAAAGTCGCCTTTTTGTACGGATCTCATCCCTCAACTTGAAGGATTCCGGCTGACCTGACGGCACCGAGCCCCAGTAGCCTTTATCTCTCGGNCCTCTCAGTGCCCGCAGGAGCTTCGTCCCACATCGACTGAGAGTCGTCTCTCCCCCCTCGCATATAAGCCCNAGTGGGTACCTCCTCGTTTGAGTGCAAGGGCTTATATGCGAGGGGGGGAGACGACTCAGTCGACGTGAGNCTTACAAAAAGTCGCCTTTTTGTACGGATCTCATCCCTCAACTTGAAGGATTCCGGCTGACCTGACGGCACCGAGCCCCAGTAGCCTTTATCTCTCGGTGCCCGCAGGAGCTTCGTCCCACATCGACTGAGAGTCGTCTCCCCCCCTCGCATATAAGCCCTTGCACTCAAACGAGGAGGTACCCACTAGCGACAGGGGCTCGGTGCCGCCAGGTCAGCCGGAATCCTTCAAGTGGAGGGATGAGATCCGTAGCGATTTCTACACCTTACAAATTGGTTTAAATTTATTGTTACTACTATTGCTAATATACGGTAGTGCTTGTTTATGAAGCAATTCTAAGTCATTGTTCGGACAGTCTAGAAGATGGAACTGCCTTTATATGTAAATTTTTATTAAATCGATTAGCCAATTATTCTCTCGAGGTTCTAAGGCTAGTATTCAAATATGCAACTAAACCAAGTTACGAAAATAACAGCACCAATAACTCCTCTAATATAATGATTGTCTTAAAAATTGCAAGTTACACTTGGCTATAATATCCGGAAATCAATCCTGTTTAATAAAATCAAATTAGCCTTTCTTATCTGTCTTGTATACCCAACCCAATTTGAGAACAGCTTTTTTTTTTTTCCCAAAAGAGTTTCATTACCTTCATAAGATTTGTTTCTACTTTCCATGAGTACATTCACAAATGAGCAAAGCAAACTATTATTCTATAACTTCACCTTAACCACTCCAATGCTCATTTTCATTTTACACTTTTTGTCCCCAACATTTTGCCACATTTTCAACTTTGGTACGATCACGCAGTGCAGGCAAATGATAACAATATTTTTAACGGAATTATTCACATCCATTCTTTCACCTAGAAGTTGCCATTGCCTACGTATGCCTATATATTTCTTCACTTTGAACGTCATGAATTTTTCTAAACCATACAAGGCAATCTAATTTTTTTGCATCATTTTTTGGTTGGCATAGTTGTTGTCAGCTGGGGCAGTGGAAAGATGATCAAATGAATTGTGGTGCAACAATCCTTTAACAAGAAAAAAGAGAAAGTGTATAGGTTGGACTTATGCTGGCGTGCAATACAAATTCTAATTTAATTTTAAATTTTCAAACCTATTACGATTATTATTCCTAACGTATCCAACACAATTTGAAACTTTGACCTAAAATTGTTGAGGGGAAAATGGGTGAAAATAAAGCATAAATCAAATCCATGAACTAAAAGCCAAAGCTTAGGGAACAAATTTTCTTCCGAAAAGTAAAATGCCTTGCATAAGTTTTTGAACGTTAGCAGTGTATTGATAAAATTTTGAAGTTAAAAGAACTCGGAAGAAAAACAAAAATACTTCTATGAAGTATCAGTCAATGTTGGTAAATATTATGTTCTTCTGGTCCAAAAAGAATAAATGTTAGGTTTTTCGTTATTAAGTTTTCTATATCACTGGAACCAATTACTAGTCGTGCAAATCTTGGCCAGGCTTCCAAATTTAAAGGTATAATTTTAAGTGCTCATAGAGTCTGTATGCCTAAAGTTTGCTGATCTCCGTGGGCATTTTTGTTGATTTTACCTGTTAGATTTTAGGTTCGTGCTGCAGATTTATCAAAAAGAATTTATGAAGAAGGTTAAAGTATTATTTGTGAGTAAAATTTTGGCATTTTGAAGTTTTATAGGGTAGTCGGAGAAACAGTAACCAGATATTTAGGCACTTGCTAAAGATGGTTTTTGTACTACTGCTTGTGTGATGATTTGGACATTTTTGGCATTAAATGGTCAGCAAGTTTCTTATACATTTGATTGGGTTAGTCTTACATCATTCTAAAAATATTAAGCACAGCGTTTGGATTGATGCCTCAAATTTTTCCGTAGACTGTGTCCATATGATCACGTGCTTATGATTTTCTTCTTTATGTTCAAATTGCATAGTTTGAGGTTTCAAGTATGCCAGCATTGATGGTTTCTTCTAGAGGAGTGGCTTTTTTGATGTTTCGATAATTAGGATCTAGGATCATATCACTTGTTGCATATCAGACCAGCTTCTAGGATCATAACAATGTGTTTTCTGGACAGATCGAGTAGATTTGCTAGGCTCCAATCTATTCGGTGTTCTATTGCGGGTAAAAATCTTTATGTGAGATTTAGCTGCTTCACAGGTGATGCAATGGGGATGAATATGGTGTCCAAAGGTGTTCAGAATGTTTTGGACTTCCTTCAAAATGATTTCCCAGACATGGATGTTATTGGTATATCTGGTGAGTTGTCATTCCATCTCAACTTTGATGAAAAATTGTGATTCCTAACATGCGAATTTGGCTTGGGAAACTTATAATGTTGTCAATCTAGAATCATCTAATTCTTGAGGCCTTGGTGATTCTGTCACCATGCTGCATAGACGTTCTCTTATGGCCATCAATTTTTTGTGGCAAGGTCATAAAATACAAATGTTAGTGTCAATTTTCTAAATTTTGCTATTTGTGTGAACTCAATTTTATCATTACAACAATTCAGTTTGGTCATTTAAATTTTCACCTGCACTGTTCAAGGTAATCAATTTTTTGCTTTCATCATATTCTGTGTTTATAGCAACACACTTGGCATATTATATGCGAGTGATTGTTTTGAAAATGCTATAATCTTTTGGTTCCGGTACATTTCATTTTTGTTTTCGAAGATACATCATTAATTTTGCTGAATCCATCTTTCTGTGGGAAAGTTTCCTCATGTGTAACTCTTAATCACCCAGGGAACTTTTGTTCCGATAAGAAACCAGCTGCAGTTAATTGGATTGAAGGTCGTGGAAAGTCGGTTGTTTGTGAGGCAATCGTCACTGAAGAGGTCGTACAGAAGGTTTTGAAAACCAGTGTCCCTGCCCTTGTAGAGCTTAACATGCTGAAGAACCTTACTGGTTCTGCTGTTGCTGGTTCTCTTGGTGGTTTCAATGCCCATGCTGCCAATATCGTCTCTGCAATTTTTATAGCCACTGGGCAAGATCCGGCACAAAATATTGAAAGTTCTCACTGCATTACTATGATGGAAGCTGTCAATGATGGGAAGGATCTTCACGTGTCTGTCACCATGCCTTCAATTGAGGTATTTAACATTCTATTCAAACTTTTCATTTGCTGATACTCTGGCTGACTTCTACTTTAGCCAATATTTTTTCTTATCCTTTTAATTACCAAATAAAAGTGGGATAGAGGGATTGTATGTGCTTGGGAGTAGACTGGTACTCATGTGGGATGGGCGGTGGCTTAGTCAGGAATTTGTATCCTTTGGNTTATCCTTTTAATTACCAAATAAAAGTGGGATAGAGGGATTGTATGTGCTTGGGAGCAGACTGGTACTCATGTGGGATGGGCGGTGGCTTAGTCAGGAATTTGTATCCTTTTGTAATTTAAAAACCTAAGCTGTACAATTGCTATAAAAGTCGATTTGCACACTTACCAATAGCACATCACCTAGCTTAAATTTATACCAATATTAATTTAAGATTTTCAATTCGTAAGTAGAAGAAGAAACCCAAGTTTTATGGACTGCAAGAGTTTGTAATGCAAACTCAAATCTACGTTTTCCCCCCCCCCCCCCCCAAAAAAAAAAAAAAAATCCATTGAATTTTTGACAGTTGATCTCAATGACTCAACTTACTCAATCATCTCAATGGGAGCTGTATAAGCAACCCACTAAATAATTACTAATAAACCATGTACATCAATTTCTTTCCAAAGTTGATGTGGGACTGAATGTGCTCAGGAGGATAGGACAGTGCTTTAAGAGTCCTACTTACCTTATTTTTAACAAAAGAAAAATTATATAGAAAAGATGGGTGGTTTCTTTCATTTTGATACTTTTGAAGACATTGTGGTAAACTTTGCATATAGAACTATGTTGAGTGCTGAGAACCTGACGTTTCCAATTCCAATAGCCATCTTTCAATTTCAATTGGAAGCATCAAGTGTTAGGTACGAGTATATTTAAAATTTACTATAATGTTTGTTAAGTTATCTTCAAAAATTTGATGTTCGCTTATTGATACTCTTTCCAGGTGGGTACTGTCGGAGGTGGGACTCAACTTGCATCTCAATCTGCTTGCTTGAATTTGCTTGGGGTGAAGGGTGCATGCAAAGAGTCGGCGGGATCAAATGCCAGGCTCTTGGCCACCATTATAGCTGGTTCAGTTTTGGCAGGAGAGCTCTCATTAATGTCTGCCATTGCAGCTGGGCAGCTTGTTAAGAGTCACATGAAATACAACAGATCAAGCAGGGATGTTACCAAAGTTAGTTCTTAGGAGGAGAGAACTCGAATCAAATATTTTGAAAACAGTGCCAGCGCTGGGGAGGAAAAAGGCAAACATAGCCCATGTGAGGTTTCTTTTTGTCATAGCTGTAAAGCTTGTAATCATGTGAAGTTGATAGATGAAGCTGACCTGCCTGCTCTTTCTCTCTCTCTCTCTCTCCCCCCCCCCCTCCTCCGTGTGTGTGTGTGCGTGTGTAGTCAATCCCTAGCACCTTGTGGCCATTATAGCCCCCAAATATTTATTCTTTGCTGTCCCAGTTGGGAATTTGGAATCATTGTCCCCCCTTCTTGTTGGTTCTGTGTAATTGTTTGTCCTCAAGAAACGATTCACAGGGTTTCTTGTTTTTATCTTTGTCACTATATGTACAGGTTGAAAATTTCCCGGACCTGACTTCAGATGGCTCATTTTTTTGACTTTAGCTCATTGGTTGTAATCATTTGAATTATTTGCTGGGGGGATAATATGAATGTTCTTTAATGATTAAGTTTTGCTATCTATCTGCATCAAAGCAGCTGCCTTTTTGTGTGTGAGCTTGCTGACCTGTTTAATTTGTGGAAGATCAAAATGGATGTTGTGGTGGTGTACAAGACATTGGCACCTTGTTGCATCACACGCATCCTGTCTCTGCATTGATACTCGGATCCTCTCTCATGCTAATGTTCGCGTTTATAGAGAACCAGATATCGTTTTGCAATTAATTTTGAATAGTTGCAATAAAATAGCTGAAGCAGAGATTATAGGCTTGGCCAAAGCGACCTAATTTTTTACTTCTCAAGCACCAAAGATTTCTGGCCCCAAGGGTCACCTTAAAAATTGTGCCCAAACTCTTATGGGTTATTGTAGACCCTAGCATGTATATAGCTATAACTCAGCCATGTAGTTGAGGATGACAATTGTTGGGATTGTAGACACCAAACCAATGTATGTATATTGTTGTGAAAGTCAGTTGGATTAAGCAAAAGCANATTGTAGACCCTAGCATGTATATAGCTATAACTCAGCCATGTAGTTGAGGATGACAGTTGTTGGGATTGTAGACACCAAACCAATGTATGTATATTGTTGTGAAAGTCAGTTGGATTAAGCAAAAGCACAGGCCACGGTAGTAGGTAATGCTTGTTGAAGTTGATGATCTGACCAAATATTTTTGAATAAACTCTATTTAAAATGACAGGACTTCAATAATAATACATTAAAGGAAAGAAGGGGCAGTAGAACTGAGAAAAGCCCAAGAACAACCCAATCAAATGAACTCTTAAATGGAGAAGAAGCAGAACGCTGCACAATGCGCAAGTGTTTCGTAGGCAATTGTATGGGAGGAGGAAGTAATTTAAGCTCATGGGTCGTGGCTGGAGCTCTAGCTATCTTATTTTCTTTGGGTCAAGCCCTCTCCACATCTCAAAAGGGAGCAACCCAAAAGCTACTTTTTAATTCCCTCCATTAATTACACAGTAATGCATCTCTCTCACAGGATCGATATATAGGAACAAGAAGAGAAGCAACAAAATATCTGTAATTGGCTTCACTGGGTCGCAAACTGCTGATGTTGAGTTGGGGTTTTACCGCATCCATATTTATAATAAAGAATGATTTTCCCTCTTTGGAAGCAAATGCAACATAAACATATTTTTGAATTAGAAATGATGGGTCAATAAGCATGGTAAACAGATTTTTGTAAACCTTTTGGTTGTCTATTGGACTGGACCGGACTGGACTGGACTGGGTTTTGAGTGATAGTGGTACTTGACTTGAGGATACTAAGTTTGTGCAAATAGCTGGGGCCAAACCCTACTAGTAGATCAATTTTATTTCCTGTTTGACTACATGTAACTTGTTATGAGAAAGAGAGTTCCAAATGTATGTATAGTGGTTTACGCCAGTCGTCCCAGTTCCACCCATACTGATACTGGATGGATTGGTATTTGTATTCTATTCGCATGGCATGGCATCTTCTTGTCTGTCTCACCCCCAAACCCAATGTTTGTACGTGTACAAGGGTGGAGGCTGAGCACGTGAACTAATAATAATCCCTGTTGCTGTTGGCTGCTGCTCCACGACGTCCAACTGCTAACAATATCCATCACAAATTGAATTGGTATATAAAGTTTTACTCCTCCCCATCTATCATCAGTCCAGCAGCCGTGAGTTCAGGTGAACAAAGAAAAATAGCATTGGTCTTTGTGAGACGGGGTTTGGTATTGGTATTGGTATTGGTATTGGTATTGGTATTGGTAGACTACTTCAACTCAAGTGGACTGGAACTGTTAGCAAAGTAAAGCAGGCCAAAAACACTTATAAATAAATAAATTCAGTTCAATCATTTCCGCTCACTGTCATCCACATCACATGTATTATATAATTAAGCATTTAAGACCGAAAAGCTTAATTAGGGTGGCTAAGTGGATCCAGGTTGGGGTGGGGTGGGGTCAACCCAGCCGGCCCCGACGAAAGAAGATTCGTATTACAAAAACGACAATGCAAGTTGGGGCCTGGTGGCTACCACATGGACACATTTCCTGTTGCTGTACTTTCATAATGAAGCCATCTGCAACTTGCAAGTAGTGAGTGGCGCAGCGCTTAATTAATTCACCCTTAATTATTTCATTACTATCTGATCCCCTTTTAATGTTTCAAAGTTGGATATTCTTTGTGGGTCTTCCCTACCTAGTATTTTGTGACTTTATAATATTTTTGGACGCAAAATGCAAATGTAACCACCTGATTAACCCAAATTTAATTAATACCTTCCTCCTCTTTTGTTAACAATACATATAATTAATACTAGCTCTAGCTGCTACTTACCAAAAAACAATAATACATATAATAATACTGAATTTTCCAATATTTGAAGAAATGGATGGGTGACGAAAATAAACCTAAGAATGTCACCAATAGCATCTTATGGTTTTAATATTGTCAACCATTTCGTTCATACACAATTTGTATCATCTGGTCGAGTAAGAACGGACGCTAATCACTTGATCGAGCAATTGAGAGTATCTTTTTACTTTCTTTGTATTTAGTGCGTCATGCAGACTAAACTAAATACAAGAACAAGGACGAAATATATATATTTATTTATCATACAAATCAGGATAAATTATTAATACATGGGATGGATAGCCTACAAATTAAGAAAGGAATTGCTTCGCAAGAAAGAGAGAGATCACATAGAGACCAGTGCCTAATTTTGTTTCTGCACATGTCAAGGCATTAGAATAGGGTTAGGGTGAAGGTTTGGTTTCTGTTCTGCATGTTGCCACTAAAATAAATAAATGAATAATCAAAATGAAATTAGATCATACTCGGTGCACAAGATTTTCACTTCACTCTTAGTGGTGTTTAGAAGAGATAAAGTGTTAGATTCGTCCAAATATTTAAAGATTCCTTCTCAAACATAAACCAGCAGAGTAATGCTAGCAAAAATAGACACTTATTATTGCTCAAAATCTGGCCTCTTCTTAGAAAAATAAAGTGTAAGATGCTGCTGGCTAAAAACCATCTCGACGTAATTAACTAACTACCTTCCTTTTTGGTGGCTTGAAAAGAGATTAGATTGTTAAGTAATTTTATTTATATTGAGAATGAAGATGCTTATATTGCATGTCAAGTGATTCTTATCTTTGAGGTTGATATCATCGATGATCTGCTTTAAATAGTTGATGGATGAGTTTTTAACAATCAATGTTGGTTTGAAAAAGCTCACTGGGAATCGATTCCAGACTAGGTAATATGATTGGTCACGGATTGATCATACAATATCAAATATTGGATATCTATATAAACAAGATGATTGTCCGACCGACTCACCTCACCTCAACTAATATTGAAGAAGTCTTTCTTATTTTTGTATTTATTTCCGAATCCTCCAGCCCTGCCTTAGGGATAAATCTTGGATTGGAAAAATAGTCNTATAAACAAGATGATTGTCCGACCGACTCACCTCACCTCAACTAATATTGAAGAAGTCTTTCTTATTTTTGTATTTATTTCCGAATCCTCCAGTCCTGCCTTAGTGTAAATCTTGGATTGGAAAAATAGTCCCCCCCGGCCGAGACATAAAAATAATATAATCCTGCCTATTTTTTGCTTATTTCCTGTTAAATAACATATAATATTAGGATATATTTGTTTCCAATAAAGCTCGTTTATTCTTTCTTTGACTTCTCTTTCTTTGTATATATCCGCCCCATCNAAAAATAGTCCCCCCCGGCCGAGACATAAAAATAATATAATCCTGCCTATTTTTTGCTTATTTCCTGTTAAATAACATATAATATTAGGATATATTTGTTTTCAATAAAGCTCGTTTATTCTTTCTTTGACTTCTCTTTCTTTGTATATATCCGCCCCACCTTGTTTCGTAAAAGATGATAATATGATCACGTACAATTAATATTGAGAATTATATGGGTAAAAAATCTGCATATATAACTAATTGGAGAGATGGTGAACCATGCCTCTACTCTACTCCCACGGGATTTTGAGTACATGTACACCATGCCACATGTTCCCTTCGCTCACCCTCTCCTTGAATTAACCCCTCATGAAAGTACATTATTGAATGAAATATTTAATCTATTTTAATTAGAGATAGTGATCTCCATTCAAACCTCGTCATATAGTAAGTTTGTGCATTCAATTTCAATCTAAAGTCGCAATACAAAAAAGGAAAAATTGGCTTTCCAATCCATGAACTTGGAAAACAAGTAGGGTAGCGATGCAGCCGCCGATCCCAAATGGGTGTGGTTCAATAGGGTTCACTAGACAATAAAAGCAGAATAATTTTCACTTGAGACTAGGAAATAATAATCATAGCTTACACTTAAGAGTTCCTTCGCCGACCATTTACGCTATAGTCTTCGCTTGGTTTGGTTTGGAATTCAAAGCTACCCTTCATGTGTTGCNAATTTTCCAATATTTGAAGAAATGGATGGGTGACGAAAATAAACCTAAGAATGTCACCAATAGCATCTTATGGTTTTAATATTGTCAACCATTTCGTTCATACACAATTTGTATCATCTGGTCGAGTAAGAACGGACGCTAATCACTTGATCGAGCAATTGAGAGTATCTTTTTACTTTCTTTGTATTTAGTGCGTCATGCAGACTAAACTAAATACAAGAACAAGGACGAAATATATATATTTATTTATCATACAAATCAGGATAAATTATTAATACATGGGATGGATAGCCTACAAATTAAGAAAGGAATTGCTTCGCAAGAAAGAGAGAGATCACATAGAGACCAGTGCCTAATTTTGTTTCTGCACATGTCAAGGCATTAGAATAGGGTTAGGGTGAAGGTTTGGTTTCTGTTCTGCATGTTGCCACTAAAATAAATAAATGAATAATCAAAATGAAATTAGATCATACTCGGTGCACAAGATTTTCACTTCACTCTTAGTAGTGTTTAGAAGAGATAAAGTGTTAAATTCGTCCAAATATTTAAAGATTCATTCTCAAACATAAACCAGCAGAGTAATGCTAGCAAAAATAGACACTTATTATTGCTCAAAATCTGGCCTCTTAGAAAAATAAAGTGTAAGATGCTGCTGGCTAAAAACCATCTCGACGTAATTAACTAACTACCTTCCTTTTTGGTGGCTTGAAAAGAGATTAGATTGTTAAGTAATTTTATTTATATTGAGAATGAAGATGCTTATATTGCATGTCAAGTGATTCTTATCTTTGAGGTTGATATCATCGATGATCTGCTTTAAATAGTTGATGGATGAGTTTTTAACAATCAATGTTGGTTTGAAAAAGCTCACTGGGAATCGATTCCAGACTAGGTAATATGATTGGTCACGGATTGATCATACAATATCAAATATTGGATATCTATATAAACAAGATGATTGTCCGACCGACTCACCTCACCTCAACTAATATTGAAGAAGTCTTTCTTATTTTTGTATTTATTTCCGAATCCTCCAGCCCTGCCTTAGGGATAAATCTTGGATTGGAAAAATAGTCCCCCGGCCGAGACATAAAAATAATATAATCCTGCCTATTTTTTGCTTATTTCCTGTTAAATAACATATAATATTAGGATATATTTGTTTCCAATAAAGCTCGTTTATTCTTTCTTTGACTTCTCTTTCTTTGTATATATCCGCCCCACCTTGTTTCGTAAAAGATGATAATATGATCACGTACAATTAATATTGAGAATTATATGGGTAAAAAATCTGCATATATAACTAATTGGAGAGATGGTGAACCATGCCTCTACTCTACTCCCACGGGATTTTGAGTACATGTACACCATGCCACATGTTCCCTTCGCTCACCCTCTCCTTGAATTAACCCCTCATGAAAGTACATTATTGAATGAAATATTTAATCTATTTTAATTAGAGATAGTGATCTCCATTCAAACCTCGTCATATAGTAAGTTTGTGCATTCAATTTCAATCTAAAGTCGCAATACAAAAAAGGAAAAATTGGCTTTCCAATCCATGAACTTGGAAAACAAGTAGGGTAGCGATGCAGCCGCCGATCCCAAATGGGTGTGGTTCAATAGGGTTCACTAGACAATAAAAGCAGAATAATTTTCACTTGAGACTAGGAAATAATAATCATAGCTTACACTTAAGAGTTCCTTCGCCGACCATTTACGCTATAGTCTTCGCTTGGTTTGGTTTGGAATTCAAAGCTACCCTTCATGTGTTGCCTGTGCCCTAGCTTATGAGTTTATGTTTACGTAGGGGGTTTAATCTTTTTTTATTTTTGGGGAAAAAGAGTAAGATTATTGGACTAGAGGCCTGTTAGTACGTAATGGGTTTAATCTAACTAATGTCGTCCATTATAAATATAAGCTAACAACATCTTCTCGACTTATAACTGAATTTTAAGAGTAATCTTAATATTTTATAATTGATCTCAATCTCTTTTTTTATTATTAGTTGACTCTTTTTTATTTATTAATATCTTGACCAAAATAAGTTGCAATCAACTGACACCTAATATTTAATGTGTTCTTACATACTGAAATCATATGATAACTACAAACGTATCATCGTGATGTTGAAAAAGAGTGCATAGCATGCATATATTTCAAAAGGATTAACACACCGAAACAAAAATATATAACACGGAGAGGTTCAAATTCCCTTGGAACAGATAGAGATAGAGACCAAGTTGGATCAAACTTCTCATATATTAACAGACAGATCAGCCGGTGTGTGGCATCGGGTGGAATCTTGTAGCAGACTGAAGAGTTTTACTTTTCTGGCAGAGTGAAGTGACTTGCAGTGGGGCCTTGGCCTTGGCCTATGAGGAAACATTCTAGCACAAGTGGGATGACAAAAAATTTGGGAGGTGATAGGCCTGGGTTGGCATTTACTAGTCTAGTCTAGTGCACCATCACCCGAGATTCAAACATGTCAATCCAATCCAACCCAAATCAACCATTACCCTCACCACCCCACTTGGGTGAGTGGGTGGACTCGGTCCCATTCTTGGTAATGAGTTGGATGCTGACCTGGTACCTAAACCTTCCATTTTAATTTTGTTTGCATGTAGACATTCAATGCAGCCATGACATCATTTGACACGTATAAAATTAGTGAATCTTATTGATCTAATGTGATAATTCTCTTTGTATCAATTGCATTCGGAAAGAAATCCTGNTAAATAAATGAATAATCAAAATGAAATTAGATCATACTCGGTGCACAAGATTTTCACTTCACTCTTAGTAGTGTTTAGAAGAGATAAAGTGTTAAATTCGTCCAAATATTTAAAGATTCATTCTCAAACATAAACCAGCAGAGTAATGCTAGCAAAAATAGACACTTATTATTGCTCAAAATCTGGCCTCTTAGAAAAATAAAGTGTAAGATGCTGCTGGCTAAAAACCATCTCGACGTAATTAACTAACTACCTTCCTTTTTGGTGGCTTGAAAAGAGATTAGATTGTTAAGTAATTTTATTTATATTGAGAATGAAGATGCTTATATTGCATGTCAAGTGATTCTTATCTTTGAGGTTGATATCATCGATGATCTGCTTTAAATAGTTGATGGATGAGTTTTTAACAATCAATGTTGGTTTGAAAAAGCTCACTGGGAATCGATTCCAGACTAGGTAATATGATTGGTCACGGATTGATCATACAATATCAAATATTGGATATCTATAAACAAGATGATTGTCCGACCGACTCACCTCACCTCAACTAATATTGAAGAAGTCTTTCTTATTTTTGTATTTATTTCCGAATCCTCCAGCCCTGCCTTAGGGATAAATCTTGGATTGGAAAAATAGTCCCCCGGCCGAGACATAAAAATAATATAATCCTGCCTATTTTTTGCTTATTTCCTGTTAAATAACATATAATATTAGGATATATTTGTTTCCAATAAAGCTCGTTTATTCTTTCTTTGACTTCTCTTTCTTTGTATATATCCGCCCCACCTTGTTTCGTAAAAGATGATAATATGATCACGTACAATTAATATTGAGAATTATATGGGTAAAAAATCTGCATATATAACTAATTGGAGAGATGGTGAACCATGCCTCTACTCTACTCCCACGGGATTTTGAGTACATGTACACCATGCCACATGTTCCCTTCGCTCACCCTCTCCTTGAATTAACCCCTCATGAAAGTACATTATTGAATGAAATATTTAATCTATTTTAATTAGAGATAGTGATCTCCATTCAAACCTCGTCATATAGTAAGTTTGTGCATTCAATTTCAATCTAAAGTCGCAATACAAAAAAGGAAAAATTGGCTTTCCAATCCATGAACTTGGAAAACAAGTAGGGTAGCGATGCAGCCGCCGATCCCAAATGGGTGTGGTTCAATAGGGTTCACTAGACAATAAAAGCAGAATAATTTTCACTTGAGACTAGGAAATAATAATCATAGCTTACACTTAAGAGTTCCTTCGCCGACCATTTACGCTATAGTCTTCGCTTGGTTTGGTTTGGAATTCAAAGCTACCCTTCATGTGTTGCCTGTGCCCTAGCTTATGAGTTTATGTTTACGTAGGGGGTTTAATCTTTTTTTTTATTTTTGGGGAAAAAGAGTAAGATTATTGGACTAGAGGCCTGTTAGTACGTAATGGGTTTAATCTAACTAATGTCGTCCATTATAAATATAAGCTAACAACATCTTCTCGACTTATAACTGAATTTTAAGAGTAATCTTAATATTTTATAATTGATCTCAATCTCTTTTTTTATTATTAGTTGACTCTTTTTTATTTATTAATATCTTGACCAAAATAAGTTGCAATCAACTGACACCTAATATTTAATGTGTTCTTACATACTGAAATCATATGATAACTACAAACGTATCATCGTGATGTTGAAAAAGAGTGCATAGCATGCATATATTTCAAAAGGATTAACACACCGAAACAAAAATATATAACACGGAGAGGTTCAAATTCCCTTGGAACAGATAGAGATAGAGACCAAGTTGGATCAAACTTCTCATATATTAACAGACAGATCTCAGCCGGTGTGTGGCATCGGGTGGAATCTTGTAGCAGACCAGACGTCAAGAGTTTTACTTTTCTGGCAGAGTGAAGTGACTTGCAGTGGGGCCTTGGCCTTGGCCTATGAGGAAACATTCTAGCACAAGTGGGATGACAAAAAATTTGGGAGGTGATAGGCCTGGGTTGGCATTTACTAGTCTAGTCTAGTGCACCATCACCCGAGATTCAAACATGTCAATCCAATCCAACCCAAATCAACCATTACCCTCACCACCCCACTTGGGTGAGTGGGTGGACTCGGTCCCATTCTTGGTAATGAGTTGGATGCTGACCTGGTACCTAAACCTTCCATTTTAATTTTGTTTGCATGTAGACATTCAATGCAGCCATGACATCATTTGACACGTATAAAATTAGTGAATCTTATTGATCTAATGTGATAATTCTCTTTGTATCAATTGCATTCGGAAAGAAATCCTGCAGGATTCCATCGTATTTATCCATTAATTAACCATTTACTCTCTCTCTCTCTCTCTCTCTCTCTCTCTCTCTCTCTCTCTCTCTCTCCCTCTTTATTTTTGGTTATATGAGGAGCTCAAACTGGATTTGCATCCTCCCTCATAATTTGATGTTGTAAAATCATACCTTTGTTCTGCNGCCTGTGCCCTAGCTTATGAGTTTATGTTTACGTAGGGGGTTTAATCTTTTTTTTTATTTTTGGGGAAAAAGAGTAAGATTATTGGACTAGAGGCCTGTTAGTACGTAATGGGTTTAATCTAACTAATGTCGTCCATTATAAATATAAGCTAACAACATCTTCTCGACTTATAACTGAATTTTAAGAGTAATCTTAATATTTTATAATTGATCTCAATCTCTTTTTTTATTATTAGTTGACTCTTTTTTATTTATTAATATCTTGACCAAAATAAGTTGCAATCAACTGACACCTAATATTTAATGTGTTCTTACATACTGAAATCATATGATAACTACAAACGTATCATCGTGATGTTGAAAAAGAGTGCATAGCATGCATATATTTCAAAAGGATTAACACACCGAAACAAAAATATATAACACGGAGAGGTTCAAATTCCCTTGGAACAGATAGAGATAGAGACCAAGTTGGATCAAACTTCTCATATATTAACAGACAGATCAGCCGGTGTGTGGCATCGGGTGGAATCTTGTAGCAGACTGAAGAGTTTTACTTTTTTGGCAGAGTGAAGTGACTTGCAGTGGGGCCTTGGCCTTGGCCTATGAGGAAACATTCTAGCACAAGTGGGATGACAAAAAATTTGGGAGGTGATAGGCCTGGGTTGGCATTTACTAGTCTAGTCTAGTGCACCATCACCCGAGATTCAAACATGTCAATCCAATCCAACCCAAATCAACCATTACCCCCACCACCCCACTTGAGTGAGTGGGTGGACTCGGTCCCATTCTTGGTAATGAGTTGGATGCTGACCTGGTACCTAAACCTTCCATTTTAATTTTGTTTGCATGTAGACATTCAATGCAGCCATGACATCATTTGACACGTATAAAATTAGTGAATCTTATTGATCTAATGTGATAATTCTCTTTGTATCAATTGCATTCGGAAAGAAATCCTGCAGGATTCCATCGTATTTATCCATTAATGGACCATTTACTCTCTCTCTCTCTCTTTATCTCTCTCTCTCTCTCTCTCTCTCTCTCTCTCTCTTTATTTTTGGTTATATGAGGAGCTCAAACTGGATTTGCATCCTCCCTCATAATTTGATGTTGTAAAATCATACCTTTGTTCTGCAGTGACCACAGCCAGACAGCCAAAACAAAAATAAAAACTCAAAAAAATAAAAAACTTTTTCTTTGGGTCNGCAGTGACCACAGCCAGACAGCCAAAACAAAAATAAAAACTCAAAAAAATAAAAAAAAATATTTTTTGGGCCNTATTTATTAATATCTTGACCAAAATAAGTTGCAATCAACTGACACCTAATATTTAATGTGTTCTTACATACTGAAATCATATGATAACTACAAACGTATCATCGTGATGTTGAAAAAGAGTGCATAGCATGCATATATTTCAAAAGGATTAACACACCGAAACAAAAATATATAACACGGAGAGGTTCAAATTCCCTTGGAACAGATAGAGATAGAGACCAAGTTGGATCAAACTTCTCATATATTAACAGACAGATCTCAGCCGGTGTGTGGCATCGGGTGGAATCTTGTAGCAGACCAGACGTCAAGAGTTTTACTTTTCTGGCAGAGTGAAGTGACTTGCAGTGGGGCCTTGGCCTTGGCCTATGAGGAAACATTCTAGCACAAGTGGGATGACAAAAAATTTGGGAGGTGATAGGCCTGGGTTGGCATTTACTAGTCTAGTCTAGTGCACCATCACCCGAGATTCAAACATGTCAATCCAATCCAACCCAAATCAACCATTACCCTCACCACCCCACTTGGGTGAGTGGGTGGACTCGGTCCCATTCTTGGTAATGAGTTGGATGCTGACCTGGTACCTAAACCTTCCATTTTAATTTTGTTTGCATGTAGACATTCAATGCAGCCATGACATCATTTGACACGTATAAAATTAGTGAATCTTATTGATCTAATGTGATAATTCTCTTTGTATCAATTGCATTCGGAAAGAAATCCTGCAGGATTCCATCGTATTTATCCATTAATGGACCATTTACTCTCTCTCTCTCTCTCTCTCTCTCTCTCTCTCTCTCTCTCTCTCTCTCCCTCTTTATTTTTGGTTATATGAGGAGCTCAAACTGGATTTGCATCCTCCCTCATAATTTGATGTTGTAAAATCATACCTTTGTTCTGCAGTGACCACAGCCAGACAGCCAAAACAAAAATAAAAACTCAAAAAAATAAAAAACTTTTTCTTTGGGTCAGAAGTCAGTAGTTGCCAGGTCATCAGCTACTAGGCTGACATGTCAGATCCTTAATGAATTCATAAGCATTCTATTGGATCCTCAAACGTACATGTGTGGCCCGGGGTGGGCGTGGGAGTGGATATGAGTGGGGACAAGATGGTGGGCGTGGGGGTGGGAGGTGGTTTAATTTGAAATACTATTTAGATTTAATTTAAAATTTAATCAGGAGATTTAATGGAATATAACTATTGGATTGTAATTAAATATTATTTAACAATAAAACTCACAATTAATTTAATAAATATATTAAATTAAATCTCTAATTAAACTCTCAAATTAGATCTGGTCCATAAAATTTGGTGTACGTGGTATAAGCTTATTATTAGGGTTTCAACCTACACCATTGAAACAACCACCTGGACCAAATCCATCATCAACCTACACCACTACATCTTAGATGTTAGGGTTTCAAAATCTGCTTGTAACCACCACCAACAAATTTCACCAGCAAAATCCACCCATTACCACTGGTTCCACCACCTAGGGTATTGATCATAGAGAGATAAAAGTGAGAGAGATGGAGATCACAAATCCTAACCACGTGATGGTGAAAATAGTCGGTTGTAGATACACTACTGGGTGTTGGCATCAATTGTTAAAGGGAGTGATACGTCTTTAGAGAGAGAAAGACGGTTGCTGAGGCTTTGATTCATTGTGAGAGAAAGAGACTGTGTGCGTGTGTGTATGAATTGGGGGTCAGTTTTTAGGGGAGGGGGCTTGGGGCTTGGATCTTGAGTTTTGGGTCTTGGATCTCGATAAATAGTTAACGTGAGGGTAAAATAGTCTTTTTGTTTGTGTCGTTAACCGTGTTCATTTTGTGGGGTCTTAACATAATTTTGAAAACGTGAGAGAGTGTTTGCATAAGAAAACTAAATGTCAGGGTATCTCAACTCAATTTATTATTATTATTATTTTCTGTAACAGATGGATTTGATAAAGGAGTTTAGATAAGGTTGACCAAGTTCCAATGTCCCGACAGCCTCCACGTGGTCTGACAACTCAATGTTCAGCCATGCTGCTTTGACCGCACGTGACATATCATGCACACGTGTCGACGAATCTCAAACAGCCAACAATAATAATGTAGGATCACGATCACGTATGGGGCTTAAACGCAGTTCTTCCCTGTTTTTGCATTTTTGACATGTTTCTTGATCCACATATTTATTAATTACATATTATATATTTATAATTTTTCTTCTTTCTATTTTTTTATTATTATAAAACATAAAAAATTAATCATTTCTAGTTTTTATTCTTTCTGATAGAACTTTTCTGAAATGCTTTATGATGAAGACACGTGTCCTCGGTATTACCAAAAACACTGTTGCTAAGATCAAGCATCATCGGCGCATAAAAGTCCTCGCCCCCGAGGTACCCTCATATAGGATCATGCATTCAGTATGTTTTACAACCGACACGTGGCCTCGGTCTGATATGGTACCTCGGTCGGCATACCTCCCTTGGTTCCGAGATGAGTCTTTCCTCGGTGCCGAGATGTACCCTGTCCTGGACGCTTCCTCTACTTCAGGATAAGCTATTGAGTACATGTCATTAGCCTAGNTTCCGAGATGAGCCTTTCCTCGGTGCCGAGAGGTACCCCGTCCTGGACGCTTCCTCTACTCCAGGATAAGCTATTGACGTACAGGTCATTAGCCTAGGCTAGTCTAGGCTATTCATCATGACCTCGTCTTACACAATTAGTGTCAGAACGTACAGGAGTGCAGGGTCCACAGCCAATGAGGGATGGACGCGTGGCATATGATATCACATCGAAGACAGAGAAACCGCATGCCGTTGCTGACACGCGACTTGGGAAAGCAAACTATTAATTACACCATTCCCTTGATGAGACCGCATTCAATGCGGTAAGGCTCGGAAATGAAAGGCAATAAATGCTCCTAATACAGAGCATTTATTGCATCCTCCCCGAGAGGNCACCATTCCTTTGATGAGACCGCATTCAATGCGGTAAGACTCGGAAATGAAAGGCAATAAATACTCCTAATACAGAGCATTTATTGCATCCTCCCCGAGAGGAGTACATTGTACCGTCGGCATCCCGATGACCCAGCATTGATTGCTCGGGACCCCGAGCAGTTAAGAAGAGAAGACATTCCTCATCAGAATCAGTGCGCACACTGCCTGTACCTAATGATCACCTACTGACTACACTGACAGCAATCATGAGCTTTTGAGGTATAAATACTCCTTGCAAAAGGCAAGACGGGTATGCAACAAAAAACTCTTTACTACAATACACACTCAGTGTTTTCTCCTTCCTCTCTCTCTCTCAAAGACTGACTAGATCGTCGGAGGGGATACGCCGGAAAACACTCCGGCGCCCTTCTAACTTGTTCTTCTTTGTTCCAGGAACCTCTTTCAGCCTTACTGGATCGTTCTTCCCTTCCTAGGGTCTTTCCCGTTGCCGTTCCAGGTTACCACCGGACCTCGCAGGCTGTTCCAAGCAGCGTGGTTGGTCACTCAACTGGCTCACTCGAGTTCACCAAGGGAGAGATCTGNCCCAGGGTCTCCCATTGCCGTTCCAGGTTACCACCGGACCTCGCAGGCTGTTCCAAGCAGCGTGTTTGGTCACTCAACCGGCTCACTCGAGTTCACCAAGGGAGAGATCTGTTCTCGTTTTTTATATTGTGCAGGATCTTGCACGCACAATCTGGCGCCGTCTGTGGGAAACGACTGGTTTTCCTANGCCGGTTGAGTGACCAAACACGCTGCTTGGAACAGCCTGCGAGGTCCGGTAGTAACCTGGAACGGCAATGGGAGACCCTGGGAACGGAAGAACGATCTAGTAAGGCTGAAATAGGTTCCTGGAACAAAGAAGAATAAGTTAGAAGGGCGCCGTCTGTGGGAAACGACTGGTTTTCCTAGTTTTTTCTCTATAAAGAACAGTGACCATGGTGAACACTCGACAGAAAGGGAAAGGACCCCACCAAGGGAGTCTCGAGTTACAAGCTCCCTGTCATCACGGAGGAAGGGATCACACCAATACGAATAAAAGTGCCTCTACTCAGTCAAGAGGGGTTACCCCTCAAACCAGTATGGGAATCAGGTCAGGGGGATCAGCCCCCTTGGCTCGTCAGCTGGCGGAGATGACTGAAGAAAAATTCGGCGATAGATTACGTCAGCTGGAAAAGGACAATGTAAACGTCCTAAGCCGGCTCGACGAGTTTGCCGCCTCTGGCGGAGGGTCGAGGGATTCATTCTTTTCCCGCGGGCTTCCCGCCCGGGAGGCGGAAACGAAGGATCTAAGAAATCACCTAAATAATAAAGCAGAAAGCTCTAGGGCCCCAAAGCGACCCAGAGCCAGCGAGCATCACCATGACAACCATCCAAGGAAAGCAAGGCCATTGGCCCTGAACGACCTCCGGCGAGGTTTGTCTAGATGGAGGAAGGGAGATGAATCCGAGGAGGACTCGATCCAATCCACCCGACGCCCAAGAAATGAGGGGCTTACCGATGAACTCAAGGACTTCAGAAGGCGTCCCGTCAGGGAAGAAATTGACCTCAGAGCCCGGTTAGACTCCAGGAGAGAGGGTAAGGCTGTCCAGGATGAGGCCGAGGACGAAGTCATACAAACACCCTTTACGAGGGAGATCAGTGAGATGGAGTTCTCAAGAAAGTTTGTCGTGCCGCGGTTCAAAACTTATGACGGGTGGTCCGATCCCGAAGCCCATGTCAGGCAATACAAGCAAATGATGTCCCTCTATCATTCGGACCAACGGTTTCTTTGCCGAGTGTTTCCTATGAGCTTGGGGGACTCTGCGATGAAGTGGTTCGAGGCGCTTCCCCCCAACAGTATTGGGTCCTGGAAGGAATTGACTAAGCAGTTCCTGGCTCGATTCATTACGGGGAGTAAGCGCCCCAAAGACATTGGATCATTGCTGACCCTCAGACGGAGGGAATCCGAGACTCTTCGCCAGTACGCCATCCGATACTGGGAAGAGGTTAATGAGGTAGAAGGCTGCTCGGAGGTCATGGCAGCAGCATCGTTCCGGCTCGGCTTGGCAAGGGACACGGACCTGTACCGATCCCTGACCAAGAAGACTCCCTCGGATATGGGGGAACTAATGGCCCGGATAAACAAATACTCGAGGGTTGAGGACGAGATGGGAAGCAGCAAAGGCCGAGCCCTCCAATCTAAGAGAAAAGAGAAGGAGCGGGAAGATATTCCCCGAAAGGGATTGCTACCCCCTCCAGGGGGTCCGTCCAAAGGAATTCACACTGTGTTCAAGGAACCCATCTTCAAGCTGCTCCATAAAATCAAGCACGAGCCGTTCTTCAAATGGCCGCCCAGGATGCAGAGCGACCCCTCCACCCGTGATCAAAAGGTTAGGTGTTCTTATCGCCGGAATTTCGGGCATCGCACCAAAAGCTGCAGGCTGTTCAAATCGTTCTTGGAAAGCTTGGTCCGAGACGGACATTTGAAAGAGTACATAGAGCCCAGGCCAGAAGAGAGACGAGCCCTTG
>CAUOFW020004081.1:307686-321866 GCA_963454935.2 Ilex paraguariensis
AAGGCCCTGGGGACAGAGTTCAAGGACTCCTGTCCCCGAAGCATATACAGGAGCAAGCCTCCTGAAAGGGCGAGGCCCTGGGGACAGAGTTCAAGGACTCCTGTCCCCGAAGCAAACACAGGAGCAAGCCTCCTGCAAGGGTAAGGCCCTGGGGACAGAGTTCAAGGACTCCTGTCCCCGAAGCAAACACAGGAGCAAGCCTCCTGGAAGGGTAAGGCCCTGGGGACAGAGTTCAAGGACTCCTCTCCCCGAAGCAAACACAAGAGCAAGCCTCCTGCAAGGGCAAGGCCCTGGGGACAGAGTTCAAGGACTCCTGTCCCCGAAGCAAATACAGGAGCAAGCCTCCTGCAAGGGTAAGGCCCTGGGGACAGAGTTCAAGGACTCCTCTCCCCGAAGCAAACACAAGAGCAAGCCTCTTGAATGGGCGAGCAGCCCCGAAGACAGTTCCAAAAAAAAAAAAAAAACACTACTGTGCGCAACAAAGAAAAAAATACTCATGATTTATTTCAAGAGGAAGGGACTTTGCGTCCCCAAAGGCTACAAAAGAAAATAAAAGGGGTACAATCAAAAAGAAAAAGAGGCTATCATCTGGCTCCAGGCATCTCCAGAACATCAGCCGAGGGCGAGTCAGCAAAAAATGGTTGAGAAGTTCTGGAGCAGGCAGGAGAGGTACTTCGGCAATAGGGAGACCTTGGGCAACTTGAGAATCAGGAGCATGGTCCGGCGGGGCGTCCTCGGACAAATTTATTATCACTGCCTCGGGGGGATCCGCCGAGACTTGCACCGGCGTTGGGACCTCCTCATCGGCAGCAATCTCTGCTTCGGCCCGTGCCATCTCTGTCGAAGGCACGTACTTGTGCATTTGGAAGAGCGGGGAGTCTGACGG
Organism: Ilex paraguariensis; assembly: GCA_963454935.2. NCBI lineage: Eukaryota > Viridiplantae > Streptophyta > Magnoliopsida > Aquifoliales > Aquifoliaceae > Ilex > Ilex paraguariensis. Next base: position 308,573 of record CAUOFW020004081.1, read on the forward strand.
GATTCCAGCAGACTGGAGCGCCTCGTCCCACCCTTTCTTGAAGAACTCCTTGTTGTTTTCCTCAAGAGCAGGGAGCACGTTATCGGCGAACTCTTCCCGAAGTTGCTCCTCCGATTTTCTATTTTGTGCCTCGGCTCTGATCCTGTCCAGCTCTTGGGTGAGAGCCAGGCAGCTTTTCTTTGAGCCTACCGCCCTCTCCTCCGCAGCAGAAAGCCGCCGCGTCTGCTCGGTTATCCTCCCCTCAGCATCGGCAAGGGCAGCACTTAGCTTTTCAGCGCCAACCTTAGCCGACTCGGCATCCTTGAGGAGTTGCTCGATTTGAGCAGCCTGCCCCGCCAGGGTAGAGTCCCTGGCAGCTACATCCTCCATTGCTCAGGCGAGGGCCCCCTCCGCCTCCTCCTTCTGCTCTCGGGCCTTCTGGAGGTCCATCCTAGACCCGTGGTACCGGGCAGCTATTACGGATATCTGCTGGGTAGCCTGCAAAGGAGGGAAAAAGGTGTCACAAAAATGGAAAGCAAGAGAGAAGAAACCAAAGCAGAAATGAACTTACCACCAGGGAATTCTGGATGATGGAACGGAACAACACGTTCGTTGAACGCCCCCTGTGAGCCGCCATGTTAGCCTCGAAATGCAGTGTCTCACTCACTGCATTGACGACATGAGGATCCATCAAAATGGAATCATCGACCCTGATCACTCGGTTCATGTGATCAGTGGCTCGGGGATTCCACTCCGCGGCTTCCACTGTCGGCGGAAGGGAAGGGGGAGTCTGCTGCTGCTGTTGTTGCTGTTGTCGTGGCTGTTGCTGCTGCTGCTGTTGTGGAGGAGCAGGGGGTAACCCACGGCCTCTCCCGCTTTGCTGCTGAGCGGAAGGTGCCCTAGATCCCCGGTCGAGGCCATCGTGCCGATGTTTGACCCTTCTCTCCTCCTCTACCTAAGGATCCCGGTCACGCACTTGACCCCGGCTGAGAACTCTTGAGGATGGGATGGAACTGGTCCCTGCGGAGGGGGTGCCACCGGTCGATCCTCGACCCCTCCCGGCTGCAAGGGCTTGCCTCTGCCTCAGGAAACCCAGATCAATGCGAGGGGTGCTGGACATCGCTACCTCGAGGGCGTCCTCGGCGTCTAAAGATTGTAGGACTTGGAAGTCTGGCCACAAGTCTCCTCCCGAAGTCCCCACCTCGGCGTCCGAAGGAACAACGTCCTCTCTGACCCCGAGCTCTTCAGCAACTCCCTCTACCTCTGCCTCCGAAGCCCGATCCGGGTCTTCCTCCAAGTTTTCCTCAACCTCTAGCCTCGCCGCCTGATCGAAGAGTTCAGACCACCGCGAAGGCTCAAAAGGCTGAGGAAGCTGTGAAAATTTCTTATACCCGGGGGTATAATTCAGCAGGATGTGAGCAGCACGGCCAAACCCGTTGTCACCCGTGAATCTCCAAACCGTGATTAGGTCGGCAAAGTTCACCAGCGACCGAGGGGGAGGAGCTGTTTCCCGAGCAGGAATATCTGCACAAACAAAATAGTCATGAACATGGGAAGTCTGGAGAAAGAAATAATAAACCCAAAGGAACCGACGTACTTGTCGTTCTCCATTCCAGAGGGCATAACAAGTCATTATACTCGGGACCAACACCTCTCTGCCAAGATCCCTTGAAGATAAGAATATCATCCTTGTACCCCTTGTCCGAGTCGGGAAGATGAGTTACAAGGTACATGGAGGGGTCCCTGGCTTTGAGGTAGAAGTGTTGGTGAGGCATGACTCTCAGGAGGGAATAACAAAAAAGGAGATCGTTGAGCCCAATATTTACCCCGAGGCGCCTATTGAGCTCTAAGACCCCCATAATTATTCGGAAAACATTAAGGCAACATTGCCCGGGGAAGAGGCGAAAGTGAGAAAGGAACTGAAGAAGTAAGGGGGGTTAAAGAAACCTAATTCCTCCCTCTATTATGGCCTTGGTATAAAAGGGCATGGCATCCTCGGCCCCGAGGGTAGAAGAGTGCACCACAGGGTCATAATCCTCTACGTCTACGCACGGGGGAATGCCGTACTTAACCTTAAACCTTTCAATCTGCTCACCACCCTTTACTTTATATTTTCCCGNGTTGTGATTCAAGAGACTCTTCTCTTCTACATTTCTGAAATCTATCAGACTTTGCATATATATATATATATATATATATATATATATATATGCATGTGATGTGTATCAATCAGAATAACGGTCAGATTAATTAAGAAAAAGTAGTATGTTANCTTTCAATCTGCTCACCACCCTTTACTTTATATTTTCCCGACCCTGAAGGACCAGCCTGAGGATTCTCGGGAGCAGGGCGACGACGAGGCATCTCTAAAAGAGTAAGAAAGAAGAGGGTATTTGTTCTTGAAAATCCCTGAGGAAGTTTCCCCGAGAGNTCTAAAACCATCACATAATTAGACTTTGGATGTGTAATCCTCGCACTTATCACATTACTTTGAGCAATTATAAATGTTATGATCAACTCAATCCAACATCCATCTCACTCATGTATAACAACAACTCCACTCGATGAAATGTTAAAGGTAAACCTTGCCCTAAAATGTCACTTGCACCTTGTAAGGCTCAACAACTTGATAAAAATAATAATCATGTCTGAAAAGTTTAGAATTTCAGATGCCAAAAANTAATTACACCATTCCTTTGATGAGACCGCATTCAATGCGGTAAGGCTCGGAAATGAAAGGCAATAAATGCTCCTAATACAGAGCATTTATTGCATCTTTCTCNCTTTAAGATTTTAAGGAAGAATGGGCAGTCGACGATGGAAGAAGAAACAAAACTCCAGCGAAGATTCANCTCCCTCCCTCCCTCTCGTATACTTTAAATGTACTTTACTTCCCTGCGTTTTATAAACTGATACATAACTCTCACATATTTAATGTACTAAACTATAAAATTACATTTTCTGTCTAATTTAACCGACCGTGCTCCTCATGCTCTAGAAGTGAGAGTTTGCCTNACGATGGAAGAAGAAACAAAACTCCGGCGAAGATTCAAGAAGAGGCTCTCTTGAGGAAGTTCGGAATGACAAAACAAGGAAAACGGAAGAGGAGCCCCCTTTATATAGAGGTAATTTTCATCATTGGGAGCGAAAAACGAAATGNTTGCCTTAAAAACATATTTTTAAATGGCCAAACTACCATCCCAGCTGACCCAAAAACAAAACTCATCACTTGCACCCAATCTCTCTCTCTCTCTCACTCGCCTAAAAAAAATTTCGTCACCTGCTATCTCTCTATCCCTTCGTTGATCTCTCTCAATCACCCCCCTTTTCTCCAGCGACCCACACATACTTNTGATGGGACTTTTCTGAAATGCTCCATGATGAAGACACGTGTCCTCGGTATTACCAAAAATACTGTTGCTAAGATCAAGCACCATCGGCGCATAAAAGTCCTCGCCCCCGAGGTACCCTCATATAGGATCATGCATTAANCTCTCTCTCTCTCTCTCACTCGCCTAAAAAAAATTTCGTCACCTGCTATCTCTCTATCCCTTCGTTGATCTCTCTCAATCACCCCCCTTTTCTCCAGCGACCCACACATACTTACACATACACAGAGTAGGCAGCACATTCTGGCGACCCACACACAGAGCACACACACACACACACATCTTCCACTGCAACTGACCAAAGTCCAATAAAAACCCACCAAATATTTGAACTCGACCATCTTTGTAGTCTCGGATTAATGGAGGAACAGTGGTGAAGGTGCAATAATGGTGCAGAGAAGGCCTTGGCGTTGATGATGATGTTCTGATTTTGATTTTTCAAATTTTAACGAAAACCCACGAAATCTAATTTCACTGATAGATTTTGACCTCAGAATTTGATTTGAAATGTTTTCCTTTAACTTTGATTTGAAATTTTTTGCCTTCATTTTGGATAATTTTTCTTTGTTTCTACGTGTGTTTGTGTCTGCGTGTGTGCTATGTGTGTGGATCGCCAGAGTGACGTGGAGTGAGTCTAGTATGGTGGTGGAGATAGTTCGCCGGAGTTGTGTTGGGATTTGTCCTCCACAGTTGTTTGCCGGAGTTGGGTTCGATTATCACTTAATTGTTTTGATTTTGGGTTTCAAGCAAGAATGGCGTTGGGAGGAAGAAAAAGGCGATAAGGGTATAGAGGTCATTTAGAAGGAGGAGATGAAGATAAGGTCATTTTAATTTTTTTGTTAACGGAGTTAGTATTGCGGCTTACTCCACTAAACGTGTGAAGGTTGCGTGGAAGTTTCTAGATTGCAAGGAGGTAAAGTGCCCTACAGGGGTAAAGTGGAGTTTGCTCTATTTTATTCTGGTTTTAATAGTGACACATGTTTCTCACGTGAGGGAAAACCAGCTCTCTTGACTTTTGACACATGATGACACGGGTCGAAGACACCACTAAATAATTTTAAAAACTTCAACTGCTATATTAAAAAAAAATTAAAAGTTTAAGGACCATTATAAAGCATTTACCATCTATGCTTCTTCAATACTGGCACAAAGCAGCTCTAATTGTTAATCATGTTTTAAAGCCATTGAAAAATGGTATTTGATGATATCAAAAATTATCTAAAGTTAAGTTCAGTTCGGAAGCAGCTCAGGTCTTCCAACTCGGACCTCTTTGCTCAAACCTTCCAATTCAGGTCTTCCACTTTAGGTCTTCTAGATCGGACCCCTTAGAAAGTCATGTCACGCTTAGGGAATATAGTCTCAAACGGTCAAAGATTTTCGGCACTTTAGTTGTAACAACCCTAGAAGATCAAGTTGATTACACAATAATCCATACTGTTACGCAAGGATCACAATGGCTACCCAGGGATCACGCTGATTACGCGAAGCTCCTACACACTATAAATAAGGACCGATTCCTTGCTTTGGGAGGGATTTGAATATTTGTGAATAAACTCTATGTAGCCTTGTAATATTCTTCTCCAAATAATAAAAAAAATCCTAGGAGAAAGAAACTTCATTAGAGTATACTAGCCAAACTTTCAAGCAGGTGAACCACTGTAAATCTCATGTCTATCGATTTCAATTGATGGTTGTTATCTTTGTGATTGGTTATTCACCACTACAAACCTAGTAGCTCAGACTGGATGTCCCATTGAATCTCCATTATCATCTCTAATAGATCTTTAATTCATTTCCTCCTTTTTAGCCCCCAACTCTTCTATACAACCGCATAAATTACATCATTAGTATTCATGTTACTATATAATAAATTATGGTGTATGTCAATCAGGAAGTGTGAATTGGGAGAGCCCTTAGAGCTCTGTGTCAGGTGTATGAGTTGTGTGTATGTGAACAAGAGAACGAAAAATAAGAACACTAGGAAATAAGTGGTTGACCAAGTTGAAATGCTAGTTCATTTTAATGGAGGTACTTGCTCCTCTATTTTCGTATTACGTGAGGTAGAAGAAGAGAATTACAATAAAGACTCTTAATGGCCCATTGCATAGGCAAGGCATTAGCTTGGCAATTTATACATAAGGGTGGTGGGGTCCTCGAGCCATGATTATGTGGTCCCCTAGTCTGCTAAAATATTTGGAGAGAAAAATGTAATTTAGACTTAACTTAAATGACTTAATTTGGGTACTTAATTCAATGCAATATTGGATTGAAGGTGGGTTCTACGTAACATCAAAATTCATAATTAATCTAATAACTGTATTGAATTAGATCATTGATTAAGTAATTAAATTAAATTTCTATAATATTACTCTTTAAGAGAATATTTAGCCATTAAAGATCTTCTCCCTAAATATGATGTGACATTCGAAAAGCTATAACCTGACATTCTAGAGAGGTGGTGGCTTCTTGCCTAAACTAGGGTTTGGTAGTGTAACTCCTATTCTGTTCTTCTTCCAATGCTTGCTAAGGCGCTTTGGTGATTATTGAACCCTGATGGTTTTGGTTAGTTAACCTTCAATTATGTTTGTCAATTTTTTCATTGCTTTGTGGACTTGTTTGCATTGCAAATTTTTTCTTGGTATCATCAATAACAAACTTGTTATGGATATTTTATATTACGTTCTTTTGAGCGTATGTCAAACTATCATCATCCCTCACAATCTGAAAAAGCATGGAACAAGCATCCTTCTCGCCAAAGAAATTAAAGTATTTTAGTTGCCTAACATTTCTGAATAAAGCACTATTCTTTTTTATGGTATTATTGCAGCGAGATTGTTGTTTATTGATAAATTATGCAAAAAGAAATCAGTTTATACATGCTTTTGGTGTTATTTTTCGAGTGTCATACAACTACAAGAGCGTTGTCACGAAGATTTCATTAGAGTCAACATATTTGTATTAGATATAATACTCGTCGGATATTCGAAGATACATATTGAATAAACGCTAAACATATATAATAATAAATAAAATATATGTATATTTCGCAAACATTTCTATATGCTGAGAAGTGTTTATAATTTTTAGTTTTAATATTTATCCCTTCTTTTAATTTGACATGCAAAGCAATATATCACAAAAAATTCATATCACTTCAAAGACACATGAATATTTTTCAAGTATTATCAGATATTACATGTTCAAAAAGTATCAATGAGTTGATTACATTATAATGTCAACAACAAATACTTCTAATCAAGTCGTTGCAAAATAATACAAATATAAAATATATATTTTTTTATAAATATATCCTAGCTATATCCATATTTTATTTTTTAGAGTTTTACCGTACCTCTATATCTATATTATATTGTATTCATATTATGTGTCTGTATTCCTGATTCCCAAGTTGGTATGAGTAATATTATGCTTCCCAAGTTTTTTATTCCAAGTAATTTAGTATAATTTTTAGGTATTTTTACACTTTGTATTTCAAAAGATATCTCGATTGTCACTTTGTATCCAAAAAATTATGTTTTCTACATTGTACCTTGAATTTCATAAATTAGATTCAATGTGGCCCTCAGACAACATCCATTTCAGATTCCGTTAATATTGATGTACATGTCACTCAAGAATATGAATGATAAGTTTACATTTTTATCTAAAAGCAATACCCGTGAATGGTAAATGTATCAATTTTTAATAGAATTCAAAGCGGACGTTAATCCAAAGGTCATATTAAAATCAATTTACGATATTTATGGTGTAATATAAAAAAAAATAATTTTTTAATGTGTAAAGTGGGAATCGAGACATTTTTCAAGATGTAAAATATAAAAAACCTTAATCTTTAATATTAAATATTAATGAGTATCAGATAGCGAAAATTATGTGGGATCATTTGTGTATTTCCCTGCTTTAAGTGCACGCTTTTTTCCACTGTTGCTTCCTCGTAATTACAAACCAAGATGTTTTCACTTCCTTTCCATTATTCAAGCGCGTGGAGTTGTGTTTGTCACAGAACTTGATAGATTCCTATATTTTCTTGTCGTTTCTTTTCCTTTTCTTTTTGCCCTTCATCCATATCTGAGCAGTTGGACTTGTTTGGGGAATGTTTCTTCCCTCTCCATCATAAGCGGCTAAGTGCATCTTCTTTCTCCCTTCTCTTCGTAGCGAGCAGTTCTGGTCTTAATAGTTTCTATCTTCTTCTTGAATCCAAGGACCCGATTCCAATAAGCTGAAATTAATCTGCCTGAAACTCATGTTGTATTTTAAAGTATTGTTTTTTGGTCTCATATTTTTGATTTTTATTCATTTTGGCATGAATTAAAGAATTAAGAAAGAAAAATAGAAACAACAAAAAAAATTTCTCTCAAAGAAAGCAGTTTCTGTTTTCAGGTTTGTTTTGTGTGTGTGTGTGTGTGTGTGTGTGTATATATATCTGTATCCAACTTCGTTTGACTGCTTAGTACTAAAGTGATCGAGCTTTGAGCGTTCTTGTTTGAGCAGGTGGAAAATAAATAAGTAACCAATTAGTGTCCAATCAACTGCAGGATTCTGGTCATTTAACTTACCGCAGGTAGAACCACATTTGGGTGGGTAAAGAAAAAAGTGTGTGAAGGGTAGATAGTGTAAAAGCAGTTTAGTTGGGTGATTACTCTGTTGATCGTGTGGTATCACTTCTTTATATTGAATTATACCTGCTGAGAAAACTTTATTATGTGTGCTCGCAAAAGAGAAGATCATTATCAGATCATCAAGAGTGAGAGTGCGAGTGAGAGAAGAAGGAAATAGAGAAATTAATAAGCTGGCAAACAAGTGGTGGGAGAGTGTAGGTGTGGCGATGGCGGGGGGTTATGAACCAGGCCCAGGTTCTCGCTACGTTCACCAGCTCCTCACGCCCGATCTTCACTTGCGAAGCCCATCATCCCTTTCCCAAAACCAGACGACAATAATCCAACCCTCCTCTGATTCCAAAGACTCTCCCGACAGAGATCATCAGAAGGTTGACCTCGACGCCACCGCCACCACCACCTCTACCTCTACCCGCCGCCCAAGAGGCCGTCCTCCTGGATCCAAAAACAAGCCCAAGCCTCCAATAATTGTCACAAGAGACAGTCCAAATTCCCTTCGATCTCACGTACTTGAAGTCTCAGCTGGTGCCGATGTTATGGAAAGCGTTTCAAATTATGCCAGGCGAAGGGGGAGAGCAGTATGTGTTCTCAGCGGCACTGGCACCGTCGCAAACGTCAGGATTCGTCAGCCTGCAGCTCCAACTGAAAGTGTTGTCACACTCCATGGCCGATTTGAGATACTTTCAATTTCGGGGACAGTGCTTCCACCGCCAGCGCCACCCGGTGCCGGTGGTCTGTCCATATTTTTAGCCGGTGGACAAGGACAGGTAGTTGGAGGGAGTGTGATGGGTCCGCTGGTGGCTTCAGGTCCGGTGGTTTTGATGGCCGCATCGTTTGCAAATGCTGTGTTTGAACGATTACCGTTGGAGGAGGAGGGTGTTGTGCAAGTCCAGTCTGCTGCATCACAGTCGTCAGGCGTGACAGGTGGTGGGCAAGTGGCTGATGGTGGCGGCAATAATGGTGCTTCTTTGTTTAATGTGGGGGTGGGAGGGAGCGTGCCTAATTTTCCTTTTTCATCTGATTTGTTTGGATGGGGAGGGAGTGGTGCGACTGCGAGGCCTCCATTTTAGGAGTTATGAATAGTGACAAAATGAGAGGGACATGTTGTTGTCTTGGTTTCATGGGTGTGTCTCAGTTTTAAATTGGTAATGGAGGACAGGAGGAGGCAGGCATAAGATAAGACGATATGTCAAAGCAAGATTTCTTGTTATCAATTACGGTAGTATTAGGTATAAGAAATAGTAATACTCTTTGTGGAAGGAAAAGAAATCAGTCTGGTCTTCTCAACATTTATTTGGAGGACAAGAAAGATTTTTGTTGAAGCTGAAGTCGTAACCTTATAATCAGTGGCCTGGCTTTCCTATTGAAAGGGAGGAGTTTTAAACCTTGTGTGGAGCAGAAAAATTATTGGAAGACTTCCGGAGGTCAGTATACATGTAGGTTCAATACTTCACTTCTTCTTGTTTATATTAAGTACTGTCTCGTCTGGACCTGTCTAATATTTTTTCGTCTCTTCAACTTAGTTGATTGTAATCTGAAAAAGATAATGATGTGCATAGAAACAGAGAAGTTTTCTGTGTATCCAACTGATCTCTTATGCAACATCCATCCTCCTATCCTATCTATGCATCATATATAATAACATATAAATATGATCCCCAGAATTTGAATGGATGAAATATTTAATTAGGACATGATCATGCTCTCAACTAGCAGCTACCTAGATTATTCCTGAACTAGGAAAGTAACGTTTCTTTCTTATATATGTTTATGCTAAAATTTATGTATGTAAATAATTCTTGTACATATATACCACCCTGTTCAAATTAAACTGCGGATATCTATCTTTCTTGGCTGTGTGGGCGGTTGATTTGTGTCCCTTAACTTCATTTTCTGCCCAGCCTAAAATAGAAAAAGTCACGGCACGGTGAAGAGCCTGGGAGCAGGCCTGTTTATCTCTCCAGGCAAAAGAAAACCCTATCTGTTCTATTCTAGCCTCAACTTGTCAGAACCAAACAAAGATCTTTCTTTCTGTCAATTCTCTTGGCCTCCAGTCCAAATTGCTGAAACAATACCTTACAGAAACGGAAGCTAGAAAAAGAAAGGTACTAGATCTAGATCTGATTGTTAGTTGGTTACAAGCAAGATATTAAATAAATAAATAGCAGTTGAACTGAATGAACTGACACAAAAGACGCATAACAAAATTAAAAATGTCCGTCCCACTCTCACCTTGCCAGATATCTACATACATCTATCTGTCTCATACTAATTTAGATTTACGATAAATGGATTCTAACCTATAAACAATTTCTTCTAACTAAAATATAGGTAACAAAAATAAATGAGTAATGCTATTTCCCCATAAAAGGGCAAAAACAAACACTTGAATAGTACCAGAAACTTGGAACTGCGTGACTTTGAAACTTGAAAAAGAAAGAAAGCAATTCTCCTTGGAACTTTTGTTTGTTTCTTTGTTTGACCTATATAGATATATATATGTATATAGGTCAAAGAAAGTATATCCATTTATCCCTATCTGGTAACTAGAACTGGTGTTTTGCTTTACTTATTCGTGGTTAGTACCAATACCGCATGCATTAATTATGTGATTAATTACTGGCATTCTATTAATTACTATGCGCCGTTTTTGTTGGATAGTCAATTAGCGAGATCACTTCTCAATAACAATTCGCATAGATTTTCCTTTAGTAAATGGAAACCACCAGTCATATGCATGCACTTATATAGTAGAGTGACAAAGCTTAGCCCAAAACAGTCATATACATGTACATAGTGTAACAAACCTTATTTCTTTGCTTGTTTTCCTTCTTGTTTGTTTAAATATTCATAGATGACAGTATGCACATATCTACATTAGACAAATACAACAACAACAAAAAAAAAAAAGAAGAAGAAGAAGAAGCAGAGAGAAACCATATATAGCAGCAAACCTTCACCTTTCCTTCAAATGGATAGAAAGGAAGTCCACATCTACTGGTTATAACAGTTCCTTTCCAATGGAAACCATCTCAATCATCTCGCCCATCTTTAACATAGTTTCAACGTAACAAACAGACTATTTAAATTGGGTGGGTCTTATATAAACATAGGTTGAATAGAAACCAAACCTAAGTTTTTGCTAAGCAAAATGATCACTGATATGCATGGTTGTGCTATGTAAAAGATTCTTTTTTTGCGACCATGAGATCATGCAGTAGGGTGCTGTCTATATATTTTACCAAAAATTGTGCATAGACAGTTTAAACTACAATGTCCAAATATAAGTGACTGCATTTTCTTGTATCCAAGCACCTCTTTAGTCTACCCACTAAAGTTACACATCTTAAGTAGTGCTTGATGCTCTTTCATGTAATAAAACGTATTCTTGATGGAAACAGCTCAAAATCTCTAGCAATATCTTTCTCACTGTGTGTGACCAACTTGCTAGAAAATCATCATTCACCCTATTACGTAGTTTAGTAGTGATAATTGTCATAGTTGAAAATACCCATTTTGTTGTCATTGTTAGGCCTAAAAAATCTTTAAATATGAGATTGATAAGAGGATAAACTACATCTCTGGCAATGTCTTTCTCTACTCTACTTGTGCGATAAGGTAACTTGCAAGAAGATCATCCTTCATCATATTAAGTACTTTAGTCGTGACAATTGTCATAGTTGAAAATACGCATTCTGCTGTCACTATTAAAACTAATAAATCTTTAAAATACGATATTGATAAGAGGATAAACTGTTGTATTTCTTGTTTTCATCGGCACTTGGCACATAAATTGTTAACTTTTGAAAGTCAAGATGTTTAAGAATAACAAGTTCGTCATTTTACCGTTAGAATTTCAAATGTAATTTAGGGACTTAATGATGTGACTTCAATGTAACTATTGGATTAGTTGTAAGTTTCGATGTTAAATGGAGATCACAACTAATTCAATGATTATATTGAATTAAGTCTTTAAATTAGGTCTAAATAGCATTTTCCTTTCTTGTTTTGTGTCCATGGGATAAAACTTATTTGTAAGCTTGCATATATCTTCAATCTTGAATGATGTATAACCATCTCTTTGATCTAAAGCTAAGCTAAAAATGAGCAAATCCATAACATCCTCCGTAAAGCTATTGTTCATTTCCTGCAAATGAGAAGCAACAGGTAATATGTAGAAACATCAACCCGAAAATGATGCTCAATAATAATGTCATGTTTTTTGATATCTGTCTAGATTACATCTTTTAAATTTTTTACTTTATATTTTGTTTTTTTATGTGACTTAAACTTTTGTTTGAAGACTTAGTAATTCACTATTTGTTTATTATAATGTAGCAAATAGGAAGTGTTCTTTACTTTATTTTGAGCAATGATGCATGTGTCCTTAAAATTGTAAAAATTACCAGTGAGGACTTAATATTGGGCCATATATATATGGTTATAATTATATATGCTTGGCTAATCGATCATTTTATATGGGGGAGGCTTTATAATTATATATGCTTGACTTTTAGTTATATCTAATAATAATACATACATACATGCATGCATCTCAACTCAACAATTATTTTCCTAATTTATTAGTGGAACCTGGGAAGCCATCACCGTTGAAGTACCACCAAACATGAACTATCAATGCCCATGAATTTGGTTGTTCAATACAATAACCACCGTGCCACTGAATGAATGGAAACATTAGCAATCACAGCTCACAACTGGATGAAATCAGACGAGTACTGTTAATTCCATCGGGTTTTTAGTACCTACTCCAATAAAAGAATATTGTTGGGTTCTTAAAGATCAAATCCAAAAACTGTCCACATTGTTTGAGCTTGCGTTATAAGCATGTTGGTGGAGTCGCACAAGACATACCAAGTAGCAACGCCTGTCAGGTTGAGACACAGGTCACTGAATTGCTCCAAATTATCCACACTGATCAATTTGCACGCAACCAGTGCATGAAAAATATTTTAGGGTTAATTACAAAATGCCCTGTTCAAGTTTAGGTCATGTTGTAATTAATTCTCTTAGGTTTTAAGTTTAACAATTTTCCCATTGAAGTTTTTGCCGGAATAAATTGATTGACATTCATTTTCCTTTTTCGTTCTTCTCCAAGCAGTGAACCACGACAACTAATTGATCAACCGTGTGTGTATATATAAAAATTCTCTCCTCCCCCTCCCCCCCCCCTCCTCTCTCTCCTCTCAGATGGGTAGTGTAGGGTGGACTTCTTTTAGGGGAGTTTCATTGGGGGAGGGGGATACAGTTTGGTGTCTACTATTGTTT
>CAUOFW020004081.1:322068-342188 GCA_963454935.2 Ilex paraguariensis
GGGTCTCACCGGTGGAGGGAGGGAGTTTTTTTTAAACAAAAGGAGACGAGGATATTTTTGTAGTTTTGATTGACTTTCAAATCACATGGAATTTCCGTGAAAAATTTGTCATTGTTAATGGTTAATAACTAACGGTAAGAGTTAAATAAAAAATATTTGAACTTTAAGTAGATAAATTATTAAAATTAAAACTCAAAGTCGATTTATACTTGAAGGAGACATTTTATAATTAACCCGACATTTTACCCTCCCGGCCGCCCTTTTTTTTCCCTCATCCCCCCCCCCCCCAAAAAAAAAAAAAAACAACAAAAAAAAAACTTTCTTTTTAACCCCTNTTTTTTTTTTTCCCCCCTCCCCCCCCCCCCCAAAAAAAAAAAAAAGCACACAAATAAAGAATAAACCTAGTAAAAAAAAAAAAAAGAGAATGAAAACATAGAAAAAAAGCACGACACATCAATGGAGATCCCAGCAGCTCCTTAGATGTGAGTTTCATTACCCAGGTAACCGCGTGATTAGAACTCACAACTCATATATTCTAATCTCTTTTATTCTGCACAACCCTAACCGCCCAAGCAATATACAAAGACAAGACTGAGGAGTTTTTGTCAACAAAACATGAGAAGATGCTGCTCAAAGTTAAAAAATATTTGGAATCGTCAATACGTTTTCAATGCAATGATAACTGTCTGTCATTGTCTAAATTAACTGAAACAGGAACAGGAACAACTGACAAGCCTACATTAACTCCAAATATAGATCCATTTGTCCTACAACGTTAGCCATCAAAGCTATTGCTGCAGCCTAAAACCGAAAAAGCCTCCTCACTATCTAACTCAAATTTTGTCAGTGCAAATGACCTCTAAAACTAACGTGTAAATGCTGACATGCACAATAATAAAACAGCAAAGCTCAACATTAAGGACGTTACGTAGCTTCTGCTGATTCAGCAACGATGGTTTTGATGATCCAATCCCTACCAGGAACCATNCGTAGCTTCTGCTGATTCAGCAACGATGGTTTTGATGATCCAATCCCTACCAGGAATCATCTTNAGGACGTTACGTAGCTTCTGCTGATTCAGCAACGATGGTTTTGATGATCCAATCCCTACCAGGAACCATCTTTGCTCAACATCGGTTTCAATTTACATATTCGACTGCTCAAAAGGAACACGAACAAAGAGTCTTCCATGCAGGCTGACAACGGCAGATGTCTGAAGAGGATCAATTCTTCCAGGTAAGCTGACTACCTACAATTACATACCACGGTGCAATTGTGCTGATTCAAAACAATCTTCAAGAATATAAAAGAAAATTAAGCACTAAATAGTTTGCCAGATGATAACAATTGGGAACAAGGCAAGACAATATTTTTATTTGTCCTTACTCCATATCACCAGATATTCTGGCATAAATTGCAGGCTGTGAACAATGCTAAATATGTCACAGATTTCTTCCAGCTAACAATTACATGTCAGATATACCTTTTTAAAGGCACTGATACCCCATGGATTTTCAGGCTGCTCAGGTTGACCTGTAATAACCAGGCGTCCAGCTGGATCCGATTGAACACGTACCTGAGTACATCAAGAAACAGGCCATAAGTGCCACAGAGCGACTCATAAATCGAATCTCCACCATTAGGGCATTATATCACAGCAACTATCAACAAAATTCTTGCAGAGTCATATTACCCCAGCAAAAATATAATTGAATTCCACCACAATTGTGTTTCAAAGTTCTCCAGATGGAAAAAATAATGCAATAAAATTCTACCAATTAAGGGTGCATTTGGCAACATTTTCATTTTTATGTTTTTTTAACAAGAACTAGTTTTTTTTTTGTGATAAAAAATAAAAATATAAAATATATTTGGTAGTCATTTATATTTAAAAAATTGTGAAAACAAAAATAAAAAACCGGTTTGGTATTATACCCAAACCCCACCACCCAACCCCACTGACTATCAAAAACCACCACGGAAACCCGCCACCACAACCCCCAAAACCCAACCCCAACCCCGCCACCGAAGATCGGTGATCTGAACCCCTTCGCATGCTTCATGAGAGAGAGAGAAGATGAGGAGAGAGTTGCCTTTTTATATGGTGAGGGAAAATGATAGATTTTTTGTTGGTATTGAGGTTTGAAGTCCAGATCTCATTAATTGGTCTACTTCCTTTCGCCTGTTTTGTTTTTTGGATGTTTTCCATAAGGATCAACAAAAAAAAACCGAAAACATTAACCAAACATATTTTTATTTTCATTTGTCCCAAAAAATGAAAACAAAAACACGAGGTTATCAAACGGCACCTAAAACTGTAGAGCTATATGTGCGAGCACTAAAACTAAAACTAAAACATTACTTGCCAACGCCAAAAGATAATTGATATAAAGTTCACCTACTTAGGCCAATAGAGGTGAGGATATATATCCGTTAAAACATTGAACCAACTATAATAGTAAAAACAGCAGCAGCAGCAGCAAACCAGATGGCATTTACAGCTATACTGGGGGGCCTAGAAATAAAGAGCTTTAGCATAATGGCTTTTCTTGATAAAAGCACAAGTGCAATTAAGAAGCCAATATCGTCATTGCCTAATATAAAAACTTCAAAGCATATCCAGCACATCAATTAATGAAATTTTCTTTTCCTATCAAAGCATATCCGGTACGCGCACATCAGACAATATTTACTATTTACTAAATCATACGCACGGGTTCTGGGAAACATATCATATCCAAGTACAATTTTTATCCGTAACTGAGTGGGCTCCTAACTGCAATCACTGCTGACTGTAAATCCCTATTGCGAAGAGCACTTCTCCATAGCAATTGCTTTCTTTCTGATCTACTAGACTGGTTCTTTCCAAATGAGGCCCTTATTAAGTTATTTTATTAACTATGATGATACCTCAAAATAAATCTCAAATGCCAGCTCAGGAGGTCAGACTAGATGAACAGAACTCGGAAGAGTAGAGCTGGAGGTCCCTTTCAGATAAGCAAGGGCAATAACAACCAAGGCAACAGCTGGAAGATCACGAGAGCTTCCTAAAAGCGTTAGGAAGCTATAATCAAGGCACCGAATCTCAACCAACCAAGATCTTCTCCTAGAATTAAGGAAAATCCCGCGAAGTAAGGGCANTAGCACGGGAATGCTACATGGCATCCATGAGAAATAAGGAGGTTGAGAGCATCCAATTGAATGAGCTTGACATGAGAGATGAACTTGAGACTAGGCCAACACCATCAGAAGAGCTGGAACCTGTTCAAATCGATGAGGAGCCAGAGCATCTTGTTTACGTTGGATCCAAGTTGAGCAAGGAGATCAAGGATCTCCTCATCCAATTCCTGAAAAGAAACAAGGAAGTTTTTGCATGGAAACAAGAGGACATGAAAGAGATTGATCCTTTTGTCATCACTCACAAGCTCAACGTGAATCCAGCCTGTAAGCCCGTTAAGCAGAAGAGGAGGAGCTTCGCCCCGGAGCGTCAAAAAGCCATCAACGAAGAGGTCGGCAAGCTCCTTCACGCGAAAGCCATTCGAGAAGTGGATTACCCAGTCTGGCTAGCCAATGTAGTCCTAGTCATGAAGACAAATGGCAAATGGCGTCTTTGCATCGACTTTACAGACCTCAACCGCGCTTGCCCGAAAGATAATTTTCTTTTACCTCGAATAGATTTGATTGTAGACGCCACTGCGGGACATGAGCTTCTCAGCTTCATGGATGCCTTCTCTAGGTACAATCAGATCAGGATGGATCCCAGTGACCAAGAGAAGACCTCATTAATAACCGAGCAAGGGATGTACTGCTATCAAGTGATACCTTTCGGGTTAAAAAATGCAGGAGCCACTTACCAGCGCCTGGTAAATAAGATGTTTCAAAAACAGATTGGGACCTCCATAGAGGTCTATATTGACGACATGCTGGTCAAGTCACTAAAGGCAGAGCTCCACATTGGGCAACTAGCAGAGTCGTTTCAAGTCCTGAGAGAATACAAGATGAAGCTCAACCCTGCTAAGTGTGCCTTTGGGATGTTAGCAGGAAAATTTCTGGGATTCATAGTTAATAGCAGAGGGATAGAGGCTAACCCAGAGAAGGTAAAAGCAGTGTTGGATATGCAGCCTCCCTCCAATGCGAGGGAAATATAGCATTTAACCGGGAGAATAGCTGCCCTGAGTCGCTTCGTTTTCAGATCAAGCGACAAGTGTCAACCCTTCTTTCGAGTCTTAAAGAAAGCTTTCCAATGGGATGCTCGGTGTGAAGAAGCCTTCAAAGCATTGAAAGATTATTTGAGCTCTCCACCTGTCTTGGTAAGTCCGTTAGAAAGAGAAGTACTCACCATTTACCTAGCTGTCTCAGAATTCTCAACCAGCGCAGCGCTAGTAAGGGAGAAGGACAGAGCTCAGCAACCAGTTTACTACTGCAGCCAAGCTCTGAAGAGGGCAGAAGAAAGGTATCCTAAAATGAAAAAACTCGTTTTAGCCTTAGTGACAACTGCCAGGAGACTAAGACCCTACTTCTAGGCTCATACTATCGAAGTCCCAACAGATCAACCTATGAAACAGATGTTGCACAAGCCAGAATCATTGGGGAGACTGGTTAAATGGGTCGTTGAACTTAGCGAGTTTGACATCAGATNATACTATCGAAGTCCCAACAGATCGACCTATGAAACAGATGTTGCACAAGCCAGAATCTTCGGGGAGACTGGTTAAATGGGTCGTTGAACTTAGCGAGTTTGACATCAGATACAAGCCAAAAACAACCATTAAGGGGTAGATATTGGCAAATTTCATCACAGAATTCACGACTGGGATACCTACAGAGACAGCGCAGTTAGTACCTGACCTCCCCACGTGGAAACTTTCAGTAGATGGAGCTGCCAATGCTCAGGGCAGTGGAGCTGGTTTGATTCTGACCTCCCCCGACGAGATAGATGTTGAATACGCTCTTAGGTTTGGATTTAAAGCTTCAAACAACGAAGCAGAGTATGAGGCCATATAGCAGGGCTTAGCTTTGCACACTCGATGGAGGCAGAACAGCTTNTGGATTCAAAGCTTCAAACAATGAAGCCGAGTATGAGGCAGTCATAGCAGGGCTCAGCTTAGCTCATTCAATGGAAGCCAAGCAACTGGAGATCTGCAGCGACTCACAACTCGTGGTGAAACAGATAAAGGGAGCTTACGAGGCTAAGGGTGAAAAGATGGTCCTTTATCTTAGGAAGGTGCAAGAAGATCAAAAAAATTGTACAAGTAAAGATCAGACATGTCCCTAGAACTGAAAATTCGAGGGTAGACGTTTTGGCAAAGTTAGCAACAGTTTCTCAATAAAATCTGGACAGGTTGATCCCCCTAGAGCATCTGGCGTAACCATCTGTGTGTATTGAGAATGAAGAAGTTTTTCCTGTGCAGAGTCCATCAAGCTGGATGGACCCCATCGTGGAGTATCTCCAGAATGGGACGTTACCGGAAGTCAGGAAGGAAGCAGCAAAGCTGAGAACCAGGTCAGCTAGATTTTCCATTTTGCAGGGAAACTTGTACAGACGAGGTTTTTCAACGCCACTTCTCAAATGCGTGGGGAACGAGGACGCTGATTATATACTTAGGAAAATTCACGAAGGAGTCTGTGGCAATCACATCGGAGCTCGGGCTTTGGCAGGAAAGACATTAAGGCAGGAGTATTACTGGCCCACTTTGCTCAAGGACTCAACAGACCTGGTCAGAAAATGCAAAGCTTGCCAGATACATGCCAACATCCCTCACTGTCCACCGAAGTTCCTGACCTCAATGACAAGCCCTTGGCCATTCCAACAGTGGGGTCTAGATATACTAGGGCTTCTTCCCACTAGTGTAGGACAATGTAAGTTCGCCATTGTAGGAGTGGATTACTTTACCAAGTGGCCAGAGGTAGAGCTCTTGGCAGCCATTACAGAACAAAAGGTTCAGAATTTTACTTGAAAATCCATAATCTGTCGATTTGGGATCCCCAGAGCAATTGTGTCGAATAATGGAAAGCAGTTCGACAACCCGAAGTTCAAAAACTTTTGTGCTGAGCTCGGAATAAAGAACTACTTTTCTATCCCAGCTCATCCTCAATCTAATGGACAAGCAGAAGTCACGATCAGAACTACAAAGTCCACCCTGAAGACCAAGCTGAAAAATCTGAAGGGTAAATGGTTGGAGCACCTCCCAGAAGTACTATAGGCTTATAGGACAACCACTAGACTCCATTTGCTTTGGCTTTCGGTTCTGAAGCAGTGGCGCCTGTGAAAGTTGGGCTCCCTTCACTTAGAACAGAATTAGCAAACGAGGAAAACAATGATAATTCCCTTCTGCTAAGTTTGGATATGTTGGAAGAAAAGAGGGAGGCAGCACTGAACAACATAAAGAGCTACCAAAGGAAGGCAGCTAGGTACTACGACAGGAAGGTCAAGCATAGGAGTTTTAAGGTTGGAGATCTAGTGCTGAGGAAGCTTCTGCTAGCAAGAAAGGATCTCACTCATAGGAAACTGGAGCCTAACTGGGAAGGTCCATACATAGTCTCTCGAGTGATTAGATCGGGAAATTATGAGTTACAAACAGAAGAAGGGAAAGTCTTGCCCCATTCATGGAATGCAGAACATCTTAGAAATTTTTTTCAGTAAGTTTGTCTTGTATTATGAACCATTGTAAAAACAAAAAGGAATAACAAGTATGTGATTCATCTATCCTTATAAGCAAAAAAAAAAAAAAAGAGCCCTGAAGCTCAGTATGAACTCATCAGTTCATAAAAAGAGCTTTAGAGCTCAGTATGAACTCATTAGTTCATAAAAAAAAGCCTTAAAGCTCACGATGAACTCATTAATTTATAAAAAGAGCCTTAGAGCTCAGTATGAACTCATTAGTTCATAAAAAGAGCCTTAGAGCTCACGATGAACTCATTAGTTCATAAAAAGAGCCTTAGAGCTCACGATGAATTCATTAGTTCATAAAAAGAGCCCTAGAGCTCAGTATGAACTCATTAGTTCATCAAAAGAGTCTTAGAGCTCACAATGAACTCACTAGTTCATAAAAAGAGTCCTGGAGCTCAGTATGAACTCATCAGTTCATAAAAAGAGCTTTAGAGCTCACGATGAACTCATCGGTTCATGGTAAGAACCTTAGGGTTCGCGATGAATTCATCAAAAGAGTCACAGAGCTTAGAAACATCAGAGATTACAAAACAAAAGACTTCTTCAAATCACAAATCGTTCACGATGTGCAGCAAATATGGGAAAGTTGAGGTTTTCAGAACATCAGCAGTTACAAAGAATCAATCAGAGCAAAATTCTTAATCGTCTCTCCAACTCAGTTATCCTCTCCTTCAAACGAAGGTTCTCCTCTTTCAGCTCATCCCTTTCCTTCTCAGTTGATGATAGAAGATCCATCAGTTTTTGCCCAGCAACAGAGAACAGAACTTCCCCCAGGCCATAGTCTGAGGTAGGGGAGGAAGCACCATCCTTCTTGCGCCTCTTTGAAGGAGCTCTAATGTCTTCACTCTTATCAGATTTTGAAGAAAAAGAGTCGGGTTCTGGAAAAAAATGAAAGTCTCGCTCAGCCGCAGCAGCACTAAACAAGTATAGATTGTCTGATGTCATGAGCTCAGAAAAGGACATGGGCTCAGCTTAGGTCATTAGTTCTGTCCTCATCAATTCAAGTAAGTTCAAGTCAGGAACACCTGTATACAAAAAAAAAAAAAAAAACAAGACATGCGATAGCATCATAAAAATTTGATCCCAAGAGAAGGACCCTCGTCACTCTCACCTGGGTAAGAATAGCTCTTCCAAGACAGAGGGACTCTACACTGCCTAGTGCCCACCTCGGAAGACCTCCACGAGTCACTTGAAGCAAATAAGAAGCGTTGGGCCCATCCCGAAGGAGGAGAGGGGAGATCAAACACTAAGCAACGTAGCCTGAAGTCTCTCCACCGAAAGCAGACGAAACATGGAACTTCATCCTCCTTAATGTCAAAAAAGTAAAGAAATTCTACAACTGTAGAAAACTCGCCATTACCTCGCACGTCTCCCCAGGAAGAAGGTAATTACAAGGTTCATCGGAGTTTGGAGCACGTAGACGTAACTCCAAATCAAGAAAGAATTTCTTTTTTATCCTCTCTACATCAGAGGACGTCACCACTGAGGGAACGAGGTAGCGAGTATGCCACATCCACTCAACCCCAAAGGAGGTTCGCTCTTGAAACAGAGCAGAAAAAGGGACAGACATAATGGATTCAAGCGAAAAAGAGAAGAGAAGGAAATAGAAGGCGTTAAGCCCTCAAGAATAACGAAGGGATACCCGGAGGGAAGTGATGGCCAGTACTTATAGAAATCCTTTGAGGACCACAGATTTTTAGGAAGTTGTTAATTACACGAAACCTTAAGTCGGTGAGTCTCTAGGTTTCCAAATTAAGGAAGCAGGAACCTTTTCGGTAGGAAAGATATTCAT
This sequence comes from Ilex paraguariensis, assembly GCA_963454935.2. Classification (NCBI taxonomy): domain Eukaryota; kingdom Viridiplantae; phylum Streptophyta; class Magnoliopsida; order Aquifoliales; family Aquifoliaceae; genus Ilex; species Ilex paraguariensis. The sequence goes on from CAUOFW020004081.1 coordinate 330,531, forward strand.
TGAAAGCAGACATCAACAACACCCGGGATAAAACAAGCAGACCTCCAAAGAAGGGTCCAGAACATTAAAAGAAAGGTCAAAACAGACCCTTGCAATTCAAAAGTTCAGCGAGTCTGAGGTGAGGAATCCATTGCACACAAGCAACTGCATCTAGGCATGCTCTTCCAGGTTGTCACTTTGTCAATGGTATGCAACACTGGTCATGCAAATCTCCTATCCATTTGCTGAGAGAGGGAAAGGGTTGAGAAGATTGCACCACGCAGTAGAAGTTACAAAGTTGCATTCTGGTTTAAAATTGTCACAACCATGAGTTGATAAGTTTAAAAAACTGGCTTCGTATCCTAAATCTTTGAGGATGAAGTAAGGCCAGAGCTCTGGTGGTCAGTTGCTGGAGTTCGGAGAGAAACAGAGTGAGGAGCTGGAAGCTCAGCTAGGCACATCAACAGTTATTCCTAACCTTTTCACTTCAAGGAAATCTGAATGACCCCCTGAAGCAAAGGGGGAAGAGTTGAGGAATATCATATTTGATAAATGATAAAATAAAGCAACAAGTTGGAAAGCAAAGGGAAAGAAGAGCTATAAGCTATAAATTAAAGATACAAAATACTACAATTTTTCGTTTCAAAATGTTATAATTTTGAGATAATTAGCTCAAAGCTACAAATCCTAAGTTTCTGAAAGGAGAGTAGATGAAGGGACTTGTAGTGCATTAGCTGATGTCTCAGCACAAGGAATAGAAGAAGGGCTTTCCAGCTCAGCAAGTGACCTCTCTCGCACAGCAACAATTGAAATTTCATGAGGGCCAAGAGCAGGCAAAGAGTTAGGGACCTCAGATTCAACCAAGGCTCTTGTGGCCAGCTCAGCAGGGAGGGAAGAAGCCGGCTCAGCAGCCAGGGGAGTAGAGATGCCTAAGGAGGCAGAAGTATCTTGAGCTGAAATCCCAACTAGAGGAATGAGCCCTCCAGAGTCTATAGGCACATCTTCAGAAACAAGAGGAACAGGAGCATCATCATCTTCTTCATTGGACCCCTCGGCCTCTTCCTCAGGGGGAATTGAAAAGTCAAAGTTCAATTCAGGATAAGTCTTTTCAGCTATACCCTGGAAAGCAATCCACCCTTTTGCCCACCTGGTGAGGACGTCATCCTCTAGTTGGGCAATCAGCTCATCCTTTTTCTGGATGGTAATGTCTCGCACCTCCAGTGCCTCCCTGGCAGCCCCTAACTCCTCCCTAACCGCATCATTGGCCTCTGCTAGCACCTCGTACTCCCTCTTCATGTTCCTGAAGGAAGCTAGAGCATCAAGGGACTTCCGACTCTCCTCTATCCAGTCATCGGTTTTTGACCGGAGGTCTTCCTTAGTCTTGCTGAGCTCCTCTTGTCTAGACTTGGTAAAGGAAGATTGCTGCTCCACTTGCTCTTGCAACTCCTTTACTTGGACCTTAAGGTCATTATTCTCAAAGGCCAGATCGGCACACTTCATCTCAAAAGCTTTGGAAACATTGGCTGACCCCTCCAGGGCTTGGATTCACTTTAACAAGCTGATTATTTGAATGGCGGTTTGAAGACAAGCGTGAAAAATTAGTATAAAAGGAAGAACGTAGGACAACCAAAGGAAAAAGAAAAAATTTGATAAATTAGAATCTCACCGAGGTACAACCATACAGCGCAGTGGAAACACAGGTTCCCAGGGGTACAGAAGTGGTCGCATCAATGTCAGACTCTGGGATAATAGAGGCAATGGCCTCTGCAGCACACTTCACGTCAGTAATGAAGAAATTCTCAGACTTCGGTAAGACCCCTTTGCCTACCACGAATTCTGTGGGAAGAGATTGGGAGACCTCTTTGGTTGATACAGAAATAGCACAACCAGGGAGAGTGCGAACAGTCTCCAAGGTCCTCTTAACTTCAGAGGCAGAAGGGGAGGACCGGTCTCGCCCAAGAGCATCTTCAGTGGCAGGTCGGGTCCCTTGGGGAAAAGGAGGTCCTGAGGCTGGTGAAGCATGTAAAGGGGATGGTGGAGCCTTCTGGACAAAGGTAGAGGAAGTACCTATTTTCTGAACCTTAGCTCGAGTAACTGGGCTCCCATCAGAACTGCCCTCAGCCTTGCGCTTGGTACCACCCTTACTTTTCTTCTTCAATAGCTCTACCTTAGCTTGGAGCATCTCAGGGGTAGGCTTCATCGTAGAAGACCCTGAGAGATTTGACTTAAGCTGGTTAGTCAAAAGGAAAAAGAAAGGGAGGAAAACAATGAAACCAAATAAGTGAAAGAATATTACCTTTTACACCCTCAGGTCGAATAAAGGAAAATGGGATTGGAGGAGGGCCGAATCCCAACCTTTCTAATTCCCAAGGCTTAAGGAGCTCAGAGTACCTCTCTAGATTACACTTAGCCAACTTCAGTTTCACCCGTTTGTCCTCGGCGCTGAGTTCACGTCGAATGCCTAAGAAAGGTGGAACACCAAAAATGCAGAGGTTAGGAAAACAACTTATAAATCTTCAAACCACAGTTCAGTCAAGCAAGAACTCACCTAAGTTATCTGGGGCTGACCAGGCTCTAGGAATCCCAAGAGTGTCTATTTTATCAGCAGGGTTGTATTCCCAGTTGACACCCCCAACGAAAAAGAAATTTTTTTTTCAGCCTTTATGAGAGCTCGGGAGGGGAGTGATGATCTGCCTAGACGAGGTCCACCTAGAAACATATAGAAAGCCCTCAGTCGAGGTAAGCTTGACATTGAAAAGGTCCATAAGCAAAGAAATGGTAGGAGTCCCAAGCCCATGCTTCTTAAAGAAAACTAAAAGACCCACTAAAACACCCAGAAGTTAGGAGAAAGCTGAGCAGGACANATAAGCAGAGAAATGGTGGGAGTCTCAAGCCCATGCTTCTTAAAGAAAACTAAAACACCCACTAAAACACCCTAAAAGTTGGGAGAAAGCTGAGCAGGACAGACATTGAGGTGCTGTAGAACATTTTTAATGAAGGGGTGTATAAGAAAACAAAGGTCATTCTCGAAAGCGGCCACAAAGAAACAAACTCTTTTGTGCACTTGGGCAACGTATGGGGTGAATTTATCCGGACACCAGGGCTGAACACTAGAGGGGAAAGCCAAAACGAGCACTAAGAGCTTCCATGAGAATAGAGTCCACCCCACTGGGACCCACGAGCTCAACATGCCTGAAGGCAGCCCCCATACCCGCTACACTATCAGGAATCCCAACTTCACTTACCTTGCCCTTACCCTTGTCAATACTAGGATGTACATGAGAGGAAGAAGAGGGGAGTTCCTTGGAGTCCACCTCGGTATCAACAGCCTCAACACCGAGGAAGTTGTCAATCTCATCACCTATATCCCCTAAATCAGAATCTCTCTCGGCAGACCTGTCACCTAGAAGGGAAATAGAGGAGAGAGTAGCTCCAGAGGTGGCAAACATGATTGGAAAAGAGAAAGGAAAATCGAAAGAATTATAAAAAGGAGGAATACTAACTAAACACCCTCTAATAATCCTAGGGTCAGTGTTGTACCTCCCAACAGTAAGAATTCGCACAGTGGAGTTCCAATCCACAAAGCGGGGAAGAGGAGATAGGCAATGATTACGATTCCAAAAGAAAAAGAACCGAAAAACCCAGAAAAATAATGGTCACCTCGAAGTCGAGAGATCTAGAGTGAGGAAAGGCAAGAGAAAGAGAAAGGAACAGAAGGAAACGTATCTAGACAGGGAAGAGAGCAATAAACAGCAGCCAAAGAAAAAAATTGGAGGAGAAGAGCAAAGCAGGACTTCGAGTCGAACCTAGAAAGCACAATTTTGAGCAGAGAATAAGAGAATCGCGTGGAGGAAAACCCAGAAATCGCAGAGAGAAAAAGCTGGAGACAAAGGTGAACAGCGTAGAAGATGAACATGGAGTTTTGAACGATTTTTTGAGCAGCCGATTGAGCATTTAAAGCTTGAGTGACGTGAGCTGAAATATGCATGGGAATCAAGAAAGTCATGATTGCTGTAAACCGTCAAAGAGCCCCCCCCCCCACGTGCATCTCACATGCGGACTAAGGTCAGTTAGGTGCAGGCCTGGTCCAACGCGAAAGCAGCTCAGCCCATGCCCAAGCTCGCTTGGGCCAAGGGCTGGGGGGCAACTGATGATGCCTAAAGTAAATCCCAAGTATTAGCTCAGGAGTTCAGCTCAGACCAGGAGGTCAGCCATATTAACTGAGATCAGAAGGCAGCGGCTGGATGTCTCTTGAGGCAAGGCCACAGCTGGATAACCACGAAAGGTTCCTAAAGTGTTAGGAAGCTATAATCAAGGCACCGAATCTCAACCAACCAAGATCTTCTCCTAGAATTAAGGAGAACCCCACGAAATAAGGGCAAGAATCTCGGCCAACATCCCACTGAATAGGGAACGACCCTATAAATACTAGATAATGCCCCCAAGGAAAGAAGGGGGGCCATAGAAGCATAAAAGAGACATTGTACTCTTGTAATCATCATTATTGAAAGGCAAGGAGCAAGAGTCTCCAGTAAAGAGTGGATTAGCCGAACTCCCAAGCTGGTGAACCACTATACTTCTTCTGTGTTAATCCTCCCATCCCCAAGAAAAACATTTCTTTCATTATCACAACACCATCACTGCAAAGCAGAATTACGATTCATTACTCATACAATTCGGTTTACACCATCAATGATATCAAAAAATAGTGCAGATAATCTAGAAAAAATACCCGAAATGTTGGAAGACATGGGTATGAGAATATTTATATATAGTGATGTGGGAGGTGTTCGAGTTGGAGAAATAGGTGAAAATGTTGATAGTGAGAAAGTTCAGAAACTTGAAAAGTTATTAATGGATGCTCAATATATTTATCATGGAGAGAGATAGATGGGGAGAGGAGAGAGAGAAAGAGAGATAAGCATAAGAAGTGAGTGGTTAGAAGAATATGCTGAGAAGTGTAATTTAAAAATAACTCTTTAGTTGTCAACTTTACATCACTTTGACTGTTATTTTTTTGTTAATTATTTTTTTGGTACATGGGCAGGAGAAATAAGCCCAAATTATTTAATTTAAATCTAACATTAACTTTTTTGTTGGGCTTAAATTTTTATAAAATTGAATTTTATTTTGGGCTGGTGATCATACTTATAAATTATGGGGCCTAGCTATAAAATGGGGCTAAAAGCCCAAGCTTTGATAGCCTTACCATAGGGTCAGCCCTGTTGATGACGTTGATATTGTTGAGACTGATATAAAAAAAAAAAAGAACAATGCTATGTATCGCAAATGTGCATCCGAAATCATTAAGGATGGTTGGATTAGTGGGTCCCAATTAAAAAAGTTGATGGGACCCACTCATCCAATAATCCCCATTTATTTGGGGTACAAATTTGGGATCATAATATTTCCCTAAAAAAAATAGTGCAGATGATGATCTAGAAGAAATACCTAAAACGTTGGAAGACATGGGAATGAGAATTTTCATAGATAGTGATGTGGGAGGTGTTCGAGCTGGAGAAGTTGGTGATTGTGTTGATAATGAGGGAGTTCAAAATCTTGCAAAGTTATTAATGGATCCTCAATTTACTTCTTGTGGAGAGAGAGAGAGAGAGAGAGGAGAGATAGATAAGGATAAGATGTGAGTGGTTAGGAGAATATGTTGAGAAATGCAACATAAAAATAACTATTGAGTTGACAACTTTATATCACTTTTACCGTGTTTCTTTTGTTAATAATTTTTTTGGTACATGGGCTGGAGAAATAAGCCCAAACTATTTAATTTAAATTAACTTTCACTTTTAATTGGGCAAATTTTTTTCTAAAATTGAATTTCAATTTTGGGCTAGTGATCATAATTATAAATTCTGGGGATTAGCTAAAAAATGAGGCCTAAAGCCCAAATTTTGATAACCTTACAATAAGGTCAGCCCTGTTGATGATGTTGATAGTGTTGAAGATGATATAAAAATAAATAGTACAGATGATCTAGAAGAATTACCCACAATGTTGGAAGACAGGGGTATTGATATTTTAATAGATAGTGATGTGGGAGGTGCTCGGTCTGGAGAAATAGGTGATAGTGAGTAAGTTCAAAAACTTGAAAAGTTATTAATGGATGTTCATTATATTTATCATGGAGAGAGAGAAAGAGAGAAAGGGTGAGGGGAGAGAGATAAGGATAAGGAGTGAGTGGTTAGAAGAATATGTTGAGAAATGTAATTTAAAAATAACTCTTGAGTTGACAACTTTACATCACTTTTACCTTTACTTTTTTCTTAATTATTTGTTTGGAACATGGGCTGGAGAAATAAGCCCAAATTATTTAATTTAAATCTAACATTAGCTTTTTGGTTGGGCATAAATTTTTACAAAGTTGAATTTTTATTTTCGGCTAGTGATCATAATTATAATTTTTGGTGCCTGGCCTAGAAATGGGGCCTAAAGCCCAAGCTTTGATATCCTTACAATAGGGTCGGCCCTATTGATGACGTTAATAGTGTTGAGGATGATATAAAGAAAAATAGTGTAGCTGACGATCTAAACGAAATACCTAAAATGTTGGAAGACATGGGTATGAGAATTTTTATAGATAGTGAAATGGGAGGTGTTTGGGTGGGAGAAATAGGTGATAATGTTGATTGTGAAGAAGTTCTGACACTTTAAAAGTAATTAATGGATGCTCAATATATTTATCATGGATAGAGAGAGAGAGAGAGGGGAAAGGAGTGAGTGGTTGGAAGAATATGTTGAGAAGTGTAATTTAAAAATAACTCTTTAGTTGACAACTTTACATCACTTTTACCGTTACTTTTTTTTTAATTATTTGTTTGGAACATGGGCTGGAGAAATAAGCCCAAATTATTTAATTTAAATCTAACATTAGCTTTTTGGTTGGGCATAAATTTTTACAAAGTTGAATTTTTATTTTCGGCTAGTGATCATAATTATAATTTTTGGTGCCTAGCCTAGAAATGGGGCCTAAAGCCCAAGCTTTGATATCCTTACAATAGGGTCGGCCCTATTGATGATGTTAATAGTGTTGAGGATGATATAAAGAAAAATAGTGTAGCTGATGATCTAAACGAAATACCTAAAATGTTCGAAGACATGGGTATGAGAATTTTTATAGATAGTGAAATGGGAGGTGTTTGGGTGGGAGAAATAGGTGATAATGTTGATTGTGAAGAAGTTCTGACACTTTAAAAGTAATTAATGGATGCTCAATATATTTATCATGGATAGAGAGAGAGAGAGAGAGGGGAAATGAGTGAGTGGTTGGAAGAATATGTTGAGAAGTGTAATTTAAAAATAACTCTTTAGTTGACAACTTTACATCACTTTTACCGTTACTTTCTTTTTTAATTACTTTTTAGGTACATGGGCCGGAGAAATAAGCCCAAATTGTTTAATTTAAATCTAACATAACTTTTTTGTGGCTTAAATTTTTATAAAATTAAAATTTTATTTTGGGCTAGTGATCATAATTATAAATTTTGGGGCCTAGCTAAGAAATGGGCCTAAAGCCCAAGTTTTGGTAGCCTTACAATAGGGTCGGCCCTATTGATGATGTTGATAATGTTGATGATGATATAAAAAAATAGTGCCGGTGATGATCTAGAAGAAATACCCAAAATGTTGGAAGACATGGGTATGAGAATTTTTATAGATAGTGATGTGGGAGGTATTCGAGTTGGAGAAATAGGTGATAATGTTAATAGTGAGGAAGTTCAGAAACATGAAAAGTTATTAATGGATGTTCAATATATTTATCGTGGAGAGAGAGGGAAGGGGAGAGGTGAGAGGGAGAGAGATAAGGATAACGAGTGAGTAGTTGGAAGAATATGTTGAGAAGTGTAATTTAAAAATAACTCTTTAGTTGACAACTTTACATCACTTTTACTGTTACTTTTTTGTTAATTATTTTTTTGGTACATGGGCAGGAGAAATAAGCCAAAATTATTTAATTTAAATCTAACATTAACTTTTTTGTTGGGCTTAAATTTTTATAAAGTTGAATTTTATATTGGGCTGGTAATCATACTTATAAATTATAGGGCCTAGCTAAAAAAATGGGGCTAAAAGTCCAAGCTTTGATTGCCTTACAATAGGATCAGCCATGTTGATGATGTTGATATTGTTGAGAATGAAATTAAAAAAAATAGAGCAATGCTATATATCCCAAATGTGCATCCCAAATCAATAAGGATGGTTGGATTAGTTGGTTTCAATTAAAAAGTTGATAGGACTCACTCATCCAATGAGCCCCATTCATTTGGGATACAAATTCGGGATCATAATATTTCCCTGAAAATAATTGTGCAGATGATGATCTAGAAGAAATACCTAAAAGGTTGGAAGACATGGGTATGGGAATTTCATAGATAGCGATGTGGGAGGTGTTCAGGCTGGAGAAGTAGGTGATTGTGTTGATAATGAGGAAGTTCAAAATCTTGAAAAGTTATTAGTGGATGCTCAATTCACTTTCTGTGAAGAGAGAGAGAGAGAGAGAGAGAGAGAGAGGATAGATAGATAAGGATAAAATGTGAGTGGTTATGAGAATATGTTGAAAAGTGCAATATAAAAATAACTATTGAGTTGACAACTTTATATCACTTTTTCCGTTACTTTTTTTTTAATAATGTTTTTGGTACATGGGCTGAAGAAATAAGCCCAAACTATTTAATTTAAATTAACTTTAACTTTTTTATTGGGCAAAAATTTTATAAAATTGAATTTCAATTTTGGGCTAGTTATCATAATTATAAATTGTGGGGATTAGCTAAAAAAATGGGGCCAAAAGCCCAAGCTTTGATAACCTTATAATTGGGTCGGCCTTGTTGATGACGTTGATAGTGTTGAGGATGATATAAAAAAAACATAGAGCAGATGATGATCTAATCGAAAGCCAACTTTACATCACTTTTACTGTTACTTTTTTGTTAATTATTTTTTGTGAAAATTAGAGGTGAGTCCCCCTAAATGTACTTGTTTGGAGATAAGTCTGGCAAGGAAATTTATAAGAGGTTATGTTCATGTTTAAAATTATGTGTAATGACTTAAGTCCACTTTTTTTTTTATCTCAAAAATACCCCTAATAATGTTAATTTTGGTCAATTAGGGAAAGTCATATGTTAGATGTTTGAGATATATATGGTAACAAATTGTTCAATTTTTTATGGAAACGGAATGTGATGCTTGAATTACGACAAAATTATTGGTCTATTAATTCAATTTCAAATCAAAATATTTCATTTAAATTCAAATTCAAAATCTGAATCAAGATACCTAAACAAATATATACTGCTCGAAAAACAGTGCTACTTAAAAGACGAACTCAAAAACCAAACCCATTTTTTTTTCCTATTCCCTTGGATATTAACTAGTCGGAGCTTTACTTGAGAGCTTTGACTTGGAGTGGAATTAGGAAGGCCCGGCCAATGAAAACAATCACCACCATCCAATCCGCCATTAGCACCACCACTTACCCACACCCTCTAGCACCGCCACCAGCAACTCTACCGCCATTACCTTCGTTGCCTTGCTCCCTAGGCCAGTCAAACATACCAAGTTCATCTTCCATTTCATGAAGACCCGAACCATGCCCATGACCAAATCCACTAAAGGGCACAAACTCAACCCTCTGTAGTATCGCGAGGTTCTTTACCAGAGTTTTTTTTTATTTTGTTTTTGAAATTAGGTTCTATGTTCGTGCTTTATTGGAATTAGTATTGATTTGTTAAATTGAATGTTTCATGTTACTATTTTTTTTTACTATGTTACTGTTTTTGTTGAATATGTCACAGTTCATGTTACTATTATTTTGAGCATGTTACTACTATTATTTTCCTAAATATTAATATTCAATGTTACCATTTTTATTTTTGTTTTTGAATATTACTGTTTTTGTGTTTAAATAAAACTATTTTTGTGTTTAAATTTGAAAGAGATAATTACTGTTAAGCATGTAATTGTTTTTTTAAGTATGCTACTATTTTTTTTGAACATGTTACTATTTTTATTTTTTTTTAAAAATAATATTAAATATTACAATTTTTTATTTTTAATGTTACTATATATATATATTCCTAATTTATATATGAAAATAGATAGATATAAGAGAAAAAAAATTTTAATGTTAGTCAAACTCCTAAGATTTAGGAGGTTTTAATTTTTAGTTTTACTTTACTTCTAAAGGTAAAGGATAATCTGGTAAAATTGACAAAAAATATACTTCATAACAAATAAGTTATTTTGGCGGACTTAAGTCCAAACAAGTCAATATAGGGGAGACCAGCCTCCAAATTTTCCTAATTTTTTGGGTACATGGGCAGGAAAAATAAGCCCAAATTATTCAATCTAAATCTAACATTAACTTTTTTGTTGGGCTTAAATTTTTATAAAATTGAATTTTATTTTGGGCTGGTGATCAAACTTATAAATTATGGGGCCTAGCTAAAAAATGGGGCTAAAAGCCCAAGCTTTGATAGTCTTACCATAGGGTTTGCCCTGTTGATGACGTTGATATTGTTGAGAATGATATAAAAAAAACATCAATGGTATATATCCCAAATGTGCATCCCAAATCAATAAGGATGGTTGGATTAGTGGGTCCCAATTAAAAAAGTTGATGAGACCCACTCATCCAATGATCCCCCATTTATTTGGGATACAAATTTGGGATCATAATATTTCTCTAAAAAAAATAGTGCAAATGATGATCTAGAAGAAATACCTAAAATGTTGGAAGAAATGGGTATGGGAATTTTCATAGATAGTGATGTGGGAGGTGTTCGGGCTAGAGAAGTAGGTGAATGTGTTGCCAATGAGGAAGTTCATAATCTTGAAAAGTTTTTAATGGATGCTCAATTTACTTTCTGTGGAGAGAGAGAGAGAGAGAGAGAGAGAGAGAGAGAGAGGAGAGATAGATAAGGATAAGATGTGAGTGGTTAGGAGAATATGTTGAGAAATGCAACATAAAAATAACTATTGAGTTGACAACTTTATATCACTTTTACCGTGTTTCTTTTGTTAATAATTTTTTTGGTACATGNACCACATAAAAATAACTATTGAATTGACAACTTTATATCACTTTTACCGTTACTTTTTTTTAAATAATGTTTTTGGTACATGGGCTGGAGAAATAAGCCCAAACTATTTAATTTAAATTAACTTTAACTTTTGTATTGGGCAAAATTTTTTCAAAAATTGAATTTCAATTTTGGGCTAGTGATCATAATTATAAATTATGGGGATTAGCTGAAAAACGGAGTCAAAAGCCCAAGCTTTGATAACCTTACAATAGGGTCGGCCCTGTTGATAACGTTGATAGTGTTGAGGATGATCTAAAAATAAATAGTACAGATGATGATCTAGAAGAAATACCCGTGATGTTGGAAGACGTGGGTATTGAAATTTTAATAGATAGTGATGTGGGAGGTGCTCGGTTTGGAGAAATAGGTGAAAGTGTTGATGGTGAGGAAGTTCAAAAACTTGAAAAGTTATTAATGGATGCTCAATATATTTATCGTGAAGAGAGATAAAAAGAGAAGAGGAGAGAGAGAGGGAGATAAGGATAAGGAGTAAGTGGTTGAAAGAATATGTTGAGAACTGTAATTTAAAAATTACTCTTGAGTTGACAACTTTACATCACTTTTACCGTTACTTTTTTTTTTT